>CM062296.1:688797072-689346937 GCA_031216915.1 Pictodentalium vernedei | reverse complement strand
CATTGTAACTTGGTAGGATGACTCGGTATAATGTATAGATCAGGATGTCCCCTTTTGGTTGCGATCGGTCATCCATAATGACTACACAGGCCCAAAGCTCTAAAACCTTTAGCACAGTCTACATGCCGTATTTATGAAGGGATTTCATTGTAACTTGATAGGATGACTCGTTTTGGAATAATTTCACTGTAAATTGGTAACTTTTGTTGATATACATTAACTGTGAGGGCCACTTACATTAACTAAGAGGGCCACATTAACCCACCACTCAATTCTTTAGTACAGTCTACTCCTCATATTATTTTTATTGAAAACATAGCATGCAGGGAACAGAAATTAACCTATTCACAATTATCACAATTCTTGTCTTATTTCATAATCCTTTCATAAACATTGAACATTATCCTTTTCATCAAACATAACACACAGACAAGTTAAGCTACAGTGTCATTGACACTTTCATTAATATTTTTTCCATGTCCATGTAATTAGATTTAATCAAACATCCTTCTGTCAGATCCTTGTACTGAAAATGGGTTTTCGAGGAGAAGTGTTTGTTTCTTTGGTTATTCTCCCCAAGTATAAATGTGCGACACAAGCTTCAGGAATCTTAAAAGCCAAGGCATTGCTTTATAAACTTGATTGAAATGAGCTTGTTGATATCATTCTGTTGAGGTGTCAGAAGTTATATTTTTAAGAAAAAATGAAATATTAAGTTTCAGATGGACATTAACAAACGTTGGAGAGTATATTTTACATTTCATTGGCAAAGAGTTAATTATTTCAGGCAGAGGAAGCTGGGCAAAATGTCATTTTCTAATGGATCCCATTTTCCCTTTGTTGCAAGAAATTCTCAACAGTTATTGAAAAATTGTTTTTGAAGGACAGGAATTAAAAAATCAATTTTTTTTATTACTTATTTATCTGACAAGTTCCGTGAAGTAATTATCCCCATTTAAGTGTTGGTATTTTAACAAAACTGCATTTGGTTGCAAACTACATTCTAACAGCATGCCATATCCAGACAGGTTGCAGATTACAAACAAAATTAAAAATTGAAAAGCCTTTCTGTCACATATTTTTTATTAAATTTGCAAATTGATTACATCAACTGTCATGGTAAATCCAAGAGATTGACACCTCAATAACACTACCGTAGGTGGGGTATCAAAATCGTATAACCTTTTTGTACCCTCACTTTAAAACTTCTTGGCTTCACACCACTCAGACCTAACCACTAAAAGCCTGAAGATTTTATACGTCTTTGCGACCATTGGACAGTTTATGTCCTGTGGCTTTACACTCATTTCTTGGCAAGACTTGAAAGCCTATTTAGACAGTGAAAGTACTTAAGAGTGTAATTTAAAATCAAATAAATAAGCCTTTAAGTTTTCTATGAACAGTTCTCTACACAGTATATCCAATACAGACATTTAATCTATTATATTCTCTTTGACAGAGCTCCATGAGCTTCAATTCGAAGTCCAATGCCATAATAACCACTAAGCCGCTGCGCTCCTGAAGCAGTGTTTGTTTACTGTGGTAAAGTAGTACCTGGTAATGAATTCCCGCGCTGGAAGTGCTCTAAAATGGGTAACATGGGTATAAGTGATTAGCTGGACTTGACTTTATAACCATGTTGCTGTCACGATTAGCCATTGTGTAGAAATCTGTGACCTTAAACGCTAATATATAAATACATTAACCCTTTAACCAAAGTAATGGCCAACACCAGCCAGTGCTATTCTCAAAAATCGCCAATTAATTTTCATTATATTTTTCATTTTTTGTCTAAAAACATAGGTTATGACTACTCTTTGGAACGAGCTCAAGTTATTCAAGAATTTTGTAAGTGTCGTCTGCTTTTCATGTTAGGTAAAGGGTTAAATTACTCATACTAACAAGAAATATAGAAGTACTTAAATTTATAAATATGACCTGTAGACTGTGCTATTTAACTCCTTCACTCTGATAAAAAAATAGAATTCTTTTCACTTGTACTCCACCATCGGAACCCCAGGAAGAAGAGCAGTGCTGGTTGACTGCAGTATACAAAACCAGTTTTACTGTAAAATGGGTCATGGTTACCATTGGTTGGGGTTGAAGTACGCAAAAGTAGGAAGCATAGGTATAAACGATTGGCTAAACTTGACTTTATACTGTGCTGTGGTCCCAAAAGTAGGAAGAATAGGTATAAACGATTGGCTAAACTTGATTTTATATTGTGCTGACCTCCCAAAAGTAGAAAGCACAGGTATAAATGATTGGCTAAACTTGCCTTTTTCTGTGCTGTGGTTATGGTCATAGAAAATGTTGAAAGAAATCTTAAACACAATAAATAAATACATTTTCACTTCCTCAATTTTGCTCCTGTAGAACAAAGAATTTAACAGATTATATTTTGGTTGAGAATGCTCAGGGTGCACGATGACTCATTAGGTTAGAACATTGGACTTTAAAATGAAAGGTTGACAGTTTAACCCAGCCCCATGTCATCTGAATTATGTCCTTGGGCAAGACATTTAATTCTGATTGCCCATATAGGAGTATGGGGGCACTGTGTCCTAAGGCATACTGCATGTCGATGGGGCACTTGCCTTCAACTGCTGCTAACTCTGCTTGTACCAGGTTAGTTTGTTGGAGAGTTTGACAGTTGCTTGATGGTGCTTTGTAGTTCTCTCTGGGAACTCCAACTTTCTCCCCCCCCCCCCCCCCCTCCCGTAAAACTGTCGCAATAGGGTCCTTGCTGTTGAAAGTGTTGTTAAACCTGAATAAACAACCAAGCAATTGATAGATCTCAGCAATATATTGAGTAATTTGCCAGCTGCTTTATGTGAAATTAATGTATTTGAAATTTTGGTTTTCCAACATCAGATTGCAAAGGGTTAAAGTTTAAAAATGAAATCAGGTGGAATGAATTGTGAAACAAATGACTTCAACATTATAAGTTATTGTGATGGATTGATGGTAACATGATCTGAGGTTTTCAGCTTGTGGCTTATGTTCAACCAAGATGCTTTGCATCTTGGTTGAGCATATGCTCCAAGCTGCAAACCTTTGTCCATGTTACTATTAGTTCATCACAATAATGTATATGTTCCAATAAGACCCTACACTTAGCCCAAAACCCACACTGTAAAATGAACAAGGCAACTTTGAACAACAACAGCTTTAGTAAATAAACCTCTTGTGTACCTCACAATGTCACTGGACAAATAATCAGTAAATTAGATAAAGGTTGCGGTCACTCCATCTTAGTTCAAATCATAAATCGATTTGTAATTTAAACACACTTCATTCAGAATGCTGTCTGCTCCACATGTGAAAAATCTTTAAAAATGAAGCAGTTTGAAAGTCACTCCCATTGGTGGAATAAATGGGAAATGGACAACCTCATTTCAAATATTTCATGTGGTGACATGAGATGGTAACACATGGTACTGGAGCTGTAAACATAGAGAAAACTAACCGGGCTCTCATTCAATCAGAGGGCAAGGATTTTAATGTTATTGGATCATATTGTGATTTACCCAAATCACAGTGAGCCTTATTACTGGCATGTACTTGTTGATTCTGCCCTTCTGAGGCTTTTCAGGTTGTAAAATGTTTCGGGAAATAGAATGCTTTGTGATAACCACATCTTGAGTAGTGGAAAGTTCAAAATTTGCTATGTTACTAATTTATCTGGAAGGCACAGTCTAGACTCAAAAAAGGGTCACATCAGTTGAAGGTCATTGTGCCATCAGCATGCTTCCTAACTTTAACAGTCTGCTGCACTTTATCTTCAAAAAGTACAGAGTAAAAAATGTACAACCCAAAGAAAGTTCTGTTTGCACTTTACATTAAAAGTGTATTGTAAATATAAGGTTCTCTATCCACTAAAGAAGGATATTATACACAAAACTATAATAATTGCAGGCATGCTGAAACTAATATTTTCTGCTTTACGATTATACTCTTCACAAAGTAGAGCTTTTGTCAGGATATTTTCTTTTCAACAAAATGTATGTTTAAATCCAGTAAGAATTGAATCAATCATTTTATCAGAGAATGTTTTTAATTAGAATTATTCAACTCTCTACCTAACATGACCAGCAGACGACACTTGCAAAAGAATTCTTTAAAAACTGGTAATTTTCCTTTTTTGGACTTGAAAAATTTCTTATTACCCCCTCACTGGAATGAGTTCAGTTAGCTTGTTCCAGTAAGGGATCACAACTTATGTTTTAAACCTTAAGCCCCCCATAAAGGCCTAAACTGCCCCCATTGCATTGCTTTGAAAAAGTATCCCCAAGTGTATTTTTCCTTGAGAACTCAGCCTTTTGGCTGCATTTATCGTGGCAGTGTTTTTTTATCATTGTTGGCTGCCTATACAGGCAGCCAACAATGATGTAGAAACCCTATTAAGTCACCTGCAGCTGTGTACATGTATATACAGTAGTTATTATCATAAAATTAATTTGAGGCTTTAAAGGTTAAGACAAAAAATGTTTAACCCTTTACCTAACATGAAAAGCAGACGACACTTGCAAAAAAATTTTTCAATAACTAATTTTTTCATTTTTTGTCTCAAAAACATAGGTTATGACACCTCATTGGAACAAGATCGACAAGCTTGTTCCAATGAGGATTCATAATCTATCTTTTTGAAACAAAAAATGAAAAAATAATGAAAATTAATTGGTGATTTTTTTAGAATAGTGCTGGCCGGTTTTGGCCGTTACGTTGGGTAAAGAGTTAAAATTAATAGTGACAGTGTTTGGTAAATAGTGCTGGCCAGATTTGTCCATTAAATTAGTTAAGGGGTTAAATTAATGACACCTTATCAAGATCAATCTTCCCTCAAGCAAAATTCAGTAATACTCTTGTATAAGTAATATGACAGTTTTTACCTGCACTACTAATCCATGTGGTATATTTACCCAAACTTTAAAGCTCAGCAGAATATTTGTTATCTACACACATGTATAAAATCTGAATAAGTCAAGTCAACATATGAAAAAAAGTGTCCATGTGTCTTTGACATAGTCACTTGCTATCTTGGGAACAATTGGATGAAACCTGCCTTCAGTTTGCTTTTTGTCTGGATTTAACAGAAGAATATTTTTTCTGTAATATTGACATTTGTGTGAGAAATTTTCAGTGAGTCTTGATGCCACCAGAAGATATCTGGCTGAAAAGAGGACCAGGTGGGTTATTCCTTGAAGTCAAAGCCATTTATTTATTGTTCAGCCTTTTATTGAAAAAATGAAAGTTTGTTGCATTTAAGGTACCTTTCTATTGTAGATTTAGCATAAACTCATTATTTTCCAGGATTTGTTATGAACTCACAGAAATCTTAAAAATAACAGTGAATTTATTGAACATAAAAAATCATGAACACTTGTCTTTCATTTGTTTCAAGTGACATGTGTCTGCCATTTGTGCAGACGGCACTTGACTAGAAACAATTGGTCAGGTTAAAAGACAAATTCTTTTTGCCAATATATGAACAGTTAACCCTTGAACTTGTATAATTTACAAATTGGGCAGTTGAAGAAAAATTATTTTAAAAAATGTCAACAAGATCATACCATGTGACATTGGAACGAGCTCACCATATAATTAAGATGATTCCATGTTGTATGCAAATAATATGCATATTTTCTTGGGTCCTGCAAAGCTTCATGGTTCGATTTAATTTCAAATCTTAATAGTTGCTATTCGGATCAATTCAAAATTGACTAACTGATTTGTTTCCATGCGATTCTTTTCATTAGAATATAGCTCGGAATCAGCCATCTTCGTAAATGGTATATAAATAATATTGAAAATAAAGACTCAGTGTAATTTCAACTCTATTAGCAAAAACACGATCAGCACCCCATGCCATCAGCTATGCTAATTCAAGTCTTACTAGTCGCTACCACTGTTGAAAGCAAATTTAAAGTTTCCAGGCAATGTCAACAATGAGCTGTTGGTAGTGGCTAGCCCTGTGCTGTGCCTAGTGCCTAATTCTCGCACTCTTTCTGTTTTTGAACCATAATCCTAACTGGGATATATTACAGCTACTTTGACAAAGGCATGCCTTGATGATGTGGTTGGAATATTTTAACAGTTGGGACTTGAGCCATCATGTGTGGTTGGAATATTTTAACAGTTGGGGACTTGAGCCATCATAGTCGGAACAAATCAGGTTTAGGTTTACAGAACCTCCTTTCTCAGTCAATCATCTTCAAGATGCCCCTGATTTGATTTGAGGTTCAATTCAGTTTCCAATAATAGATTCAATTTGATTCAAGATTTGATTCTAAGTGAAAATGTGTGATTTGCAGTGCCCTAATATTTTCCTTTACACAAGTGTTTTTTTTTGGCACATGAATTATGCAAATAAAAAAATCTTCAAGTTCATTTCAGTTGTATGTGCATTTATGTCTAATAAAATCTGTTGAGAGGAGCTATAGGTGTTTTTGTTTAATTTCTTTAAACCTTTCATCTATACCTACCCACCATGGGATACCCAGGAAGTGGAGCCGTGCTTGTATACTGCAGTAAACAAGGTCTGCTTTTATGGTTAAAGAGGACCCAGAACTAATGTCTGGGATGGAAGTCCTCTAAAGTGGGTATCTTTGATTGACAAAACTTGACTTCATACCTAAGCTCCAGTCATGACATAGCCAAAAATACTGAAAATGACCTTAAACATCAATAAATAAATAAATCTACACCTACAGTTGCAAAAGTTTATATTTGTCTCTTTTTACTCATTATGCATTTCAATATTTTGTAAGTTGTTGAGGTCAAATTTGGCAACTGGAAGTAATTTTGTTTGGGAAGTAACATGTGATGTGTTTGGGTCATCTCAGTTTATTTCTGATTGGTGTGTGTTGAGGGGGGGGGGGGGGGGGGGGGGGGGAATCTGTGTGTTTCCATTTATATGGAGATTGAGAATGGTGGTTATTGTATATTGTACTGGGCAGATTTGACATGTACAAAAGGTGAAGGGTTCGCATGCACTTTCATCTCTGATATTACAGAATGGTTTCTTACATATTAGCATGGGAGCACGGTGGCTCAGTGGTAGACTGTTGGACTTCTATGTTAGAGGTCCTGAGTTTGATCCCCGTTCGGGACTACCCACATTGTGTCCTTGGGTAAGGCACTTCATCCCGGTTGCCAACATGGGGGCACGATGATGCCGTGTACTAAGGCGTACTACATGTCATTTGTGCACATGTCTTCAACCGCTGTAACCCTGCTTGAACGGAGCTTGAACAGAGTTAGAATGCCGAGGAGCTGACAGTTGCTCGTCGTTGCTCTGTGGTTCTCTTTGGGTACTCTGGCTTCCTCCACCCGTAAATTTGTCACAGTCACGATTAGCCATTGTGCATAAGTATGTGACCTTAAACCCCCAATAATAAATAAATAAACATGTTAGCATGATCACATGTTTCAGTAAAGTCCAGGTTTAATTTGTAAGGTGGATCAAAGCACCATTTTTTATAATGTATATGTAATAGGCTTATCATAAAGGCAATGGGTTTGGTAGCAGGTGTTCCCATCTCATTGTGTAGGTCTGGCGAGAAAATGATGGTATCTGAGTACATTTCAAAAGAACATCAATTTACACTAAATGATGTATGATATCTGTAAAGATGTATGTTGCTGTTCCAAGAAGGTTGTAAAAATTAGGACTTTGGGAGGGGTAGCCCACCCATACATATGGCAACACCACTTAGCCTTGAAAGTACTTGAGAAAGACTTCTGTACCTCAAAGATCCTTGGATGTTCTTGGAAATGACTCTTGTTGGGGGTTCTTTTTATTTTCTGCAGTTACATCATTGAAAAATTGCAAGAATTCTCCTGATGACTGATTTGCCTAATGATTATTGAATTAGTCTTAACTCTGGCCTTCTGTTTGATACTTCCATCCCACATTTCTCTGAAGGGAGATGAGGGATGGTGGTAACGAACAGAAGATCCGAGCCAGGACTAAAGATTGAATCTGATTAATTTGACAACATTGTTGCTTTTTTGGTTTTACAAGTAAATATTATTGTTCACAAAACATTCCAGAAAATCCTCCAATAAGAACTCGAAAGGTCCTTGAAAGTCCTTGAACTTACATGTAGTTGGTTGAATTGTTGGAGGTAACCTGACAACAGGTTGCAAAACATATGATACTTAGCATTGTCACCAAATTTTGGTATCTTTACTTACAGCAGATCTAAAAATAATAGTTATGCATGGTACTTGTTGAAAGAATTTCACAAACGTTTAATTAATTAATTTTTGTTTCGTTGTTTTATTTCTCTATTTCCTATTTCAGCCTCTGTTGAAAATCCTTGGGAGAGAGCTGTGGCAGGGAATAAAGTGCCTTATTACATTGAGTGAGTATATTTTGGTGTAAAATTCTTATTTAACTTTGAAAGGTCTGGAGATTTCTGTACATATTGCCCTGCCTTGGCAGTCCACAGTATATGGCTTTGAAGTTATTTCTAGATAAGTCATGGCTACCTTTATAGGCAGCCATTCTTTGCCTAGAAACAACTACCTGTGTCCTTAGAATGTAAAATTCCAGATTACCCAAAGACTGCATGTTAGGGCACCTGTTTTTTTTTTGCTGTAAAAAGTGTTCCATGTTCCTAGGTCTCAAGGGTTCTATTTTTCTCAACTGCATCATCTGAAACTCTTGTTGATAAATTTATAGGGATGAACTATGATGTAGCTATGAACTGGGGGCCAATCTGACATTACATGTGAATTTCCAGTTGTCGTATTCTGATTTAGTATCAAATACCAAAGGTAGTTATGCATATTTGGGCTTTAGAATGTTAAATTTTGTTATTTTTTATAATTTTTTTTTCTAAACATAGCTTATGACCTCTCATTAGAATAAGTTCTTGATGCTTGTTGGCAGCAATTGATGTCATGCTATGTTTTGTTAGCAATGCAGAAGAAATATTGTATGTGTACTCTTATAGCTGTATTAGGTGATAGATTACTATTTTTTAATTTTCTTGAAAATTCACTACTCTCATCTGTCAGATAATAGAGGAAGTCAAATAATAATTCTTGCCTGAATTTTCTATTGAATTAATAATAGTGACAGCATTATTTTCACTCTATGTCTTATCATCAGATATAATGCAATATTAATGGTCAATATTTTCCACCACAATAATTATTAACTGGTGCTGAAAGCCCTTATTTGGACTTTATTCTGAAATGCAGGTCCTGCAAATTAAAGACTTTATTCTGTGGACATGCTTCTCGTTATCTTTGAGGTGTAATTATTTAGTCTGTATGGATTTGACTTATAATTTATGGGAGAGTACTCTTCTCATAAATTATAAGGCAAAGACATGTGAACTCTACCAGTTAATAACATTGCCATAACTATTGTTTGTTGTGGTTTAACAATACTTTCAACAGCCATATTGTGTCAAGGATTTCTATAGATATAGAAACTGGAGTATCCAGAGAGAACCACCAAGCATCAGCGAGCAACTGCGAGACTCTCCAGCTTAACAATGTAGCACAAGCTATTATTTGGCCGGTGTGAGTTGTATGAAAGTGAAATGTCGGCTACTTTCAAAAAGTGAAAAACACAAGTACTATTTTAATGTTTATTTATATGTTTTTTTATTAGCTCTCCTCTGACAAAGTCAGCACAGCTCTCTTACACTGAGTTGACCATCTGACATCCATCCTTTCTGCTGTTCATCTGTCCATCATCAACATTTTGTTTGCCCAAACCATAATTTTATTACTACTTGCCACAACTTGATGAAACTTCTTGCACATGCATACCATCAGTAAACAGTGTGTCTCACTCCACACTCACATTCTATACCCCAAGATCAAGGTCACAGTTATGTGTCTAACATAAATAATGTCATTTCTTAGTGACATTTCTTGTTCGGACCATGACTTCTTCACTACATGACATAACTTGCTGAAACTGCTTCTTACACATATATATCATGAGTAGTCGCTGTGTCAGGCTCCACATTTTTATTGTACATCCCATGGTCAAGGTCACAGTTCTTAGTGACATTTCTTTTCTGGACCATAACTTCTTCACTACATGACATAAATTAATGAAACTAACACATGTATTTCATTGGTAAAATGTGTATCATGCATCACATTTACATTCTACATATCAAGGTCAAGGTCACTGTTGAGTGTCAAATGCTGAAAATACCTGTGTCATCAACATTTTGTTTGTTCAGACCATAATTTCCTTATTGTTTGATGCAACTTCATGAAACTTCTTACACATATATATCATCAGTAGACAGTGTGTGACACAACACATTTACATTCCATACCCCTAGGTTACACTTACACATCATATGTTAATAATGCCATTTGTCAGTGACATTTTTTACTTGACCAAAGCTTCTCCACAACTTGACATAAATCGATAAAATTTCTTACACATATACTTGCCCAAAAAAGAAAGTGTGCATTGCAGAAATTGATCAAACTCCAAAAAAATAATTTCGTAGGTGTAAAGAGTGTTAACCTGTTCATGAATAAGTTATATTGAACACAAAAACAGCTTTCCCCGTTAAAATTGCATTAACGTTAAATGACGTGCTGCACGTTTGTGAAAAGGCATGTTTTGCACGTGGAGAGTCTGAAAATTCATGCAGCAGTGTGAATCCTTGGGTATTTAAACACTAAAGTAAGGCCTTTCTATTGTTCGCATTCAAACTTGCGCTGCTGTTAAAACAACTCCACATTAGCATGCCAAGATTGACAATGAATCAACGTCTTCTTGCCCTGGGTATGATTAGAGCTGGCAGAACACACAGAGAGGTTGCCCAGCATTTGAACTGCCACCGTAACACTGTAGACAGGCTAGTCCATCGACATGCACAACATGATGACGTTCGAGACCGACCCCGCTCCGGGAGACCCCGAGTTACCACCCCTGCACAAGATTGGTATATCTGTGTTGTCCATCTCCGGAACTGGCAACAAACGGCAACAACGACAGCCAGGAACATCCCTAACCTGAGACGGATACATCCTCAAACAGTAATCAACCGGCTGAGAGAATACGGCTTACGTCCTCGAAGACCTGCAATTCGTCCGATTTTGACGTTACGTCATCGTCGTGCTCGACTGCAGTGGTGTAGACAACATCTCAGGCATCCCTTACACTGGTGGCGACATGTTTTATTCACAGATGAATGTCATTTCCATCTTTCATCATCAGATGGCCGCCAGAGAGTGTACAGACGTCGAAACGAACGCTACGCAGGTCCATGTGCGTGGAGCGAAACCGTTATGGGGGAGGGTCTCTCATGGTGTGGGGTGGCATCACTGCCCGTAACAGAACTGAGCTGGTCATTATTGATGGCAATCTCAATGCAGCCAGATATCGTGATGAAGTGCTTACACCTGTTGTTGTTCCATTTCTGCAACGTCACGGCCCCGGCGTCATTCTACAGCAGGACAACGCCCGACCCCACGCAGCTCGTGTTACTCAACAGTATCTGCAGCAACAACAAGTGGATGTTCTTCCCTGGCCAGCAAATTCACCCGATATCTCACCCATTGAGCACGTATGGGACGAAATGAAACGTCAGCTACGCCGGCTTCCCCATGCACTGTCAGTGCTTGTGGACCTCCAAAGACAGCTTATCAGAATATGGAACAACATCCCACAACACTTCCGTGCTAACTTGTTCGCTTCCATGAGGTGTAGATGAACAGCAGTAGTCGATGCAGACGGAGGTCATACCAGATATTGAGTGTGTGACTTTTGTGTTTGACCCTTAGTGTCTTTGACTCTCCATGGCACCAAGAGTATTCGTCGTAGCATAATGAAATTTGTCGTGTTGATCACAAATTGATTCATCTGTGATTGAATAAAATTTCCATGAATGAAAATGATATATATCTTTTTTTAGTGTTATTTTTTAGCATGCACACTTTCTTTTTTGGGAGAGTATATATATCATCAGTAGATGATGTATAGCACACCAAATTTACATTCTGTATCCCATGATCAAGGTCACAGTTGAGTGTCATGTGGAAAAAATACCTTTCTTAAAGACATTTCATTGCCCAAATCATAATTTCTCTACTTCTTGCATATCTGTATGATTAGTTGTCGACACCCAAAGGTCAAGGTCACAGTTATTTTTCAGATATCAATGCTGCCATTTCTTAGTGACACTATAAGGACCATAATTTTTCTATTACTTGATATTACTTGATGAAACTCCTTAAGATATATTTTAGTTTGTTGCATGTTGTGCATCACATTTAGCTTCTGCACCCAATGTCAAGATCACTCCTCCTCAGCATTTTGATTGTGCTGTCCATAAGGTCATTGTCACAGTTGTGTGTTGAATGCTAAAAATACCTTTCTTGGTGACATATCCCTGCCCGGACCATACATATTTACCACTGCATCAAATTTACCTTTCACACCCTATATTACATTTGAATATAAATTTATGAGTAGTTTCTGTGATTTTAATATCATCCCTTCAGACCCTGGTTGGGTAATAGGTAACCATGCCTCTTAGTTTCTCTGTCTGTCTTCTGTTTATCCTGTATTTAACTGCCCCAAAAACTAGTAACCCTGAGCAGAGTTGTATAGGCTGAGAGGCCTCCCGTTGTTTTCGGTGTTTCAACATTTTGGTTTTGACAGTTGTTAAACCATCAGAGCTTTGGTTACCTCAGTGCAGGTGAACACAGTTCAGATTGCCACAGAAAAATTTATTTTAAGGAAGCCTAGAGTAGTATATTGCTGTAGATAGCCACCAAGAGCTCTCTTGAGAGTTGTTATGCCCCCAAAAATTTTTTGGAATGCATACGTGTAATGTGTTTGTCATTTCCATCTGTCCATCCGTCGGGAAGATTTCCATGTCCGCTCCATAATTCTGAAATGCTTTGTTGGATTTTGTTGAAACATAGCATACATGTTGCTTATGGGAAGACGATGTATCACGCACAAAATTTTTGTTCAATGGAGGTCAGGATCACAGATCAAGGTCATAGTTTGGTGGCAGTCCAGGTCACTGTTAGTCTTGTTAAAGCGCAGTTTTGGACTTTTCCAGTTCGTTAGAGTATGGGCTTGGAGTAGCTTTTGTGATCTTTTCTGATGTCACTGGAAGAACCTTATTAGGTTGGTTCCAGTCATTATTCAGAGATTATTTTTGGGCAGAAGAACTGAAAATTCTGTTATTTAGAATGCATTCTTTACTGAATCTCTATATTGTAGTAGGTTTTTTAAATGTTTACAGTTCACCTAACATGAATTGAAAATGACACAAAAAGATTTCTTGATGAAGTGGAAAGGTTTCTAAGCTTATGACCCCTCAATGGAATGAACATGATGTGTTCTTCCAAATGAAGAGTCATAATGAATGTTTTGAAGATAAAAATAAAATTGAATGTGGTTTTGTGAAAAGCACTGTCCAGGTATTTCTGTTATGTTAAGAACTGGGCTAATGAATCAGCAGAATCAGTCCGCTTGATATGTAAAATGAGCCATTGGAAAAAAACTCTTTAAAAAAATTCATCGAACGATATGTGTCCCCTCAGTGGAATGAGCTCATCGAGCTCATTCCAATGAGAAGGTCACATGATATGGTTTTGTTAAAATTTGATAAAATATAGTAAAATAAATAATTTGATTTGTAGAACATTGGGTAGAGGGTTAAACCTCTTCTTACTCATAGCAGTTGTTGAGACCATTGATCACCTTTGAATATTGATTGACATACTTTGAAGTGTGTGAGTTTTATGAGTTTATTCTTGCAACCAGTAATGAAATATTTTTAGAACAAATCTAATGGAAAAAATAATTGGGGATAAAAGATTTTTTAAAGGATCAATGTATGCATAATTTGTGTGGAAATTATCCGTATGAAAAGCAATAATAAAAAAATAGATGTTGGATGAAATTGGAGAAAAATGGTAAAATGGAAAGATTTTTTTGTGTCAGGGAGATGAGAATTATCACAATGTTGAGATGTTTTAATCTGTTTTACAGCCACAGTAACGAATCCACACACTGGGATCATCCAAAGATGACAGAACTCATGGATGCGCTGAGTAAGTATAAATTCTGTTAGCCATAGAGTAGAGAATGGAGACTGGAACTTCACTTTCGCTGGAAAGCTGCCATGATTTTGTTTTATTGATCAAGAAAAATTGATTTCATCAGTACTCATTTGTAAGTGAAAGTGACTGATAGCTCATCTTTGGAGTTACTTAATTTAAGCTCAGGAGAGTTTATAGAGACTAAGTTTCTCCTCTTGGACTTTTATTACTGAACTGTAAAATTTTGTGGCTTCCAAAACCTTGTTGCTTATTGTAAGGTTTTGAGATAGCAAAAAGAAAATCCATTAAATATTAAGTGTTATATACAAATGAGATCAAGGTTTGGGGTTTGGGGGTTTTTTTTACTAAATTATTCTTACATAGCATTTGAAAAATTACCACCCTTCTCCCTTATTTTGTTGTGTTCTCTACTGTGGAACTCATTGGAATTGGTTTAAACAATATTTATTTCCAATTATCAGAGAAGAAACTTACAACAACGAAATAATTGTGGAATCGACAGTAAGCTAATAGCTTATAAGGGTTGTTTCCACCCAATATACACTTACAGCAATAACAAATGAGATCGTAGTTATATGACTGTTTTAACCCAAACAGTTATCAAACATTTGTTTCCAATAATAATGAGCTTCCTATTGATATTATATTAAACCTTCACCTAACATGAAAAGCAGACAACACTTGCAAAAAAAATTCTTGAATAACTAATTTGTTTCATTTTTTATCTCAAAAACATAGGTTATGACCCCTCGTTGGAACGAGCTCAATGAGCTCGTTCCAACGAGGGGTCATAACCTTTGTTTTTGAGACAAAAAATGAAAATATTTTGAAAATTAATTGGCGATTTTTTAGAATAGCGCTGGCTGGTTTTGGCCGTTACGTTGGGTAAAGGGTTAAATGGAAGACATTTGACACAGCAGAGACTATGATAGCATCTGCTATGCTAATTGTCTTCTATTGAATATAATATCAATAGGCAGCTCATTATTTTTGGAAACAAATGTCTTTACTTAACTCCAAAAATAATCTAGTAAGAATAGTTATAATTTGTTATAATTTGATATTATATTGAATAGAATACATTTTACATTCCATTACATATGTCAAATGTCTTCTATTCGATATAATGTCAATAGGCAGCTCTTTATTTTTGGAAACAAATCTTACTAGATTTTTTTTCAAGTTAGGTTAAGAAAGCTTTAGTACAGAAAAATAGAAATAGTACTGATGAGCTACAATTTAATGAAGGCTCAATGATTCTCCAAGTCGAAGATGAGCAAGGACAGCCCCAGACAATTCTCTGAGTATATATGGTTGGTCAATATGGTATTTATCTTTAAATATTGGTGATGGTAAATATGTCAGGGTATATAAGAAGATGTTATGCTAAACCCCATAATGACCAGGCATTGGAATTATTCTAGATTAATTTGAGTTTGATTTTATGGAATTATTTTCCAATTGGTGAGTGCCTGGCACTTTCCATTAAACTGTGACACAAAGAATCCATTTGAAAAAAATATTTGTGTTTTTAATTGATAAACAAGTTTTGAGCTCTGTTAAACTCAATATGATTGGTTCGCCTGTCTAAACAGGGTTTATGTATTTGAAAATGCTACTCACTAATGCAATTTAAGTAGTGAACATACTTAAATGTTGCATACTTAGAAGAAACAGGCCAAAATTGATCAGAATTGTACATAAAAACAAGAGGGTAATAATGATTTTTACAGCATTCATATAAAATGAGCTCTGTCAAACAAGATAAAATAAATAGAATAATGTCCACTTTGTCTCTAAATACAAGAAAGTGACCAAATCCCTGTTAATTGACCACTCCAGGTAATTGAATTATTTTCATTGGTAAATTGGCTATTCAGTTAACAAGGCTCCACTGTACTTGAAAAGTTAATCAACATCTAAAGGTATTCTAATTTTATATTGTTCATTCCATACCAGATTTCTGATACTCAAATCAGATTTATTATGCTCGTATCAGAATTCTGGTGCTCATATCAGATTTCTCATTCAAATTTTTACAATCCTAAGGATAGGGTATTTGGCCTTTAGTAGAATGTCAAATTATTTTTCTAATGTGATCTGTAACTTTTTAGCTGCAACTAGCAGCTCTATAAGTGGCAATGTCTGTCTGTCTGTCTGTCTGTCTGTCTGTCTGTCTGTCTGTCTGTCTGTCTGTCTGTCTGTCTGTCTGTCTGTCTGTCTGTCTGTCTGTCTGTCTGTCTGTCAACTCAATAACTTTTGAAATACTTGATGGAATGACTTTATAATAATAAATCTTTGTCCTTCCTCTGATTTGCCTTGGTCCTCTAACAATGAAGCCTTCTACATTAACCCTGCATCTGCCTAGTCACTGATCTCTCACTATCCCCCCTAATCTCCCAACATTCTGACACAAACTGTTTTATTATTTCTCCCATTGGCACTTTCTCAATCTCCCTAACTATAAAATTGACTCTTTACCTTGCATCATCCCTCATCTACATTTCTCTCTTCCTTTCATCCCATTCTGCCATTAGTTTTTCAAGAAATCTTCTAAACAAATATTTTGACATTCTAAAATGAAATGTTCCAGGGTCACCATAACCCCTAAGCTGCACATTTGGCATCCTCTTTCTTCGTAGAAAGCCACTAATGCAGCTTACAACACTTTTCAATAGAGCCATGATAGTAGCTTATAGCACTCAACCAGTCAAAAAAGGAGTTAAGTGTTTTTAGAAAAGCGACATTCCAATTCACTTTCACTCAGAGGCAGTGGAAGCTCATTATTAGTGGAAGGCCACAACTTTTCAAGGCTACCCTAGTTCGGCCCAGTGAAAGAAAAGTTACAATCATATATCAGTAAATGTACAGTGACATACTGTAGTTTCTCATTTAGATGAGCATGCTGCGGTGTGCACTGTCCTGTCCATTTCTTCTACTTCAATCAGCTTCCAATCCGAAGGCTAGCCTTCGGGTTTGAGAGGGGTGATATAGAAGAAATGGACCAAAGCAACCAAAGGTGGAATTCTTTTGCCAACTGTTGCTTGGATTTGCAAATAATATATTGCAGGAATGCCTGTATATTGACGTGTGTGTGTATCCATTTTAAATCATTGTGTAACCACACAACATGTCTGTGGAAAAAAGTGGTTCCACCGCCACTGCTTTCACTGTTACAAGTGTTGTAACAGACTAATCTCCCTAGATGTGAACTCATGGAAAGACCTATGGGTGATGTTTCAATTTCATTGACAATGCTATAGTATTTGTGTACAATACTGTGTTCTCACAAATGTCATTTTAATATTTTTCTCATTTCAGGTGATTTGAATAATGTTCGCTTCGCTGCCTATAGATCTGCCATGAAACTACGAATGCTCCAGAAAAAACTCTGTAGTAAGTTGAAATTCAGAACATAAATAATAGTTTACTAGTTCAATTAAGGTACAGTTGTAATTCTGAAGTTGACACAAAATAAATGTCTTCAACATTTTTATTTTTCTTTCATGAAAAAAGCATGTAACTTTTCTTCAGAATGAACTTACATACCTCTTCGAACCTCAAGTTAGCTGTGGTAAACTTTGTGGTTAGGGTTCTTTGGATAATTGATAGTTGATTCAGATTTGCAAATGATATTCAGAATTGATTGAGTTTGAATTGGTTACATCAAATCTTTCTACAAGACCTCCCATTTTGAATGACAAATGGCCATGGCACATTGCAATGTGTGCTTGTTATTTTCACTGAAACTTTTACCCAGTGCATTAACTTGTGCTGTCAAAACTGGTTGACATCCAGTTCAGTGGCAATTCAGGCTCATCAGTTGTTAAAGACACCCCAAAAAATGTTCACCCACCAGGAGAGATCTGGGTTTTAAATTTTTTTTAGTGTATTCTCCTTTTACAATGAATAAAGCATGCACTCCCCAGAAAGTGATCCTGCAAAGAAGAGTATTTGTGAAATGATGACCTGCTTTTTAAGATAACAACATTTTTTAAAATGTTTGCTACATGTATGGTAGCAGGGACCAGCCTAGGGGGGAATATAGGGAGACTTCATGTCTCCCTCCAGAAAAAATAAGGAGACTGCAGTTTCAAGTAGGGCGACTTTCTTGGCAAGTGGGGAAAATTAAGAATATTTATGTATTCCTCCTGCTGCCCCTTCATATTTTCAGCTCGTGGTCCTCCATTAATGCCTGATTTATCCAGGTCCAGTTGTCTATGATGCATCTATGGCAGGTTAAAAAATCACAAAGTAACTAGACTTTATGATTCTGGAGAATCATGGTGTTTCCCGATGAGATTCCATGATTTTTCATAACCCCACAGTGTCTGATGAATTGTTTTTAACTGTCTCACTGAAGTTCCTTCATTGATGTTAAGAGAAATGTGAGTATAGTAGTCTCAGATGACTCAGTTTGATAAACAAATTGTTTAGCTAAAAACCATCATTAATGGTGGAGTGGGTTAATGTCAATATCGTCGTCCAACAAGTCAATGACCGACAAAAGGAGTTATGTTTGTTTGACACATACCCACTGAGTGCTGTGTCTATTTGAAAATGGTCCATTTTATCTCAAATGTATCTAAAATATTGATGTGTGGCAAATTGTAGAGGATTAACAAGTGCTAACAGGAATATTTATTCATGGAACTTGTAATGTCACACCAAGAACTGCGAATGGCCATTTTTTCTTTAAAATCTGCAAGATGTTTTCAGAGAAATCCTGGGAGAAGATGAATTTTAAGCTTTTCATGGGTATCATTGTTTATCCAGCCCAAAACAGGTTAAGTGTTGTTTTTTGAATACTCTTATTACTTCCAAAAATAATTCTCAGTGAATTCTACTTCCACTTATTTTGATCTCTCCTCTCAACTTCGGGTGCTGTGGGTACGCAAACACAGCCCATTTTATCAATATTTTGATGTTGAGAACTTGCATAGGGTTAACAAATGCTTACAGGAATATTTTGTACATGCAACTTGTAATGTCACACTAAGATCTGAGAATGGCCATTTTTTTCTTGAAAATCTACGAGATGTTTTTAGAGAAATCCTCGGATAACATGAATTTTTAATCTTTTGAGGGGTATCACTCTGTAACCAGCCCTAACCGGGTTAATGCTTGGTTTTGTGAATACCTTCATTACTTACAAAAATGATCGTCGGTGAATTCCACTTCCCTTGAAAGAGGTTATGTTTATCTCGCAGGTACACATTTGGTGTAATGGTTGCCCAAGAACAGCCCATTTTCAACAAATGTCTATGCTTGGCAGCCTCTGGAGGGTTAACAAATGCTTACCGAAATATTTTGTCCATACAACTTGTAATGTCACTCCAAGACCTGCGAAAGGTAAATTTTTCTTTAAATTTTTTTTTGAGAAATCAACAGAAAACTGGAATTTGAAGCTTTTAAGGGGTATATCTCCTTAACTAGTCAAAAATGGGTTAAGACCTCGATTTTTGAATACACTTACTACTTACAAAAATGTTTCCCTGTCAGTTTTGCGTCCGGTAAAAGAAGTTATGTTTCTCTGTTGCATTCCCACTTGATGTTGTTGGTGTCCAAAAACAGACTGTTTTTTCAAAATTTTGACATTTAGCAGCCCATGGAGGGTTAACAAATGCTTACCGGAATAAGTTATTCAATCAACTGGTAATCTTACACCAAGACCTATCAATGGCCATTTTCTCTTGAAGACCCTACCTGATGTTTGTAAAGAAATCCAGGGAAAACATAAATTTTTAAGCTTTTGATGGGTATCACTATTAACAACCACAAAAGGGGTTAATGCTTGTTTTTTTTTAATACCCTTATTACTTACAAAAATGGTCCTTGGTGAAAGGAGATTATGTTTATTTCTCAGGTACACGTTGGGTGCTGTGCGTGTCCGAAAACAGCCCATTTCAACAAAATTACGATGCTTGGCAGCCTGTAGAGGGTTAATAAATGCTCACCGGAATATTTTGTCCATGTAACTTGTATTGTCACACAAAGACCTGCGAGTAGTCAATTTTTCTTGAAAACCTACAAGATGTTTTTAGAGAAATCCACAGAAAATGGGAATTTTAAGATTTTAAAGGATCTCTCTCTTTAGCCTGCCCAAAATGGGTTAAGACATCGATTTTTGAATACCCTTACTACTTACAAAAATGTTTCCGTATAGATTGTGTACTCAATAAAATAAGATAAGGCACTTTTCTTTGTGGCGTACCCATTGGAAGCTGTTGGCATCCAAACACAGCCCATTTTTTCACAATTTTGACTTTTAGCAGCCCGTGGAGGATTAACAAATGCTCACCGCAGTATTTTGTCCATGCAGCTTCTATTGTCATATCAAGGCCTGGGAGTGACAAATTTTTCTTGGAAATCTACAAGACTTGTTTAGAGAAATCCACGGAAGACATGAATTTTTTAGCTTTATGGGGGTATTGCTGTTTGACCAGCCTAAAACAGGTTAACACTTGGTTTTTTGAACACCCTTATTACTTACGAAAATGATCCTCGCTGAATTCCACTTCCAATAAAGGGAGTTATGTTTATCTCTCGTGTATTGTTTGGGTGCTTTGGGGGCCTGAAACTGGCCCATTTCATCGAATTTTCAATGTTTGGCGGCCTGTGGAGGATTACCATATGCATCGCCTGATATGTTGTGTGTAAAAAGTCGTGTCACAGACAGGTCTAATAATGATGAATGTTTAAAAAAAATCTACAAGATGTGTTTCGAGAAAGTGCCTATAAACCCCAATTTTGGCAGGTTTTTTTTGCCAATTTTGAAAAAATAAGGGTTAAATCGAAAATTCCGCTTCATTTCTGACCGTTTATGAGTGTGCAAAATTTCATGAAAATCGGTTCGAAAATGGCTTCTGAATCGTATGGACAAAATGTGTGGAAAAAAAAAAAATAAATAAAAAAATAATCCATAGAATAACAAGAGTCTTTTCCAGAGGGAAAAGCCTAATTATTGATTGAAAATCTCACACTGCTACCCTCTCTTTCATGACCCCTCCCCTCTTCTTCGTGTCAATCCCCCAGCACCCTGCCTTTCACCAATGTTGCTGAGCTAATAATTAATAAGTCTGAAAGTGTGATCAGGAAAAGATGTGAAAAGGTTGCTTGGAAAGTACTTTTTCATGATCCTTCATATGCACACTTGTGCCCTCTACAAAGCTTTTCTTGTCATCACTAAAACTTTTTTTTCTTGTGTTTGAATTCCATTCGTGTTTTTCTGGGAAGAGATGGCCCATCAGTTAACAGTCGTCAGCAATATGAAATAAAAATACAGTGTTATAAAATACATCTGTTGTGTATACATTTTCAGCATCCAAAGCGACATAACCTACTTTCAAACTGTGTTATTTTGTAGAGTTGTGCAATTCAGCTATTTTCGTTTCGAGACTTGAAGCTGAGACAGAAACGCAACAAAATAGAAATAAAAAATCTGCAAAAAGTGACAATGGACAATTGATTCTTCTGTGATTTAAAAAAAATTGGTCGCTTATTTGACGATTGAAAAATGTCCATTTACCACTCTCAAGCACATTCGATTCTTGAAAATAATCGTTTTTATGTAAACCTCGGATCACTCAGTTCAGCCTTTCCTCATTTTGTCCAATTTTTAGAGGGTGACTTGTAATCGCCCCAACTATTTTTCTAGGTGACTTTGGGCTTAGAAGGGCGATATAATCACCCTAGTCGCCCTCATGGCTGGTCCCTGACTGGTAGAGTATTTGGGCTTTATTCTGAAGTACAGCTGCTATAACTTAACTCTTTACCTAACATGGAAAGCAGATGACACTTGCAATAAAAATCCTTCAATAACTAATTTTTTTCATTTTTTGTCTCAAAAACATAGGTTATGACCCCTCATTGGAATGAGCTCAATGAGCTTGTTCCAACGAGGGGGTCATAACCTATGTTTTTGAGACAAAAAATGAAAAAATAATGAAACTGAATTGGCGATTTTTAGCTCACCTGACTGAAAGTCAGGGTGAGCTTTTCTGATCACTTTTCGTCCGTCGTCCGTCGTCCGGCGTCCGTCGTCCGGCGTGAAGGTGGTGTTTGGGTCTTTTTCTTCCAAACCACTGGCCGCATGTTAATGAAATTTCATGTGAGTAGGGGTTATATAGCGGCATTTTGATTTTTGGGCAAATTAGGTTTCGGCTCATATTGAGCAGAGGGGTGGGGCAAAAATGCTCCAATTCTTAAAAAATCTTCTTCTCAAGAACCAGCAATAGCAGAGACTTGATATTTGGTATGCAGCTTCCTTTTGAGGTGTAGACTCAAGTTTGTTCAAGAGAAGTTTGTAGGTCTATACTTGGCGATGTTATGGGAGGAGCAAAAATTTTGGCCCCACCCCAAATTTCTATTTTTTAAACCGAGAGGCCAATTTGAACCAAATTTTATGTGAGGGCTTATTGGGTCATAAGTACCTAATTTATGCAGAAATTTTTTTTCCTGTAGCCCCGTGGGAACCACAGGAGCTAAAAATAGAAAAAAATTAAAACGCCTATATCTCAAAAACTGCACGGCAGTGAGAATTTTTATTTGGTGTGAAGCTTTCTTGGGACCAACAGAAAGGATTGGTAAAAAAAAATTGCTATCGGTTTTATCATAGGGTACTTTTTCGGGACTCTGAAAAAGTGCTGAGTCAGTATTTTTTAACACAGTAGGCAATGGGAAAAAAATAAAGAATTGTTTTCTTCCAAACCACTGCTCTAAAAGCTTTCATATTTTACATATAACATCTTTGGAACATTGATTCACATATTTGTAGAAATCAAATTCCTCGGTCCATATTTGGGTTCCCTATGGGAACCCAAATGTTCAAATTAGTGCAATATGAGGGATATATTTTAAAAATCTTCTTCTTCGGATCCACAAATCAGAATCTTTTGATATTTGCTATGCATCATTCTTAGGGGGGTGAGATTGATGTTTGTTCAAGCCAAGTCCCTGAGTTCATATTTGGACTCCCTTTGGGAACCCAAATTGTAACTTAGTGCAATACGAGGTATATTCTTTTAAAATCTTCTTCTTCGCATCCACCGGTCAGAATCTTTTGATATTTGGTATACAGTATGCTTAGGGAGGTGAGATTCAAGTTTGTTCAAGTCAAGTCCTTCGGCTCATATTTGGTCTCCCTGTGGGAGCCCAAATTATAACTTAGTTCAATATGAGGAATATTCTTTAAAAAAAATTTTTTTTTCAGATCCACCAGTCAAAATGTTTTGATATTTGATGTACAGCATTCTTAGGGGCTGAGAGTGAAGTTTGGTAAAGCCAAGTACCTGGGTTCATATTTGGGCTCACTGTGGGAGCCCAAATTATACCAAACTTTTTATTTTCCAAACCAAAAAGTCGATTTGAACCAAATTTGATATGAGGGCTTATTGGGTCATAAGTACCTAATTTATGCCGAAAATTGTTTTCCTGTCCCCCACGGGAACTGCAGGAGCTAAAAAATTTTTTTCTTTTTAAATGCCCATATCTCCAGAACTACATGGCACTGAGAATTTTTATATGGTGTGAAGCTTCCTTAGGACCGGAAGAAAAAAATGGTAAAAATTTTATCATAAGGTTCTTTTCTAGGACTAAAAGTGCCGAGTCATCATTTTTTAACAGTGTAGCTAATGGGAATAACGTTGAAGAATCTTCTTCTCCCAAAACACTGCTTCAGAAGCTTTTATTTTTGGGTTCCCTATGGGAGCCCAATGTATAACTTAATTCAGTATGAGAAATATTCTTAAAAAATCTTTTTTTTCTGTTACTCCTGTCAGAATCTTTTGATATTTGATTTTTGATTTTCTTAGAAGTGGCAAATTGAAGTTTGTTCAAGTTCTGCTTTATTGATAAAATTGGGCCCAGTAACCAATTCCTGCGTTGAAAGCCCTGTAAAGTGGGCAGTAATAGGCATAAACGATTGACCAAACCTGATATTATAATTATGCCTCTGTAATGATGTAGCCTTAGAAAGTGACCTTAAATTCCAATAAATAAATAGATAAATTATTGAGTACCCAATATGGGGATCTAACATATGAACACTCTGGGTTACTAAGTAGAGAAAACACTTTTATGTTGAAAAACTGATAATAACCACAAGGCAGAATCCCTTGCTATTTTGGTGATATGACTCGGCCAGTATCAGGTGAGCACCCTCAGGCCCCGTGGGGCCTCTTGTTTAGAATAGCGCTGGCCAGTTTTGGCCGTTACGTTGGTTACAGGCTGTAAAGTCTTCGGATGTGCTTCAATTTATCTTTAAAGAGGATTTATTTGGTCTGTTTGGATTTGCCTTTGGATGTATGGGAGACTACCTACAGCACTCTCCCATCACTTGTAATAAGACAGAGACATGTGAACTAATTTTGATGACCAGAAATAATTTTGCACTGTACCAGTTCAGCTTGTTCCTGCCATATATTTAGAATTGCAGCAGTTACCTGATTTTCTAATGAAGCTTGTTTTTACAGACTACACTCTGGATTATGCAAAGTATTACGCCTTTACCCAATGTAACGGCCAAAACCGGCCAGCGCTGTTCACAAAAATCGCCATTCAATTTTCATTATTTTTTTTTGTGTCATAAAAACATAGCTTATGAAGCCTCATTGTAACGAGCTTGTTGAGTTCATTCCAATAAGGGGTCATAAGCTATATTTTGACGCAAAAAAAAATGCAAAATTAGTTATTCAAGAATTTTGTTTGCAGATGTCGCCTGCTTTTCGTGTAAGGTAAAGGGTTGATATTTTCCTGTTCACCAGTTGTTTTTCAGATGCAAACATCAGTTTTCTGCCATACAATAAAACAACTCCAATGTTATATTTGTGGATGACTTTACATTTCCAAAAGGTTGCAAAAATATAACTAATGCTCAGTTATCACCCTCGTTATTGAAAATCTACCTCACCACTCTTTGTTTTACCTGAAAATCTCTTCACTGATCCTATTTTGCACTTAAATTTAACCAACTATATCATGTTTGACAGAGCTCACTTGTCAAGCTCGTTCCAATGAGGGGGGTCACTTGATATGGTTTTGTTGACATTTTTTGAAAAATTAAAAAAAATGATATTTAAAATAATAAATTTTAATAATTAATTAATTAATAAATTTGCGTTAGATAAAGGGTTAAACAAGATATGTTTGGTCACATTTGAAACTGCAGTGTGGGAAATATTCACTGCTGAAAATATTTGTTTTTCCAGAGAATAATGTAAGGAGTTAAATAGTAATTCCAACTATTTTCCAGACTGTTTTTTAGATTTATAAAAAAAACCCCTCTCATCATAAAATTGAGGGAAAATTGCCTAAGAAACAGGAAATTTGTTGCAATAGGCTGAAATACTAATGTATTTCATTTGTCTTTATTGAAAAAAAAAGTAAAAACCACCTCTCATACATTTAATTTTTACTTACAGTGGATTTAATTGAAATGAAGATGGCAACAGATTCATTTGAGCACCACGATTTACGTGGAAAGAATGATAAGTTGATGGATGTCATTGAGATAATTGACTGTGTATCTACAATGTATGAAGAGATTGGTCAGGAACATCCATCTCTGGTGAAAAATGTTCCTGTCTGTGTGGATCTTGTACTTAACTGGTTGTTGAATGTTTATGATTTGTAAGTATTGATGGTTTAATGTATTTTATGATGGTGTACTCACCTTAGTTCATCAGGGCATGGTGGTGATGTGTACCAAGTTGTATTGCCTATCGTTGGTCAAACTGTCAAACTCCAAACAATTTACCATACTTTTATGATAAATTTGACATGCAATTGCAATGGGCTATGAAATAAAACCCTTTTAATTGAATAAAAAACGGAAGTAAGCTATTTCAAAATTTATTTGACAGCCAAAATATTTTTACCTTTAAACTTCCAGTGTTAAAATCAAGCTTAAATTAAAACATTGTCACTTGTTTGACAAAGCTCTGACAAACAAGATAAAAAAGAATAAATACTCAATTTATCACCACACCAGAGAATATCAACCATATTCTTGTTAACTGAATATTCTGGATAATTTTATTCCTGGCAAAGTTATTATTTAGTTAACAGGGTTCTGGTGTAATGTTATTATTCCTGAATAAATAGAAGACTCTTCAAAAAATAAATCTTCTGAAATAAATTTGTCGTTTTTCTAAAACTCTGCTTTTATACATAGTTCTTAACATGCTTTTTCGAAGATAAAAGTTAAACCTAATCAAAATATTTATGCTAATCTCATGCACAGTTCTGTATGAATTTTGCAGGTTTTTCCGATAGAGGGACAAATCAATTTTTTTCAAGCCACAGGAATTTATCTAACTTTACAATTATATTAATCTACTGTTCTATTCTTTTCAATATTTTATAAATATTATATGTTAATGCTTTCAGGAAAGAAATTATTGAAAGCACTAAAATTAATCATCTAGTTTCACCATTGTATTATGATCTGTGCTAAATTTTTCCAGAGTTTATTAATATTATATATTATTTCAGGACAAGAACTGGTAAAGTGCGAGTACTTTCATTCAAAATTGGAATCATTCTTATGTGTAAAGCTCATGTAGATGATAAATATAAATGTAAGTAAAATAAAATTAATTATAGATTAGTCTGTTTCCTGTGGGTATGAAAAAATACTCTAACAACAGAGAGTTTCATAGTAAGCTGATGAATTACATAATATTCTTTAACTGGGACAGTGCTTGTTGTTTGTTTATTTGGGTTTAATGACACTTTCAGCATCCAGGATCATAATGTGTACAACAGTTTTAGGGGTGGAGAAAGCCAGAGAACCTGGAAAGATCCACTGAGCCGCGGCAGGAGAACTGTTGCACTTTCTGACATGGTAATCTAAGACAATAGAGTTAGTAGTGGTTGAAGGCAAGTGCACCATCGACATGCAGTTTGCCTTAGAGCACAGTGTCACTGCACTCTACCAGAATGAGGACATTTAGGATTAAATCCTTGCATGCTGCTGGCAGATATTTCTGCCCAGGACATGATATCTAAAATATGTATCATTTGGGCACATTTAATCAAATCACCCACCCCCACCCCCTGGAAATTGAATAGACTATTGGACCAATGATTTCTTGAGTTAAATTTAGATGAATTTTCCATCAAATCTGATCATGGCTGCTAAATAGCAGCCTTGTTTAGATTGGATGAAACATATTTTGAAAATACTCAGTGGGTTAAGAGTTAAGTGTCTTTCCAGAGGCATCAACCTTTTGGTTTAAAGTCCATTGCTCTAACCCATGAGCCACCAACTACCTGAGTGCTAGATTAATTTTCATTGTTAGAATTGTTTTATATGAGTTTGCCATATTAGAATTTATTGGAGTGTGCATAAAGGCACTCTCCAATAAATTATGATAAGACAAAATCAAACAAACAAAAATATGAATCATTTCTATGGAATGTGAAGCCTTTTAATTCCATCATCAACATTTCTCAACAGAGCCCAAATATTAAGTTCTGACACTCAACCAGTTAATGAACATTGCCAGTCATTTTTATGCAGTCTTTTTAGTCAGATTTCTTGCACATTTTCATGAGTTGCACGTGCTTGTCAAAATATTTCTTAAGTTTTTGTGGGCAAAATCCAATATATGGCTTTTTTTACATCACTTTAGAAGGAACACTAAAATTTTTAATATTTTATATGACAAAAAAAAAATAAATAAGAAGTTTCAAAACAGTCCTCTTAGACAGTCACTTTTTATTCTATGATAAAAGGAAATTTTTAAAAGAAATTATTTTTGATATGAATACCAAATTATTTTGACAAGAAAATCCATTTTTGAACACAAGTTATGGCAACTATTACAATAGCCATAACCTGATTAATGAAGGATCCCATTCACAATACTGCTGCCATGGACTACTCGTAATCCATGCTTGGACAGCGATATCCACAGCTGAAAATCATCATTAGCAAAATTATAATTAATGAAGCACCGGGTTGGACCACGTGCTTAATTAATTAAATTTTTGAGGATTATTCTTATAATTAGTGTTCTGAATCTGTAATGCGTCCGTGGAAATATGGCCCACCCATAAAAAGTGACAAGTCCACAGTGGCCATACTGTGAAGGGGGTATATTTTATTAACAAGTCAAACATCTTGCCTATACTAGTTAACCATTTACCCTATGCACACAATATCAAAACTTGATATTTAAATTATTTTTATTTCAAATTTTACAAAAAATTTCAACAAAACCATATCATGTGACTCCTCATTGGAATGAGCTTGACAAGCTTGTTCCAATGAGGGGTCTCATGATATGTTTTCATAGAAATTATTTAAACATTTGTTTTCTACAACTGCTCGATTTATAAATTATGTGGGTGGATGTGGTCATTTTTGTTAGGTAAAGGGTTAACTCTAGCTGGCTATCATACCTCAAGAATAGACAGCAACGTGTATCAATAAACGGTAATCTGTCAAAAGACTTCCATCTTGAATGTGGAGTCCCACAGGGTAGTTGCCTTGGTCCTGTTCTGTTTCTATTCTATATTTCAAAAATGTTCACCATCATTGAATCTCACCTGCCTGACGTCCATGGTTATGCGGATGACACACAGGTCTATTTATCTTTTCGACCATCAATTAAGGATCAAACTAAAGCTCTAGAAACTATTGAATCATGTATTTCGGACATTCGCACATGGATGGTTTCAAACAAATTAATGATAAATGATGATAAGACTGAATTCCTAATAATTGGTTCATGACAACAACTCACTAAAGTTGACATCAATTCAGTGAAGGTAGGAGATTCCACCATCAGTGCAAGTAACAGTGTACATGCTTTCTTCGACTCTACCATGTCTATGGACAGACATGTTACAAATATGTGCAATAAGGCTTTCAGAGGTCTATACAAAGTTAAACAGATAAGACAGTCCTCAGCAAAGACTCAACAAAAACCCTAGTTCATGCCTTTGTAACTTCACATTTGGATTATTGTAATGACTTACTGTCCAACCTTCCACAATATCAGTACTCTCACCTGCAGATGGTACTAAATGCATCAGCCCGAGTGGTATGTAGAGTATCACAATCTCAACATATCACTCCTGTTCTGAGGGATATGCACTGGCTGCCAGTCAAGTACAGAATATTTTTCAAAACTTTATTATTAGTGTTTAAGACACAAAACAGCACGTCACCAGCCTACTTAGAAGAACTCCTTAATACCAAGAATGTGTGTCAATACAACCTGAGGTCCGATGGTAAAATGCTACTACATGTTCCAAAACATAGGTGTAAGACATTTGGAGATAGGTCATTCTCATTTGCTGGCCCTCATTTGTGGAATAATTTACCAGAGCACCTAAAAAGACTGTCAAATGTCAACCTTTTCAAGAAAGATCTCAAAACATACCTGTTTCAAAAAGCCTGTAAGTGATGTTCTGGACTGTAAGATACTGTATATATTCCGTTTGTATATTTGCATGAGCTCAGTAACATGTACAGCGCCTTAGAATATGGTTCTATATCTTCTGAACTATAATTTTGGCGCTATATAAATGTGTATATTATTATTATTATTAACAGTATTTTTATTCTGTTTAGGAAAAACTGACTGCAGCAGGCAAAGGGTTAATAAACAAAATATCCTCAATCAAAAGATATCAATTGAAAAACAAAAAAAATTCTGTTTATTTGTTAAAGCATATGTTTTGAAAAAGACTGGTGATGAATGAGGTATAAATATAATGTTTTTGATGGGGATGGAATTTAAAAATTTCTTTTGCACAGATTGGGATGTTGCAATCATTTTGTGAGATTCATTATTGTTATGATTGGTGACAGTCAAAGTTTCTTTACCCATTTCCTGATACAGCTAACCTGGTACCTTATACAGTTGAATGCTCCTTATTGAATATATATTTATTATCCCCCCCCCCCCCCCCTGCAAGGGAGGGATACAGCGTAGAGCTCCGTCCATCTGATCGTCCATCTGAACTTTGTTTATGGCATAACTTGAACAATAGTTAACAGATTTCAATTCTTTATGGTTTATGCCTCTATAGCAAGAATGACTACATCAGGTCGATGAACACTGATATCTCTTGAAAATTATGGGAGTTATTGCCCCTTGTTTTAAAATATTCTGTAAATCTTGTTTATGGCAAAACTTGAACAATAGATAACAGATTTCAATTATTTTGGTATATGTTTCTATAGCAACAATGTCTATGCCAAGTTCGTTGACCAGCGATAAATAAAAAATATTGTGAAATGTCTCTATAGCAACAATGTCTACGTCAAGTTCGATGACTAACAATATCCGATGAAAATTATTGGAGTTATTGCCCTTTGTTTAATAAAAAAATATAGTGTAATGCTTGATTATGGTGTAACTCTAACAATAAAAAATGGATTTAATTTCTTAACAGTATATGTCTCTATAGCAACAACATCTTCGTCAAGCTCAATGACTCCCACACACCCCCCCCCCCCCTCCCACTCCTTCAGCAATAGCTCTTTTTAGTTAAGAGATATCCCATTAAGTTGGCTCCACTGTATAACTTATGGATATAGGTAATAAACACAGTTTATGAGTCCCATTGAAATGTGCTCCCTGTGCTCATTTCCTTGATATCAGTCATAACCTATGTTCTCGGAAGCAAAATTAAAAAAAGTATGAAATTTCAAAGGCATTTTTTGTGCATAGCACATGGTAGATTTTGCTAATTTCTTAGAAGAGTTAGTAAATATGAATCAGAACATCTTTTTTCAACTTTCCAGTTTTATTCCGCCTTATTGCTGATACAAATGGCTTTGCTGACCAAAGAAAACTTGGATTGCTACTTCATGACTGTATGCAGATTCCAAGACAGCTTGGTGAAATTGCTTCATTTGGTGGGAGCAATATTGAACCAAGTGTTCGAAGCTGCTTTGAAAAGGTAATTATTTGCTGTTAAGGTTTGCTTATTTAACCCCTCCTGAACATAAGCTTTATTTTGTATATTTCCTGACAGACTGTAATCTAGTGATTTGATTGGTTGACAGGTATGTAAATAATACCCTCACCCACTTGAAATATTTACACATTGGTTTAGCCTGGTGTCAAAATGTGAATATGCAGACAATGTGATTTTTTTTTTTTTCGAAGCTCATTAAAATAGTTTATGATAATGGCTTATATATTACAACTAGCACTGTTGTTCATTGAAAAAAAATAATACCTTTAATTTTGTGTTATTCATGACAAAAATTAGGTCATTGATGGAACTATATTTTAATGTGGAGTTATCAGTTATTCTTTTTCTCTTTCAAAATGCCTTTTGGACAGTATTTATTGGTTTTCTTCTATTGTTTTGTCACATTGTAAAAAGACTGAGCATCTATTTATACATCTTCGATGGCAAGGTACTCGCTGATTATTCCGAAGAGCATATTATTAACCTGTTCATTTATCTTTGATACATCTCATCATGTATATAACTATCGATATTATCCATTATATTTTTTTTGGCAGAGCACAGAGAGATCTGTCAAACAAAATATGATAGGTTATTTTTTTGCTCTGCAGAATAGAAATTTGTCTTCAATGTGAAGGAACTTAGTGGGAAAATAAATTTGTTATCCACATATATTCCAGGGTGTATGGAAATTTACACTGGTTTAAAAACTGATACACTCTTCAGCTACACCTCAGGGTGTATCAGTATTCAATCCATTGTAAATTTCCAGACACCCTGGAATATGTGTGGATAACTTATAGTATTGATTATTTATTATTGTTTGACATTCTAGACTCAAATTTACAAATACATTAAAAAATTTGTATTTTTATTATAGCCCCACTTTCGAAGAAAATGGGGGTATACTGGATTACATGCATCCGTCTGTCTGTCCGTCCGTCCGTCCGTCCATCCGTCCGTCCGTCCGTCTGTCTGTGCATCCGTGTGTGAGTCCATCCAAAAGTATTCATAACTTAAATTATTATTTTTTATAATATTTGTTGATCATAGGTATGCCCACACTAGTTATTTTTTTTTTTATTATTTTTTTTTTTTTTATTAATTGTTCACTTAGAAATTGTGTCCATCCGAGCCAAATTTTGTCTGTTCAGCCTGTATCTCGGGTATCGAATGTTTTATTGCAATGAAATTTGCCATGAACACTGCTTATGGTATAGGCTTTAAAAAAAGGATTCAACAGTATTTCTCACATTCTCCTTTTTTAGAGTTATCTCCCTTTTTTTACTTAGAAATTGTAGGAAATAGACATTATTTGTCTGTTCAGCCTGTATCTCAGGTATGGGTTATCGGATTTTGGTGAAATATGGCATGCAGTTTGCCTATGACAAAGGCTTCTGCCTCATTGCATACAACTTCCAAATGCCAAACAATTTACCATACCTTTTGACTTAGAAATTGTTGGAAATTGTTGAAAACTTTTGAAGAAAATGAGATGGGGGGGGGGGGTACATACTGGATTGGGGTTATCAGATTTCAGTGAAATATGGCATGCAGTTTGCCTATGACAAAGGCTTCTGCTTCATTGCATAAAACTTCCAAACACCAAACAATTTACCATACCTTTTGACTTAGAAATCGTTGAAAACTTTTGAAGAAAATGGAAGTGGGGGGGAGGGGGGGGGGTATACTGGATTGTGTCCATTCATCTGTGCATCTGTCCATCAGTCCATATGAGAATATTCATAAATGATATTTGTTGGTCATAGGTATGCCCACACTAGGCAGTACACCACATGGGGGTATGCACCGGACGAAAGTCCAGCTCTTGTTTACATTTCTGTACTTCCATTACTAGGGAGTGCAGTGGTTCAGTGGTAGACTGTTGGACTTCTATGCTAGAGGTCCCGAGTTCAATCCCCATCCAGGGTGACCCTTAATGTGTCCTTGGGCAAGGCACTTTATCCCACGTGTCTACATGGGGGCACAATGACACCGTGTACTAAGGCGTACTGCACGTCAATGGTGTACAAGTCCTCAACCGCTGTAACCCTGCTTGAATAGAGCTTGAACAGAGTTAGAATGTTGAGGAGTTGACAGTTGCTCGTTGATGCTCGGTGGTTCTCTCCGGGTACTCCGGCTTCCTCCACCCGTGAAACTGTCATGGTCACGATTAGCCATCGTGCATAAGTACAAATAAATAAGTAAATAAATAATAACTTCCATTACTTTTTTTTTTAAAGTAAATTTTACAGTGAACCACACGAAGTGGTTACTCTGTTTCCCGTGTCCTCTTACATGAACATTTTCATTGTATTTGCAACCTGTATTTTCATTCATAAACGATACAGTATTAGGAAAAGTAAACTACTTGTTATTTGAGTTCCAATGTTCTAAACTTTTCTGAAACTCATGATTAGCTGTAGTTACCACACTTTGTCTCGTGCATGAATCCATTGTGAACATGGTTTTTGTGACTTTTTCTCCAAAACTTCTGGACCAGTTTCATTGAATGTGTTTGTTGTGACATTGCTTTTTGATGTTCTTCACATAAAGTTGCTAAGCACAATGGGCAAGGGTTGGGCCCAAATCCTCAAATCGAAAATAAAATTTGTTCTCATAAACTGATGTATGCAGTTAGTTGATATTCAGTATTTATCCTCCTTCTTTTGTGTAGAAAACTTGAGGATAAAGTTTGTTTTGTTGAAAGGAAGTTCTAGAGGTAATATTTGAGGCCATGCTCAGGTGTTCAATTTTCACAACCCGTGAGTTGAATTGAATGAATGTTAAAGCCCAATGTAGGTAGACTTGTGCTTGATCTCTGTAGAAAAAATTGCTGGCACACCACTAAAATCCACACAGGCTAAAATAGAACAAAATGTGAATTTATTTCTTCCTGAACTGCACAACACAATTAATTGTTGGTATTTGATATTAAGCATCCTCAGGAGGAGTTGAATCAGATGTGTAAAAAAAAATTAGATTAGATTTATTATGGGGTCCCACATTTTAACTCTCTGCACACTGATGTTGAAATATCAAAATTTCAACCTGTCAATTTTTCCCATCATGCAACTAGGTATTTAACCACTTAATTCTCGGTTTTACATCTCATTAAGCTCCGGTAAACCAGATTGAATTGGTTAACCCTTTACCCAATGTAATGGAAAAAACTGGCCAGCACTATTCTCAAATATCGCCAATTAATTTACATTATATTTTCATTTTTTGTCTCAAAAACATAGGTTATGACCAATCTTTGGAATGAGCTTGTTCCAATGAGAGGTCATAACCTATGTTTTTGAGACAAAAAATTTAAAAAATTAGTTATTCAAGAATTTTGTTTGCAAGTGTTGTCTGCTTTTCATGTTAGGTAAAGGGTTAAATTCCTAGTTGCATTACCGGAGAAATATACACTTAAAATTTTGACATCAGTGTACAGTGGGTTAACATAATGAGCTATGGCAAAAACATATGAAATTTTTTTTCCCATAAACTTCCAGTCCAAATGCTTCCACATTTGACATCATTTGAAAGGATGTTTTACTGATTTTTATATTTTTACTTGCGTCGCCAGTGGCAGAGCAGGTCTAGTAACCGCGCGACTTTGTCCATCAGTCTGTCCGTTAGTCCGTCGGAAACACTTTTTCCGTCAAAGTTTTCTTGGCTTCTATGAAAGGGAATGATTTTATATTTGGTCTGCTGCTTCATAATGATGAGTTGTATCGTGTAAGCAATTTTCAGATCTGCCGTGCAGCCACTTCCTGTTTGCCGATACTTTGAAATTTTACTGTACCCACTGAACATTGAAATTTTCCGTCAAGGTTTTCTCGGCTTCTATGCAAGGGATTGATTTTATATTTGGTCTGCTGCTTCATAATGATGAGTTGTATCGTGTAAGCAATTTTCAGATCTGCCGTGCAGCCACTTCCTGTTTGCCGATACTTTGAAATTTTACTGTACCCACTGAACATTGAAATTTTTCGTCAAACTTTTCTCGGCTTCTATGCAAGGGATTGATTTTATATTTCACCTGGAGCCTGATAATGATCAGTTGTATTGTGAATGCAATTTTCAGATCTGCCATGCAGCCACTTCCTGTTTGCCGATTCAATTGCATGCAGCAATGCAGGTCCAGACCCGGTATTGGTCTTGGCTTGTTTCAACTCAGGCTCCTGGGGTAATATTTAGGGGAGTCATGAGGCCCTCCGAACACTGTGGGTAATGGGGAAAACAATAGAAAAAATTCTTCTCCGAAACTGCTTGTCCAAATGCTTCCACATTTGACATATACAGTATGATTTACAAGTTTGTTAAAAACAAGTCCCTGGGATAATATTTACCCTTAAAGGCCTATTTCCAAGTTTGGTAAATTTTTACTGTATTAGAACAGGTGCTCCAACTTGCTGTGTTTGGGTAAACTTGCACTCTAAGTACTTTGGCTGTTGTTTTTAGGCAAATCTTGGCTGCCTTTTTAAGCAGCGAAGACTTGCATAGACACAACTGCAAAGTCACATAGCATTAAATGTAACAGTGTGGCAAAAATGTATGAAAGATCTCCAGGCCTTTAAGGGTTAAGCGTGACACAAGGCTCTCAGAAAACTGTGGGTAATACAGAATAGATTAAAAATAAATCTAAAAAATCGCTCTGGTCCAAATTCACCATCTTTATAATGAAGCTTTAAAAGTTTGTTCGTCAAGTAATTGCATTAATAGGCATGGTTCAGTATAGTTTCACTAGGCGATTGGTGTCGAAGGAAATTATCTCATCCTGGGTTCCAACCCCTGCTATGCCATTTTAAAAGTTTGTTCAAATCAAGCTCCTGATGGCATATTTAAGGATGTAATGGCATCCCAGATTATAAAGCTGTGGATCATGGTAGCACTGTGTACTAAGGCATACTGCATTTCAGTGGTGAACTCGCCTTTAACCAATGCTAGCTCTACTTGTGCTTGGTTATTAAGTTGGAGAGTCTGACAGTTGCTCCCACTGCTTGATGAAACTCTGTAGATACTCCAGCATTCTCCAACCTTTAAAACTGTCTGACCGTATGTGACCTTGACCGTTGAAAGAGCCATTAACCCTTAAGGGCCTAACTCCAACTTTGATCACATATTTTGCAACAGAACAGGTGCCCCTATATGCAGTCTTTGGGGTAAATCACAAGTTACATTCTATGCACCTTGGTAGCTGTTTTTAGGCAAGACTTGGCTGCCTGTATAGGCAGCCAAGACTTGCCAGAAAATGGCAGCAAAGCCACAGGATGTATACTGTCAAAATGTAGTGAAAACATATAAAAATCTGTAGGCCCTTAAGGGTTAAACACCAATGAACATAAACAAACAGACAAACAATGCTGTGGGTAATTGGAAAACATGAGAAAAATCTTCTTCCTTCCAAAACATTGCGCCAAATACTTATACGTTTTATTTATAACATCTTTTGAGGATGTTTTACAATTGTGTACAAATGAGGCCTGTGCATTGATCATGGGGGTTGTTATGGGGCCTCAAGTTTCAACACTCTGTGTAATATGGAAAACATTGCAACAATTTAATTTTCTTCTCTCAAACTTAAGCTCACAACGCTTTGATATTTGGCATAGGAGATCCTGTTAAATGGCTTTTACGTTTGTTTAAATCAAGCTTCTGGTATAATATATACAGGTGTAAGTAGGTCCGAATTTTTATAATGTGGTAATTAAGATTTTATTCACAGTTCTAGAATGTCAGGATAAAATAGGTTCACATACATTTGTTTCAAATTTCTATTTCAAGGCAAATGGAAGGCCAGAGATACAAGTACAGCACTTCCTAGAATGGTTGAAGCTGGAACCACAATCCCTGGTCTGGTTACCAGTCATGCACAGGCTTGCTGCTGCTGAAAATGCCAAGCATCAAGCTAAATGTAATATGTGTAAAGAATTCCCGATCGTAGGCTTTAGGTGAGTAGGCCTATTCTGTCTGATTTGTCAAAGTGATATCATAATATGATCTTTAATTCCACCTTTTACTCATATTTAGAGTATGTTTCAGTGAGCTGTCCAGTTGACCTGGTTTACTGTGCTCATGCACTGACATACGGAATAATAACCAGGTCGTTTCATTGAGCAGTTTATATTCTGGTTTATCTTTCTGGATTACACCATCTAAACCTCCTTGAGAGCAGGGTATCAGGTTTATCATTCAATTCTTGACATGCACAGTGGAGTGCACATAAAAGTTCTAGACTCACACACCAACAATAAAAAGATATTCTGATTTCGAGTATCAAAAAAGAAATAAACAATACCAGGTACATGAAAAATGCAGTAACTAAAGAGAGAGAAAAGCAATAAGAAGTTAATAACATTTATATAGACCATAAAAGCAGCTGTTCAAAATTATTGTTTTTCTTTCAGAAAAATTGTCTTACAACTTTCAAAAGACCCTTTTTTGCCATTTTATTTCTATGATAGTAGTAACGCAATTTCTGGCACCATCATTGGAAAGTTTTTTGTGAGGGGCGTTCTGATGGTGGTTTTCTCAGATTGTTTAAAAAATGAAAGCAGGGATATCTTTCTCACACTTTGGATATCCCTCCTCCTAACAATACGCCCATACTCCACATTTCATTGGTGACATGAAACCAGTTCTTATGTGGAATAGTATTCTCATTAAATGTAATGTTCACTTGGTATTTTTAAATCAATGTTTAGATTTACATGGCATAGTAAACCAAGTAAACCGGAATAGCTCACTAAAACTTCTCAATTTAGATATGCTTATTTCACCAAACTTCACAAATTGATCTGTAATTTATATTTGAATATATCTGAAAAAAAAAACAACTTCAAAAAGAATAAAACTCCTGTTAAATGAATAAAAAAATTGTGCAATAGGCCGTAGAAATACCCAGAAAATTATCAAATTCTCCTTGTTTATAGACGTACTTGACCTAAGTACATCCATTATAGGCATTTAATCAATTATATCTTGTTTGACAGAGCTCTATGAGCTCTGTCAAACATGATATAATAGAATAATTGTTCAGTTTATCTCCAGAATACAGCACAATGACAAATCCCTCTTAACTGAATACTCCTGTTAATTGAATAATTTTAACTGACAAAGTGGCTATTCAATTAACAGGGTTCTACTGTATTATTGAATTAGTCACTCCTTTTATCTCATGTTTATCCTCATTCTAATGCCCCACAGTACTTTAGTTCCAGTTCTTTACGTATTGGATAAAGAACGAGTCTGAGTTGAATCGTTTAGAGAAACCATCCCGTCGACTGAAAGACCCAAAATGGGATGGTTTCTCTAAACGATTCAATGAAGACGAGTTCTTTATTATACCCCCCGCAAACAAAGTTTGGGGGAGGGGTGTATATAGGAATCACCCTGTCTGTCCGTCTGTCCGTCTGTCTGTCCATCCTTATAAGTGCAACTCCTCCTAAACCGTTTGAAGAATTTTCATGAAACCTTACACAATGGAAGAACTCCATATGAAGATGTGCATGAAGCAATATAATTCCGTTCTGACATTTCCAAGGGGAGATAATCTAACTTATACCGTCTGTCCATCCTTATAAGCGCAACTCCTCCTAAACCGTTTGAAGAATTTTCATGAAACTTTACACAATGGAAGAACTCCATATGAAGATGTGCATGAAGCAATATAATTCCGTTCTGACATTTCCAAGGGGAGATAATCTAACTTATACCGTCTGTCCATCCTTGTAAGCGCAACTCCTCCTAAACCATTTGAAGAATTTTCATGAAACTTTACACAATGGAAGAACTTCATATGAAGATGTGCATGAAGCAATATAATTCTGTTCTGACATTTCCAAGGGGAGATAATCTAACTTATACCGTCTGTCCATCCTTGTAAGTGCAACTCCTCCTAAACCGTTGGATGAATTTTCATGAAACTTTACACAATGGAAGAACTCCATATGAAGATGTGCATGAAGCAATATAATTCCGTTCTGACATTTCCTAGGGGAGATAATCTAACTTATACATTTCAGGCGCGGGGGGGTATCACTTTGTGAGTTTGCTCACAGTACCTCTAGTCTTACTTAAAAAATTCCCGCTGTTGTGAACCCTACTGCAGAGAGTATCCTTTCAACTGTCCAACAGTTGGATAGTTGAAAGGATGAGATAACAATAGTGGCTGTCAAATGCGTTGCTCTTTGAGTAGAAAATCAATAACTAACTCGTGATCAGAGATGATTTGTAGATTTCCTAGAGAAATTTTGATTTGTAATTCGTTCTACAAGTCTCGTATTACGATTTTATTGCACCTAAACCAACTGAAAATATGTTCAGTGACGACAATTTATTTCTGACCCAAGGTAATTTTGTACCAGTTAATACGAGTGAGAGTGACACTGATAGTGTTTTGAACAAAATACTGGACTTGGAGAAAGAGCAGGAAGAAAATAAACGACATTTTGACATTGAACATGATATTTTTTCTAACGTTTTGGCACAATGGAGGAATGTCAAAAAATGTCGGGATGACAAGTCAGTAGCCACTGAATACGAGTCACATTTATTTTTGAGTTTTATCCATATTTTCATTGACGTTTTGTTGCATTTATTACCAGATAATTAATACAACATAAGAACTTTGCAAATTTGTATAAAACAAATGACTAATTCCAAAATTTATTTACAGATATTGGGTGGCTTACGGTATTTGCTTAGCAAAACCTTCAAAATATTGTATGGATCAAAAAACAATTACAATATCTTTTTTTCATGTAATCTATGTAATTTTGAACAGTTGTGTTGTTTAGACATAAAATCAAACATTATTAGGGAGATATTCCCATTTCACCATTACACACTATCCAGGTTTTGAATAGTCAGCTATTCATTTGTTTCACTTTTGGGTAGTTGACCATCCAACCACTCAGAATCGGATAACTTGTCCATTGTTATCATCAAGCCTGCTGATTAGTTCAACAATACCTTTAGTAATAACAATGGGTGACGTTATAAAAATTGTTTAAATTTTATTAGGGTGGGGGGAGTGGTGGCAAGTCCTACCAAATATATTGACATCTCTAGTTGGTATTAAGGTTCAGACAGTATGTGATGACCTCTTATGCATCAATTCTGTGGGCTTGCTCTGTCCATATACTGTATACAAATATTTTGACTTCTTAGAGCATGTTTTTAAACTCTGTATGATCATTTTATGTCCCCACTTGTTAAGATGGGATGCTGTGATCGAATCAGCCTCATAAATGATATTGTCACATTGTTTGATTTATAACAGAATGCTTTAAACCAAGGTTAAAAAACTCAGATCTGCTGGTCTGAGAGGTAGACATATTTACTTGACAACAGTTCTCTTCAGTTGAAGTTTCTCGGTGTCCTCAAAGATTGGTCAGTTTAAACAGATTTATGTTAATTGGTCAGGAAAGAATATATTCAGTCAATTTTTTTGCTGTGACAATGATTTGGTATACTTGAGAACATTCACATAATATTAATGCTTTTATTGTTTATTTTCAGATATCGCTGTTTAAAATGCTTCAATTTTGATTTGTGCCAAAACTGTTTTTTCTCAGGGAGGAAAGGAAAAGGACATAAACTCACACATCCCATTCAAGAATATTGTACAGCTGTAAGTAACTGTTATTGGTGTATTAACATGTGTTTAAACCTTTGACTAATAATGTGGGTGTAACCCTTCACCCTATGTAATGGTCAAAACCGGCCAGCGTTATTCACAAAAATTACTGATAAATTTTCATTATATTTTTAATTTTTTGTCTCAAAAGCATAGCTTATGACCCTTCATTCGAATGAGCTCATTCCAAAGAGAGGTCACAAGCTAGGTTTTTGACACAAGAAATGAAAAAAAAAATAGTTATTCAATAATTTTGTTTACAAGTGTTGGCTTCCTTTTGTGTTCATAAAGGGTTAACCCTTAACCCTTTACCCAATGTAATGGCCAAAACCGGCCAGCGCTATTCCCAAAAATCATGAAGTAATTTTCATTATTTTTTAATTTTTTTTCTCAAAAACATAGGTTATGACCCCTCTTTGGAATGAGCTCATCGCGCTCATTCCAATGAGGGGTCATAACCTATGTTTTTGAGACAAAAAATGAAAAAAATTAGTTATTCAGGAATTTTGTTTGCAAGTGTCATCTGCTTTTCATTTAGGAAAGGGTTAAGGGACTGGAGATTTTTAGGCATTTTTGATGCAACTTTTGAGTGTACACCCTGTGGCTTTGTGATTATTTCTTGGCAAGTCTTGATATAGACAGCCAAGACTTGCCTAGAAACAAGTGCTAAGATAGTTAAAATGTAACTGGCATGTTCACCCATAGGTTGCATGTTGGGCTACCTGTTCTGTTATAGTAAAAAATAAATAAAGTCAGAATTAGGCCGTTTGAAGGGTTAAGTTGTACACCATACTTATAAAAACTACTCAAACATTTTTTCGTATTTTTTCTTCCAAAACATAGCTTCCATCAGCTGTGTACTTTTTAGTTAATAAATAAAAAGTTTGTAATTAATGTTACTGTACTTGTTTTGGTGATAGGACAAACTGGAAGATTTATACAGAATTGGTAAATCCTTTACACAGCACAGTGACCCAAACTGGCCAGGAGGCTTCACAAAAATGCCCATTGATTTTTAGCTGCGACTAGCAGCTCTATAAGTGGCAATGTCGGTCTGTCCGTCTGTGTGTCGGTCGGTCGGTCTGTCTGTGACCAACGAGTTTGTCTGTGACCAACGAGTTTCAAAACTCAATAACTTTTGAAATACTTGATGGAATGACTTTATATTTGGCATGTAAGTGTATCTTATTGATGTTTAGCCACTGTTCAATGCATGTGTTGTTCCAAATATTTTTCTTGGAGTTATGGCCCTTGATGAACTTAGAATGTCGGTCGGTCTGTCTGTGACCAACGAGTTTCAAAACTCAGTAATTTTTTAAATACTTGATGGAATGACCTTATATTTGGCATGTAAGTGTATCTTATTGATGTCTAGCCACTGTTCAATGCATGTGTTGTTCCAAATATTTTTCTTGGAGTTATGGCCCTAGATGAACTTAGAATTTTGTGAAATTGCACCACCCGTCGCAGCTACGGCATCGATGTCACGATTTTTTTTTCTTCATTTTTTATTATTTCAAAATCATAGCTTATGACACCTCATTAGAAGAAGCTTCATCCAATGAGAGGTAACAAGCTATGTTTTGAGACAAACAATGAAGGATTTTTGTTCATTTAAGAATTTTTTTTGCAAGTGTCATCTGCTATTTGAATTACGTTAAGTAATTAATACACCAACATGTCAGTGAAAAATATAAGTTGCAACTGAGTGATTATAGTGGCTGACCTTTACTGTCTGCACCAAATGATGTATATTGGGTTATCATTTCAGTTTTAGTTTAAACAATATTTATTTCCATTAAACTATGTTTATTATATTTCTACAGCTTTTCCTTTGTAAATAAAAACCATATCCTACTCCCACGACCTCGAAAGTGTTATTCAACTCCCACGGCGATATCCTACTCCCAGTCATGAAGGACTATTTTACTATCAATGATGTCAGCATGTTGGATTATTCCCCTTTCGGCAAGTTACGCTGTTGCGAGTTTACGTCTGCTTTGTTTTCATACCGAGTGGTTCAGAAATGGCTGCATTTGCATCGAATGTGAAGCTTCTAGATACGATAGATGACGAGTTTCTTTTTGAATTATTTCAACCTTATTCCACTGGGGGAGATGATGTTATTGGAGCAACCGGTAGTGACATTATTTCTTCAACCGAGGGTGCGTCAGTGGAATTTGGTCAATTTGAAATGATGGACGATAGCGAACTGACTGATTTCATTGTTCAAAATCAAAACAAAAATACGATGAAGAAAACTCTTTTGGATATCTGATTGTTCCAGCAATTTTTTAAAGCAAAGTACAGTTACACCGGAGAAATAGCGAACATTGACCCCAGTGATTTGTGCGATTACATTTCTCACTTTCTCGTATCAGTACGGCACAAGGATGGCAGGGAGTACGAACCTTCCACACTTAGAGCTTTGTATTCAAGTATCAGTCGTCACTTGAAAAATGCCAATTACAGCAAATGTATTATTTCAGACTCAAAATTTGCAAAGGCCATAGAAGCCCTTAAAATAAAGCAGAAGCAGTTGAAATCGTTGGGCAAGGGCAATAAACCAAATGCTGCCGAAGAAATAACTGATACTGAAATTGATATGCTTTATGAGAAGAAAGTTTTGGGGCCGTACTCACCAAAATCTATATTGAACTTATTGTGGCTAACATTTACTATGCATTGTGGTATGCATGGAGGGAAGGAGCAGTATGATCTGGTATGGGGAGACTTTAGCATTGGTCAAGATGAAACAGGGCGAAAATATCTAGTGGTGGACGAGACACACACAAAAACCCGCAGTGGCGGAAATCCTCAAAATACACGAACGATAAAACCAAAAGCATATGAAACTTCAGTGCCGGAAAGAAATCCAGTACATATTTATGAATTGTACAGGGAGAAACGTCCATCGGCAATGCGAGAGCCAGGCTCTCCATTTTACATTTCAATTTTGGCTGAAACGCAGAAACAAATCGATGAAAATTCTTATTTTGAGAAGGGACAAAAATGGTTCAAAAACCAACGCCTGGGCATAAACCAAATCTACAAGTTCATGTCTAATATGAAAACTGACGGTGGGTTGCCTTCTGAAAAGCGATTGACAAATCATAGTTCTCGTAAGCATCTTATTCAGAAATTGGGTGACGCAGATGTACCTCCAAACCACATTGTCCAAAATCTGGACATAAAAATATCAACAGTATAAACAACTACTCAAGAATAAATACTCACCAGGAAAGAAACAGCTCATCTATTCTCTCAAATGAATCAACTTCTCGCGAATCAAATTTACAGATTCAGCCACAAATTCCGATAACAACTGTATCAACTTCAACGACATCAACTTCAAGCCGTTCCCAAAGTACAACTGCACAGTCTTCTATGAATGCCATAACTACCAACCAACTATCGAGCACCTCAAATTCTATGATCCAACAACATCTTGGGAATATATTCGGAACGAGCACAATAAACAATCCGACCATAAATATTGTGATCAACCATTACAGTTGTTCTGCCTCGAAATCCTGCAATAACACCCATTCCACTTCAACAAATATTGTGCTTGATATTTCAACTGACAGCGAACAATAACTATGTACACATCTACACAAAGTTATAAGAAGTTGAACATGACTACTCATTCATGGTGATTGATTGAATTATTTCTTTAAAATGTGTTGATTTCCTTCATAAGTTCATATCTCACGTCATTTGAACTTCCATTTGAAAACGAGCGTCATTGCATTCCTTTCTGATGACGTCATATTATCAGTTCATTCATTCATGTTTTTGTGTTCATGCGCCGATTTTTCTAACCATCAAAACAAATTGAGCGACCTTGGGAAACTGCTCTTGGATGACGCAAGAGGAGGTATTTGTGTTGCAGATATTATCCGGGAAATATAATAAACACAATAGTTCACTGCTTGGAGTAACGTATGGTGTTTATTCTCTCGTGGGATGCATGGATTATTTTCACTCGGCTAGCGCCTCATGAAAATAACCTTCTGCATCCCACTCGAGAATAAATACTGTACGTTACTCCAAACAGTGAACTATTGTCTATATAGTATGCACATCGGTACAATATATTGGATCCGACAGTAAGCTTTAAGCTTTTTCAAGGTCGTTTCCAGGTAGAATAAAATTACAAAGATAATTGAATGATGACAGAGGTATCAGGTATGTTCACATTCTCTTCTGCATGTAACATATTGGTGTGATGACATCACACACTGAATACCAAAATGATATGGAAAAAACACGTCAAACTAAGTTCTCTTTAAGTGAGAGATAAAGAGAGAAAGAGTTGGAAAAAGAAGATTATCACTAAAAATTAACAAGTCTGTCTACAGGGCAGCACTGACATATCACAGAACTGGCGAAGAGATTATGAATATCTTTATAAACCAGGAAGGGGGGGCATATTTCCTCACACAGGTGATCTTCCAGTAACAGAGGGAATAACGATAACTTATGTGGTAAAGTGGCCAGTTTGTAAGATATAGTCATGGACTGCTTCAAAAACCATATGTTCCTCTTCTGTATTAAGACGCGTGAAACCAAATAACAAGGCATCAAAATCTACACATTGGGGAAGCATACATAATGTGTCGTTACGTACCAGAGCATATAGCGGACATACCAATAAGAAATGTCTTGTGTCGAGATCCCTACATCGGCAATAAGGTGAATTGGAAAGGTGATTACAAAAGAGGTGTGAATTAAGCAAACTACATCCAAGTCGTAACGTACAATGATAGGTCTGAGCTTGGCACAATTTTGCTCCACCGAAGAAGGAGGGCAGTCAGCGCTTGTCCTTATTAAAAAAATCTTAAAATGATATACAGAGTTGTTATTTTGTACGACTGATGGGATATTATTCCAGTCACTTGTAACTTTAGGAATGAAGGATGTCTGGTATAACCAGTTTCAGTTTTGATAAGATTGGTTTAGATGGGGGAAGTGTGAAGTTGAATGAAATCATTGTGTAGTGAGTTTAAGTTTAGCCCCCAGTAATAATAATAACACTTTGGCAGGCCGCTGATTTGTCATGGTTCTCAGGTGAGAAGGCCTTGATTAGCCCTGTGGTCCCAAATGCCTTCTTATCCCCACGCCTCTTCTGAGTCTTCTCTCCTCCCAACACTTTGATACGAATTGCTTGATGACATCCCATCCTGCATTCTTCCCAATCTCCCTGATAAGCATACTAACCCTCTCATTTGTGTCACCCACTAACCACTTGTCCTTCATTATCCACTTTCCCATCATACTCCTGGTATATTTTTTTCTATTAGATTGGTATTTTGTTCCAGGGTCTCCACCAGGCCTAAATTACACATTTTACATGCCTTTTCATTGTCTTTCCCAGTTTTTCCCCTAAGCACCAGCGTAGCCATGACCTCATCTTGAACAACGTTGAACCCACCCTTCAAGGTGTCATCAAGGTACTCTTCAAAACCTGGCTTCTCTTTATAAAGCAGGCAGCTCAGAGACCTCTTTGCTTTGACTCTCTCTTGTCAATCAGGTTACAATCCATCATGACTCTTTCTCTGATGATGGGTTTTTGTTTCAGAACTTCTCACAGCCAGATGTCAAGTTACCATGGTATCTGCAAGCAGCTAAGACTTATTTAACCCTTTCAACACTGGTGGTATCTTCCATGCCAGTTAAATTGCAGAAATTGGAAGAGTCCATATCCATTAATTGGGGGTAGAACAATTAACATTTTCAACGTGCAACCTGAAGGCTGCACGTAGAAAATGTTAATTGTTCTACCACGCACTTTCACTTAGTAGCCATCCTACTTAATGAAATTATGACGTATCGTGTTCCTGGACCGGAAAAGCGGCCTCTCGTGTTGAAAGAATTAAAATCATTTCAGTGCTAAATATCTTGCTGGATAGAATTTTAGAAGTAAATTGTGAGCAATTTATTTGCCTCTGTCCTGAGTCCTTTCTTCACTTAGCTACTGAATGCAATCGTCAGGAAGAATTTTTTTGTATTGTGCTTTAATGACACTTTGGACAGCTGTGATCAGCTCATGTCCAACAGTTTTATAGTAGCAGTAAGCCTGGGAGTACCTGGAGAGAATCACTGAGCCATGGCGAGCAACCGTCAGATTTGATAACTAGCATTGTTCGAAGGCAAGTGCACAATTGATGTGCAGTGTTCCTTGGAACACAGCACCACCATACCCCATGTGGTCAGTTGGGATTTAGTGCCTTGCCCAAGAACACAAGGCAGTTATCCCTGGTCAGGATTGAACCACGGACAAGCCAGAAAATAAGCAGACTGACATCTGCAAAATGAGGTTCCCACTGGGTGGATTTAGTGGTGCTACCCTGCATAGCAAGGAAGCCTCACTAAACATACCCTCTGTGAACCTCAGTCTGAATCAGGGTCTCAAAACTAAATAGAAAGAGGTACCCAGAGGATAAATTAGCCCACTGTATGGGATAGCATCATCAAATTCACCCTCTGGGGGCCACATTCTGCAAATGTCAGACTGCTTATATTCATGCCTGACCATGGATCTCTCTGTTTGAATTCTAATACTTTAACCACTAAGGCAGCATTTTTCCCTTGAAGAATATGATTTACAGCAAGTGGGAAAACCTGCTTTGTATTCATAGGGAGGCTCAGTAATAATTTAATCCTATAGCCATTCTGCTGTTGGATTAAACTGTTACTGATCATCCTCACATATTTGTTGTGTATTGTGTCATCTTGTCATTGAATGCTGTAAGGATTTTTGGCAAAAAAAAATAGCTAAAATCTATTCATAACAATTCAAAAGTGCTAAGGGTATTCTCATTATTGTAAACAATGTGATTATGCTTCAAATTCTGTTCGTCTTTGCACTGAAAATGATAATTTACAGAATGGAGAGCAAATAAACAGACCTTTACATCTTAATTATATCTTCTTTATATTTTGTAGACGACGTCTGGAGAAGATGTCAGAGATTTTACCAAAGTCTTCAAAAATAAATTCAAATCCAAAAAATATTTTAGAAAACATCCCAGATTAGGCTATCTTCCAGTTCAAACAGTTTTAGAAGGAGATAGTTTAGAAAGGTAAGAAGTTGATCAGAAAAAAAATACTTTTCATGGGAAAGCTTTTGTTTCTTTCTTCTTTCAAGATTTTGTCACCTAACTGCCTACACAAGTTAACTTTTAACCTGCTGTGTATTTTTATCTCACCTGACTGAAAGTCAAGATCAGCTATTGTGATCACTCACCGTCTGTCGTCCGTGAACATGGTATTTGCACCTGCTCCTCTTAAGCCACTGAACCAATTTTAGATAAATTTGAGGTGATTGCTTCTTCTTACATCGCCTTTTATTTGTGTTCAAATGAACATGCCCAGCCCTATAGGAAAGGGAGGAAAATCCTTCAATATTCTTAAAAAATCTTCTTTTCATGAACCAGTGAGTGCAGTGACTTAATATTTGGTATGAAGCTTCCTTTTGAGGTGTAGAGTCCAATTTGTTCAAACGAAGTTCGTGGATCAATATTTACCTTTGTAATGGGAGGTGAAGATTTTTGGCCCCACCCAAAATTTTTATTTTCTGAACTGATTGTCCAGTTTGAACCAAATTTGGTATGTAGTATTATGGAGTCATAAATACTTGATTCCTGGAAAAAAAAATTTTCATGTGTCCCCATGGGAACCTCAGGAGCTAAAAATAGAAATATTTTCAAATGTAGAGAACTGTTATTTGGTATGAAGCATCCTTAGGACCAGTAGAATTGAATGGTAAAAACAATTGCCATCGGTGTTGTGTCAGGGTGTACTACAGCATCCATAGGGGGGGGGGGGGGGTCAAATACAATACAAGTGTGTTAAAATGAAGCCCCTTGGTTCATATTTGGGCTCAGTACAGGAGCCCAAATTTTAATGCAATATGGGGAATGATCTTTAAAAATCTTCTTCAGATCCACCAGTCAGAATGCTTTCATATTTGGTATGTAACATCTTTAGGGGATGAGATTCAAGTTTGTTCAATTTGGGTCCATGAGTTAATATTTGGGCTCCCTATGGTGGCTCAAATTTTAACTTTGTACAATATGAGGGAATTTCTTTAAAAATCTTTGTTATCCAATCCACCAGTTAGAATGTGTTCACATTTGGTATACAGCATCCTGGTGGTGGAAGGGAATGGCTCAGACTCAAGTTTGTTCAAGTTAAGTTCCTAGGTTGATATTTAGACTCCCTAGTTTTGCATTTCTGGAAATCTGGGCATTATTTCTGTGGTAGCATCGAAGTACAGAAAAAAAATCATCTGGCTTGGACAACAGAGTTATAAATAATTAAATAACTTCATTTCTCTGTAGTGTTAACTAGCTATAGATGCTAATTAAATCCTTCTTTAAACAACAATTGTCAGGTGAGCGACTCAGTCCCCATGGGGCCTCTTGTTAAAATACTTTTTATCAGATCTAGTCATGGCTGCTATGAAGCAGCCATGACTAGATTTGATGAAAAATTCATAAAAGTAGAATTAAAAATATGACTGGTGGAAACATTGATTCAATTCTGCAGAGAAAAATTTAGTTAAAAGTGCCCAAATTATGCTTATTCTAGAGGCAGCAGATTTGCTGTCCTGGTTGAAATATCTGCCAGTAGCAGGTAAGGGGTTAAGTTGATGTGCAGCCATCCGGCCAGTTAATATCAGCCATATACCTCATTTACTAGACCATGACAAATTTGAGGACCCAGTAAGCAACTTTCCAGTTCATGTCTCATCGGATCTTCTGCATAGTATTGTATGAACTCTAAGCCCCACAAAGTAGACCTTCTGATTCCAATCCCTTTTTTTTGTAAAAATGCACGTGGGCAGGCATTTTTTTATTTTATGTTTTATTTTTGTAATTATTTCTTTGCTATCAAAAGTTCATGTTCTTGGTTTGTTTTATGCCTCATAATCTACAAAATAGCATGGGTGGTGGTGTATTTCGCCTCTTGAGTGCAAGAAGGCTTTGCAATGGTAAAGCATTGCAAAGCCTTGCTGCACTCAAGGGACAAATTTATCAATTTTATTAACTTGCGTGAAATATCAGACATAAACCATTTAATTTTTATTCTTTTAAGTTTTCATTGGTTATAAAAAGAAAGCATACAGCAGCCAAAATGACCGTGCAGGAGGGCCTGAGAAATATATTTTCACCTTTTTTAGGCCCTATATTTTCTTGTTTGGTCCTTGGTGCTAGAAATGGTACACTTACAGTTTATCTGTATTCTTGTTGCTAGATACTCCAGATCCTATATGTTTTATATTTTACATATAATTCTCAGTTCTGACTTAACAACACAGGAAGTCATTTACTTTACATACATGTTTGAACACAACATCCTAGTAGTGAGAAGAATTGTTCTTTCATCACTTGTAAGAGTTGCTCCAAAGAAAGAGTTGTTCCTATTTTAATCAACACTGACCTTCAATTCAGGATTTTACAAACGTATCTTCTGATTTTGCAAGAAAAGCTGTAGTCTGATGACCATCAGCTGGGTGGTCAAGTACCAGATCGTCTTGTGTTTACTCACAGATCATTTGAAAGAAAATTCTGAGTGGGTCTGTGCAAATCTTGAAAACTCAGTTCACCTTTGGCATTTAAAGAATTGAGCCATTGCATAACATAATGATAATATCTGGCTCAAATTGACAAAAATCTCTATTCAGATTTGATTATTTTTTATTTCAGTCCTTGCCCTTCACCTCAACATAGTTTAACAAGAGATATGCACTCGAGATTAGAATTATATGCAAACAGGTGAGTAAATAAATACATATATTACATGCTCTGCAACAGGGGTCAGCCGAGTGGGCGACTAGGGCGAAGAAGTCGCCTTGTCATTCCTCAAGTTGCCTTGGCTTACATTGGGAGCGAAATTCAAGTCGCCCTCCAAAACTTCCTTGGGAGACATGGCAGTTTACTGTATTTTCTTATGTTTTATTTCCCCCAAAAAACACTTCTGCATTCACAAAAAAAGTTAAATAGCCTTAACTAGCCCAATTTTATATTTCTGAAAAGAATTGTAATGGCGTAGTCGTTCAAACAATACGCCCCAACTGATAGCAACCAGCACAAAATGGCTATTTAAAAACAAAGTGCCAGCAAAAATAACGAATCATACAAGACACGCATCAAGTTAATTAGAATTTATTAAAGTTAACCATAGTTTTAAAACAAAAAAAATGAGTAGGAGTCAGTTCATCCATAAAAACGTCGAAATTGCTTACGGTTACGCTCTGTTCTACTGAAAAATTGGTTGCATTGAAATTCGCCCCGCAATTTGCATTGAATGTTTTTCTTTGAAAACTTGTGTTGGAAGGGGTTAAATGTAATAAGGCGACGATAGAAATCACACATGTTAGGATGGATAAGAATGGCAGGCAGGCCTTCATAGCACCAATCGGACTTGTCAATGTAAGATGGTTGGCAGAAACTATTTTTCTGAACAGTGTATTATTACCCAGCGCAGCAGGGAAGGGAGACAACTGAAATATTTTGTCATTTACCTTAGAAATAAATTAACTTCAAATTGTTAATAACGCTTAATTTACGAAGGATATCAAAAACTTTTTTAACTACACTTTTCAATTCAATTTGGGCATTCAGAAACCATGAATGACCCAGCTTTTTATGTGAACTTGAAATTTATTTATTACAGAGAAGAACACTCTCACCATGGGTAATGCTAAAATTCAAATCCACTTGATTGAGTCAAATACAAAATCAACAGCATGATAACCCTAGTCATCACTGTTAGGGAAAGAGTTAGGCTATTCAGAAACCATGAACGACGCAGTTTTTTTGTAAGGGTGGGGGGGGGGGGGGGATTTTAACCTACATTCTTGTTATATACCATCTGACTTAGTTTTTTGTGTGTATGTATGTTTGTATAACTTTTATTTATTTTTTTCTCCACAATTGTGTCCTCTATGTACATTTATTTTGTCACGATGTCATATACATTTTATGTTTTTTTCTGATTTCTTTCTCATGTCCACTGACTTCTCCCTCCTGGCCCCTGACTTCTCCCTAAAGTCTCTGGAGGGAGAAGTCACTTCTCCCTAAAATCAGCAGCCAGACTGACCCCTGCTCTGCAATGAAATATTGAAATGTATCTCTAATCCAAATCATACTTTTAAATGATGAACTCTGTCAGATACTTTACTTGTGCTAAGAGTTGTTTTCAGAAATTTATAAATAAAATGTTGGAAGCATTGGCATTTCCAGAGAATTGTGTAGGAGTTAAATTAATAAATCCAGCTAGACTGAGAACTGTTTTGTGGATTAATATACAAAAAAACTTCTTCCCTCATCATAAAATTCTGGGAAACAAGAAATTTTTGTTTGTTGGAATTATCTTCCCTAATATTTATTTGTAGGTCAGTTGTTTGAATTAAATTTTGAGACAGCCTATTTAACTCTTTACCTAACATGAAAAGCAGACGACACTTGCTAAAATAATTCTTTAATAACTAATTTTTTTCATTTTTGGTCTCAAAAACATAGGTTATGACCCCTCGTTCCAACGAGGGGTCATAACCTATGTTTTGAGACAAAAAATGAAAAAAATAATGAAAATTAATTGGCGATTTTTGAGAATAGCGCTGGCCGGTTTTGGCCGTTACGTTAGGTAAAGGGTTAAAAAAATTCAGGGTTCTCGGACAATTTTCCCTCAGATTTATGATGATGTGGGAAGGCTTCTTTTCTTCTTTTTTTTTTTTGTTTATCCACTAAACAGTCCTGAAAATAATTGGAATTATTTAGCCTCTTACACGATTTCCCATACTGCATTTGTGAATTTAACCAACTATGTCATGTTTGACAGAGCTCAGCAAGCTCTGTCAAACAAGATATAGTTGGTTAAATTTTTAGTCCGGCAAGTGCAAAATAGTATCAGTGAAGAGATTTCCTGGTAAAAATAAGAGTGATGAGGCAGACTTTCAATGATGACAGAGGTGCCTGAGAAACAAGTATTTTTTTTAATAGCCTAACTTTTGTTATGATATTCATGCAATATAACATTCAGTTTACCAGTACATTGCTTGATTTGTTAAGTCACATCTTTCTTAGTTTTACTTGTGGCCATGCTTATTTTTGCCTCTTCTTTTTCCCCCTCAAATGCAGAAATTATGGGTGTGTTTGGTTTGTTTTTCATTAGCATTCACCTTGCTAAAATGGTCTTCTAATTCGTATGCTGTTTCTTTTATTTACAGGTTGGCAGAAGTAGAACAGAGGCAGGCATCTTCCACACCCGATTCGTAAGTACACTCATCATGCTTTAGTACTTCTAACTCATTACATGTAATAGAGATTGTGAAGTTTAAATTCACCGATTCTTTACCCAACAAAAAATATCCACTTGGCTATTTTTTTTTTCAAACCACAGCTTATGTAACTCAATTGGAAAGAGGCAAGATCCTCTTTCCCCAATAAGTACATTACTAAACTCTTAGAAGCTGTGAGTCGAGTTTTCTTGCCTGTGATGTAATATGGCAGGTAATCTGGCTGTGACGGTTCAGCTATCTTTGGGCTGGGGGAGAATTAAACACTGACCACGTGAATAGGCAGACAACACTTGACATGAAGCACCTACTTTACTTTAAGTTTATATCATGATCAATAAATTCATTCTGATTCCCCGGCTTCTAAAAGTTAATTACCATATATAGCAGACCATTAAAAGCTTAGTAGAGCTTAGCCTTACCACCTTAGAAAACTAATTGGCTGAAGCATACTTTAGCTCCATAACTTTTGAGACAACAATGGTCAGCTTACATAGTAAAATTTTCACTGATGAATTGGACATCTATTTGAATTTGTTTGCCCATTAAAAGAGTAATAATTTCTTTGTTTAATAAAACTCTTTGTGGTAGCTGCATATGGGTCTAACTGTTACAATAATCACACAGGACAAGTCTTGAAGGCAGCTCCACAAACAGGATGAATGACTGTAGAATGTTTGAGAGTTTGTAATCTGTCAAGAACTAGGCAGGTTTTCCATTCTGATTGGACAGTGGTATTATTATTATTTACTTATAATTAGATTAACTAGAGTCAATTCATTGAATTGATTTTCGGGGGGTGAGGGGTGGGGAGGGGTTGTTCAGGGAGGCAAGAATTATACAGTGGAAACCACTTAACTGAAATCTCCTAATTGAATAACCCTGGTAATTGAATATCATTTCCATACACAAAAGCATTTACTGTACCCTTTAGTCCAAATTTAACCTGTTAATTGAATAAATAACATTGTTATAGATTGAGAAATAACCGTGACAGTCAGCAAGTTCACCTTATATTCAGACCTATTTGGCCGCAGTGCATCCAATATAGAGCTCTGTGAGCCCTGTCAAATGAGATATAATAGAATAAATGCTCTGTTTATCTCTAATCTACAGGAAAGTGACCAAATCACTGTTAATTGGATACTCTGTTAATTGAATCCTTTTCACTGGCAAGATGGCCATTCAGTTAACAGTTCCACTGTTGTTTTGATTCTCTTAATGTTGTGTCTTTTTACAATAAAGTTTCATTACCCATGAATTAGTATGTAGTGCATAAGTAAGGTTAGAAAAGTTCATCTTACTTTGCATGAAAGGGTAGTGCTTGAAATAATGCTAAATAGCCCCAGAATTAAGAATAAATCAAAAAGAATTCTGAGTGATTGTAAAACCTTTCTGGGGGAAGCATGCCCTGAAACTGCCTAATTTCTCTCACAGAATTCCGTTTGTCATCAGCACTCTGATGCTCAAGCCAAATCAGTTTTAAAATGCTTTCTCCCTGCCTGTTGATTCATCCTAAAAGAAAATATATGATTTGACCCCATCAACAAAACAATTGAACAGAGAATTAATGTTTTTCTTGTACTTTGTACATAGTTAATAATAATAAAGGAGGATTACTTTATTTGTTTTAATATTTTCAAAAAAGGTATCAGAGTGGTAATAAAACTAAAACCTTTTAGTTTTTACATTTCAGAGAATTAGATGATGAACATCATTTAATTCAACAGTATTGTCAAAGTCTGAATGGTGATATATCCTCACAAGCGGTACGTTCCATGCTTTTCTCTTTGAACTTCTTTATTATATACCTCAAACAAAATTTTGGAGGGTTGCTGGGGGTGGGCTCCAACTTATACTGTTTTCAGCTCATCCATCCATCTTCACATAAGCAAGCTGTCCAACCTTGGTTTCCATCGAATAACTTTTGAATAACTCTTTTGAATCCATTAATTTGTAGTATGTATTTATAACTAAACAATATGCAGGTCAAGTTCAATAACTTTTGGCTTTTTTTATCAGCTTTTTCGGCCAAAAACAATTTTGAGAATTTTTTCCATCCAACAACTATTAAACAGCTACTCGGAATTAATTGAGTTTTGTTATGCATTTATAGCTAAACAATCTCTCGGTTTTGAACAACTTCAGTCACTTTTCAGATTTTTCAACAAAAACAGACTTTTTGAGCAATGTTTGTTTCCATCCAATAACTTTTCAAGTAACAAACCATTCAAAATCAGTTTTGGCTTGCATTTACAGCTGAGCAGTGTCTAGGTCATGTTTGGTTTTTAGAATTTTGTAGAAGTTTCATTCATTTTATGTTGAAGATGAAATTAAATATCTGCCCAGTTCCAATCCACTTTTACATTCCACTAAGGAATTATACAAAAACGTTTCTCGAAATATATATGTGTTATGTAATGTTTAATACATTGCACTTTTCACTAAATGAATATGTTCTAATTATCTTATCGTATTTTACAGTTGAAAAGTCCTATGCAGATAATGATGGCTGTGGATGCAGATCAAAAGTGTGATTTAGAATCCATGATAAAGGATCTGGAAGAAGAAAATAGGTAATTGCTGTTAACGTTTTACCTAACATGAATAACTAAAAATGAGCTTGTTCCATGGAGGAATCATAAGCTATGTTTTTTGAGACAAAAAAAAACAGAATAATAAAATTTGAATGGGGATTTTTGTAAATAGTGCTGGCCAGTTTTGGCTCATACATCTGTTAAAAGGTTAAAAATATTAGTTTGAGAACCAATAACGTGTACTCCGCTTTATTGGATTCTGGTTATATATACACTATCCCTATTAACCCTTTGCACACTGATGTCAAAAAATTAAAATTTGAAGTTACAGATTTCTCCCATAATGCAATTAGGAATTTAACCAATTTAATCTTATTTGACAGAGCTCAATGAGCTCTGTCAAACAAGATTGAATTGGTTTATTTCCTAGTTGCATTATAGGTAAAAAACTGATGCTTGATATTTTGACGCCAATGTCCTGGGGAATTAATTGTATATTTTTTTTTAACATCAAACCGTGTATCATCCCTTCTATTAATATTTTAGGTTCATTTCATAAAGAGTTAAAGAAGAATTCCTGATAATCTAGTGCTCTTTGTGTAAATATATTGTCCATGTCTCACAAACTCACTCGAGATATCAAAAGTGATGTATTTGGAGATTTCTTCAAACAAGACATAATTAAGTGAATCGTTATTAATTCAGATCAGGAAACAGAATGTAGTAATGTACAGAATTCTGAATAATGGAATATTCCAGTTAAATAAAACATTTGGCTGACAAACTGGTTGTTCATTTAATAATATTTTACTGTATTTGAAGTGGTGCTTTACCAAAAACGATAAGAAAAGAACAACACTTGCAAAAACAATTTTTGAATAATTAAAAATATTAATTTCTTGCCTCCGGAACATAGCTCATCACCCTTTATTGGAATGATCTCAACAAACTGTTTATTAGTGTTGAAAAAGAACTACTTTGTGTTTGTTTGTTTATTAACCCCTTGAACTTCAGTGGTATCTTCCATGCCATTTCAATGGCAGCAATTAGAAGAATCCATATTCATTTGTTGGGGTAGACCAATCAATATTTTCAACGTCCAGCCTCGGGGCTGCACGTTGAAAATATTGCTTGGTCTACTGCACACATTCACTGAACAGCCACCCTATATAATGACGTATCATGTTCCTGGCCGGAAAAGCATCCACTAGGGTTCAAAGGGTTAATAAAAGGTGTATCAACGCTTTCAACAGTCAGGGTCATATTGGAAAGTTTTTAGTGGTGGATGTCGAAATACCCAGATATAACCTTTGTGGTGAGTAACAGTTTACTAACCCCAGTTTAAACAAGATTAGCATTGGTTGATGGCAAATGCCAGTGTATTGATACCTTTCCCCTAAACCTTAGTACAGAGCCCCAATGTGCTCCTACTTGGGGATTGTCCTGTGAGAAATGGTTCAGATAATGGTGAAATGATAAGAGATCTGAAAATACATTTATCACAGTCATAACCATTATTAAGTATCTCATTACGGAAATATCATTCACAATGTGTCTAATAAACTCATATCAGAAGTCAACATCGACAATGTAACATTGTGAGTTAGTTTCGTGAGTAGAATTGAATTAATCTACTTTTATATTTCATTAACTTTTTACCAAATACAAATAGCAGACAACATTAAAAAACAAGCCAAGACCAATACCGGGTCTGGACCTGCGTCGCTGCATGCAACAGATCTGAAAATTAGATACATGATACAACTCATCATTATGAAGCAGCAGACCAAATATAAAATCATTCCCTTTCATAGAAGCCAAGAAAACTTTGACGGAAGAAGTGTTTTGGACGGACTGACAAACTGACGGACTGATGGACTGACAGACGGAGTCCAGCGGTTACTAGACCTGCTCTGCCGCTGGCGACTCAGGTAAAAACATTTCCTGAATAACTAGGAATTTCCATTTTTTGCTTCGAAAACATAATCTTGTGCCAAGGAGGTACCATAAGCTATGTTTTCGAGGCAAAAATTGAGAAACTAATAAAATTTGGTTGGCATTTTCTGTGAACAGCACTGGCCAGTTTTATCCATTACATTAGGTAAAGGGTTAAATAACATATTTTGTGATAAAAAGAATCACCAATTTGATATGAAATTTCTGAACCGCCTAAAATCGATCCGAGTCTTGTTGAACCCCAGTTGATTTCAGTGAACTGGGTTCAGATATTTCATATATCAACTTGTGCCTCATTAGAGATCCTCTACAGTATGGCCGCCATGGACTGGTCACTATCCACAGGTGGCAGTATTTCCAGAATAATATTGGATTCTAAACACTAATTATAGGAATAATCATCAAAAATTTAAGGAAATATCGGGTACAACCAGGTGCTTCATTAATTAAAATTTTGCTGATGATGATTTTTATAACCTGGTAAATGCATGCGTGGGCATCACTGCCCATGCCTGGATTACGACCAATCCATGGTGACTGTACTGTATATAGGTTGTATATAAATTAATGGGATGTGTATTGATTGAAATGAATGAGCATCATTTAACTAACCCTTTACCAAATGTAACAGTCGAATTTGGTCAATGCTCTTTCAAAAATCGGCATTCAAATTTTATTATTTTTAAAAAAAATTCCCCCAAAACATAGCCCAGGACCTCTCATTGAAATGAGCTTGCCATGTTTGTTCCTATTAGGGGTCATAAACTTTTTTTTGGAGGCAAAAAATGGAAATTTTTAATAAATAAAAAAAAAAATTTTTGCGCATGTCTGCTATAAAAATAAAAGTTGTATAACAAATTTCCCAAAATAAGGGCCTTTGTAAATATTATACTTTATATAGAAGATAAATCTTCTTTCAAAAAAATCTTTCAAATTTGACCCCCACTATACACTGCAGTTGTTATTCAAAGTGTCCCTGCTTGTGTGGAGTTAGTACATTAGTGAGTCTGACAGTTGTTTGCCATTGTTAAGTGGTTCTCTCTGTGTATGCCAGCTTCCCCCACCCGTAAAACTGTCTGACACGAGGTTACCCTGGCTGTCGAAAGTGTCGTTAAACTCAAATAAATACACAGAATGACACGCATGTGTGAATGGGTTAATCGATATGGCACAAGTGCCAGTGCAGAAGGATAAAACGAGAGGCTGCAGGCCTCAAGTTTTATCTTTCTGCAATGGCACAAGTCGATTAACTCATTCACACACTTGTGTCATTCTGTGTTTATTACATGCCTTCACATCTGTAAAAGCAATTATTAAAAGGACACTCAGCAATTCATTTGACAACTATCAACAAAAAAAACACATTTTATCGCCACCCAAATTTGCGAGGGCAACCTGTGTTACTATTTCATCCCCAGAGTTCCAATATGTTCTATGTGCCTACTGGCACATAGAACACATTGGAACTCAGAACGATTTTTAGCTGTTGCTAGCGATTCAATTTGTAATTGTGGTGCACGATTTACAGAAAATTCAAGTGAAATTTCACAGTCCGTCAACGATTTCCATTCACACACATGTGTGGAACAGATTTTCATTTTCCGCATGGTTTAGTGTTGCTGTAGATGGGGATTTCGTAGAACAGGCATATAATAAATAAATAAATTCAAATTGTGTTTTTTTTTTCCCACACAGGTTTTTCACCTTCACTGGAAATGGCTCATTGATCATATTCCGATGAAGGAGGTGTAAGCTATATTTTGGAGGCAAAAAGGAAAAAAGTAATAAAACGTGAATGCCAATTTTCGATTATAGCACCAAGCAGATATGACTGTGGTGTTATGTAAAGGGTTGAGAGACTGAGCTTATCATGTGGAGCCCATTAATGAAACATCTTTTTACTTTGTAACAAATGATAAAATTCTTGTGTGTTTATTTATTGTTGAGCTAAAATTTATTTCATTCAGCAATTATTTCTCTACTGATTTTCAGAACATTACAAGAAGAGTATGACAGACTGAGACAAGCAAGAATTACCAGAGATGGTAGTGAGTCTCGGTCAGAGGAGGACCTCGATAATAACAGCCGAGATGCTGAGATGATAGCTGAGGCAAAATTATTAAGGCAGCATAAAGGTCGTTTGGAAGGTCGAATGAAAATACTAGAAGACCATAATCAGCAACTTGAAGGGCAATTACAAAGATTACGACAGTTATTGGAACAGGTATGGGAAAATATTTTTTAGGTTTTTATAAGATTGATACATTTTCAATTGCATCCTTACATGATCTTTTGTCTTCATTTCATAATAGTTTCTGAAACTTGTGAATTTCCAAGTAGTATATTTTTCTCTCATTGCTAACTTGAATAAACTAGATTTTATATATGCAGCCACAATTTGCCATTGTGCAGAAATATGTGACCTTAAACACCAATAAATTATGACTCAATATGTGAAGAAATGAAAGAAGCAGCACAAAGATTTGATTTATTGGTGTTTAATAACACCTTTTAAAGCCAGGGTCACCTTGTGCCAGATTGTTTTATGGGTGGAGGAAACCGGAGGACCCAGAGAGAATCACTGAGCAGTGGCAAGCAGCTGTCAGACTCCCCAACATACTAACTCCACACAAGGAGTGTTAGCATTGGTTGAAGACAAGTGTACCATCCACTTGCAGTGTGCCTTAGTACCCTGCTCCACCATGCCAACACATGGGCAGTCTGGATTAAGTGCCTTGCCCAAGCAGTGCAAGGGAAGGAATTGATGACAATAGAGGGATGAGATTTTTCAGGGTTTTTTTTTTCTGATTTCAGTCTTTTTTTCATTTTTATTTCTTTAAATTAACATGAAAATGGTCTTTCAGACCATTTTAATGTAAATTTAAAGAAATAAAAGGCCTGAGAGGGAAAAAAGGATTATTTGAACTGGTTATTACTAGTATTTACTTAAGGGCATAATGAACGATTTTGATACTTTTCCTTCATACTTAAGGGCATAATGAATGATTTTGATACTTTTCCTTCATACACACACAATTTTAGTTTATTTTCATTTTTTTTTATTGGACTTAAGTCCATGCCTGATACTAACCATGCTTTTGCCAAATCTCACCCTCCCCACAGTGCTCTGTGGGATGCTCTGCTCCCACCATGAGATTAGATGATAGGGCTTGATCTTTGTTTCCTGTATCCCAAGATTCAAACATTCCTTGCAGCTAGAATACCTTTGCCAGAAAGTCAAAACTTTCCTAAGCCATCAAGTCACTGACAGAGTTTGCTATCTATATTACTGAAGGACAAGTGAGCACCTTAGACAAGTATCACAGATTTCTGGCCACTTTACTTTGAAAAATGTCATGGATACTGGAAGGGAAGCGGTGTTGGGGAGAGGGTATTATATTCCATCTGTGGAGAGTTCAGTGACAAGAGAAAGAGAATGTACTATGAAAACCCTTACACAGAAAAGCCATTTGGATCGTGATTGTTCAAAATTTTCTAAAAATTCATCAAAATCTTCTTTTGAATGTTCCCAAATAATAAAAATGTCATCTAAATACCTGAGATATACGAGAGGATGCTTTGCACAATTGCTTAAGGCTTTTTCCTCCCATTCCGCTACATAAATGCTTGCAAAATTAGGACTGAATCTTTTGCCCATAGGACAACCCATTATTTGTAGAAAATATTCTCCATTGAATTGAAAGTCATTATCTTTTAAGCTCAGCTCTAAAAGATCCAAAATTTGTTCATCCGGGCGTTTCGCATCCGGATATTTTTCAAATGCATTTTTAACTGATTTAACACCTTTATCAATATCAATGTTCGTATACATACTGTCGATATCCAAAGTAGCCAGAATTGCATTTTTCGATATTTTCAATTTCGAAATTTTTGACAGGAAATCCTGTGTATTTTTTAGATAGCTCGGATGTCTATTTGCTATAGGTTTCAGATGATAATCAATTAATTCCGAGATCGCATAAGATTCCGAATTACAATCTGATACAATTGGCCTCCCGGGTGGAGTTAAGTCATCCGTCCATGAAGAACGGTCCTTGTGGATCTTTGGTAGGATATAAAATTGTCTTGTTTGAGCACTGAGCTTAGCTGTTAAATATTTCAATTGTTTTTTGGTAATGTGACCTTCATCGAGGAGAAATTTTAAGATCTTATTGAATTTTTCGATATTACTAGGCCAAATAAGTGAATCTATTTTCTTATAATGTTTAGTATTGCTGAGTTGTCTCATGGCTTCCTTTATATAATTATCCCGAGATAGAACAACTACCGACCCACCTTTGTCGGCTGGTTTAATTACTAATTTCTTATTTTTTCGAAGTTTCGTGAGGGCTTTCCGTTCACCAGCTGTTAAATTGTCTTTATCGGAGAGTATTTTCATGCTGAACACCTTTTGGATGATTCGTTTGCTAGCCTCAATAATTTCGGGATCTACTTCACTATCTGGAGGTGACCAACCTTTTCCTTTTTATTCATAGATATTGCAACAAGCCCATCATGGTTATTAGCATTTTTATAATTTTTCTGGAATTACAACTTTGGGGAAATTTGTGTTTTATTCTTTTTTGAAAAGTGTGTCAAGCAGAGGTTTTAAATAGATTTAGAACCAGTCTGGTGAGGATTCAAATATTCTGCCATGTATTTTACACTATCATAGTTAACCACTCAGTTAACCACTTGCATAAAATACATTGTAATAGTTTGTGTAAGTACCAATTTGGGTAGATAACTTTGAAATTCATACTCATTTTACACTTTTGTGATATAGTTCCCAAAACAAAGCTCTGTACTTTACTCAACTCCTATAGCTCTTCCAACTGAATTGTACTCAATCTACATAACAGTTTCGGTGCCAAATTAATTTTTAGCTTGACAAAGTCAAGTTAAGATAATGCCATCACTCATGCAGAAGTCTGAGATTGTTAGTTTGCGAGTCTGTGAGTCTGTTCACATTTTCTTTAGCACAGGCTACACCTCGTAGTTCTGGTCTGATCATCACTAACTTTCATGTGCAAGTTCGAGGTCATGTCTAGATGAGAACGTCCCATTTTGGTTGCTATTGGTTAAACGTGACGGCTGTGCAGGTTCGAAACCTGAAAACCTTTAGCACAGTCTACAGGTCGTATTTACAAAGGGATATTATTGTAACTTGGTAGGATGTCTCCATATTATGTCTAGATGAGAACGTCCTATTTTGGTTGGGTGTGGTCAGTCATTTAGATTCCTTTAGCACAGTCTACAGGTTGCATTTATGAAAGGATTTCATTGTAAATTGGGAGGTATAATGTCTAGAAAGTCCTATTTTGGTCGTGCTCTGTCAATCATGAAAGCTGCACAGGTATGTGACCTAGGTTTGTTTAGCACAATCTACAGTTCATATTTATGAAGGGATTTCATTGTAACTTGGTAAGATGACTCAGTATGATATCTAGTTATTATACCCCCACCTCAAAGAAAATGGGGGTGTATACTGGATTACATGTGTCCGTCCGTCTGTGCATCCGTCCGTCCGTGTGTGAGTCCGTCCGAGAATATTCATAACTTTCATAACTTAAGTAAATTATTATGGAACTTGTTTTTAATTCATTTATGCTTCATTAATCCAGCACTGCAGTGGGGATATAATTGCCTTCAGCAATAGCTCTTGTTTAATCCTGTAGCCCTGTTTTGAGATCGGTCAGCCATGAGGGCCGCATGAGTTGGAGCCTAAGTTCCTTTACCACAGTCTACACCTCTTATTATTCTTGTTGAATGCATAAACTTTCAGGTACAGAACTCCACATATTGTCAATTGTCACATTTCTTGTCTTATTTATTAATACTTTCATAAACATGGAACATCCTTTCTTTTGGTATGATATCTACATGAGAACATCCCAGTTTGGTCATGATCTGTCAACTGGACAGCTGTGCGGGTTCAAATCCTAAAGTCTTTATTTACCACAGTCTACAGGTCATTTATTAAGCAATTTCATTGTAACTTGATAGTATGACTTGGTCTGATGACTAGATGAGAACATCCTACATGTATTTTGGTCTAAATTGGTCAACAGTGAGGCCTCATAAGCCCCTGCTATTGAAACCTTCAACACAGCCTGCAAGTCATATTTATGAGGTGATTTCATATGAGGTGATTTCATCAAACACTACACACAGTTAAGTTAAGCCGCAGTGTCATTAACCCTTTCATTAATGGTAATTATGGATCCCTGATTTTAAGTGTAGTTTAACACAAATAATTTCTGTCCTATTTTACCTTCACTGATAATACATGGAATCTGGTATTATGCATGACAAAATATATTTCCTGATGGTTATCATGCACATGATGTATACATAATGTACCAATACCAAATAATTCACTTTAATCCCCTTAACTCTTCTTGGATGACAGATTTGTTTTGCTACACTTTTGACAGTTTATGCTCTGTGCCTGTGTAGTTGTGTCTAGACAAGTCTAGACTGCCTATATAAGCAGCCAAGACTTGCCTAGAAACAACTGCCGATGTACTTAGAATTCTAATTAACTGAACTTGTTTTGTAAATTTCACCACAATCTGGAAACACTTCACTTGAAACAAATATTTTTCTGCTGCTAAACATGTGTAATGTGTCAAGCCAGTATAGTAATTTTCAGAACTTTGCAGTAGAGTCGTAACAGTAGCATTCAGCACTAGGACCGTTAACTTTTGATCTAATATGACAAGAAGATGAAACTTTCCAAAAGATGTCCTGAATTAAGCCTGCTTACCCTTCACCTTACAAATTGGCCATATCTGCCTGCATAATTTATAAACTTTGCAGGTGAAAAAAAAGTATTTTTAAAAGAATTTCAATTAAGCCATATCATATGCCCCCTTATTGAGCTCATTCCAATGACGGGTTGCATGATATGGTTTTGATGAAAAAAATTTTTAATTTGATACAAAGTTATTAAAATAACAAATTTTGATATACTATGTATTGGATAAAGGGTCTTGTTCCTGAGGCACCTCCCTCGTCATTGAAAACCTGCCTTATCTTTTTTTAACCTGGTCATTTCTTAAATGATTCTACATGGCACTTGTAGGACTAAAAATTTAAACCACTATATCTTGTTTGACAGAGCTCACCGAGCTTTATCAAACAATATATAGTTGGTTAAATATGAAACTGCAGTATCAAAAATTTTCACTGCTAAATACTTTGTTTTTTCCACAGAATAGTGTAAGAAGCCTTCCTCCCTCATTATAAAATTTGGGGAAAATTTTTATTTTTGGTCTCAAAAACACAGCTTATGTCTTGAAGATTTAGTTGGTCCCTGTTAATTACATTTAATCATCAAACACCAAATCATTTTCCACAATGTAATGAATTATTTGACCTGTTAATTGTAGAAAGGTTATACAAAAAAATTCAGGAGCGCAGTGGCTCAGTTGGTAGAGGTGCAGGCTGCAAGCCGAGAGGTCCTCGGTTCGAATCCCACCTGCGGCAACCGCGCTGTGTCCTAGGGCAAGACACTTCATTGCCCAGGTGGGGGCACAGAGACATTGTGCACTAAGGCATACTGCACGTCAATGGTGCACTTGTCTTCAACCAATGCTAACCCTGCTTGTGTGGAGTTAGTATGTTGGGGAGCTGACAGTTGCTCGCCATTGCTCGGTGGTTCTCTCCGGGTACTCCGGCTTCCTTCACCCGTAAAACTGTCACGGTCATGATTAGCCATTGTGCATAAATATGTGACCTTAAAACACCAATAAATAAATCAATACAAAAAATCCCTGTTAACTGAATGAAAGATTTTATAGTGGATCAAATGTTTTGTCCAGGTAATCACAAAATACTTTTTTTGCTGTACGAAGATGACTTGATACTTGTTTTGTGTTTGCAATATATCCATAGATGCGAAAAGTGACATAAACCCTCAGTAAACATTGTTTCAACTAAGGCCCCCACAAAGTAGATCTGTTTTTCAGGCCATTTTTGTAAAATTGCAATTGGGCCGGCGGTTTTTTATTCTATTTTTTATTTTTGTAATTATTTCTTTGCCATCAAAAGTTCATGTTCTTGATTTGTTTTATGTTTTAGGCCTCATAATCTACAGAATAGCATGGGCGGTGGTGGATTTCATCCCTTGAGTACAAGAAGGCTTCACAATGCTAAAGCATTGTGAAGCCTTGTTGCACTGAAGGGACAAATTTATCAATTTTTTTAACTTGGGTAAAATATCAGACATAAACCATTTAATTAATTTTTAGCTCACCTGACTGAAAGTCAGGGTGAGCTTTTCTGATCACTTTTCGTCCGTCGTCCGTCGTCCGGCGTGAAGGTGGTGTTTGGGTCTTTTTCTTCCAAACCACTGGCCGCATGTTAATGAAATTTCATGTGAGTAGGGGTTATATAGCGGCATTTTGATTTTTGGGCAAATTAGGTTTCGGCTCATATTGAGCAGAGGGGTGGGGCAAAAATGCTCCAATTCTTAAAAAATCTTCTTCTCAAGAACCAGCAATAGCAGAGACTTGATATTTGGTATGCAGCTTCCTTTTGAGGTGTAGACTCAAGTTTGTTCAAGAGAAGTTTGTAGGTCTATACTTGGCGATGTTATGGGAGGAGCAAAAATTTTGGCCCCACCCCAAATTTCTATTTTTTAAACCGAGAGGCCAATTTGAACCAAATTTTATGTGAGGGCTTATTGGGTCATAAGTACCTAATTTATGCAGAAATTTTTTTTCCTGTAGCCCCGTGGGAACCACAGGAGCTAAAAATAGAAAAAAATTAAAACGCCTATATCTCAAAAACTGCACGGCACTGAGAATTTTTATTTGGTGTGCAGCTTCCTTGGGACCAACAGAAAGGATTGGTAAAAAAAAATTGCCATCGGTTTTATCATAGGGTACAGTTTCGGGACTTTGAAAAAGTGCTGAGTCAGCACTTTTTAACACTGTAGGCAATGGGAAAAACATTAAAAAAATCTTCTTCTCCAGATCCAGCAGGCAGAATCTTTTGATATTTGGTATGCAACATTGTAGGGTGGATCTGATTCAAGTTTGTTCAAATCGGCCCCCTGGGTTCATATTTGGGCTCAGTATAGGAGCCCGATTTCGAACTTAGTGCATTTCAGGCAAATTTCTTAAAAAATCTTCTTCTCCAGATCCAGCAGGCAGAATCTTTTGATATTTGGTATGCAACATTGTGGGGTGGATCTGATTCAAGTTTGCTCAAATCGGCTCCCTGGATTCATATTTGGGCTCACTATAAAAGCCCGAATTCGATCTTAGTGCATTTCAGGCAAATTTCTTAAAAAATCTTCTTCAGATCGAGCAGGCAGAATCTTTTGATATTTGGCATGCAACATTGTGGGGTGGATCTGATTCAAGTTTGTTCAAATCGGCCACCTGGGTTTATATTTGGGCTCAGTATAGAAGCTCGAATTCGAACTTAGTGCATTTCAGGCAAATTTCTTAAAAAATCTTCTTCTCCAGATCCAGCAGGCAGAATCTTTGGATATTTGGTATGCAACATTGTGGGGTGGATCTGATTCAAGTTTGTTCAAATCGGCCCCCTGGATTCATATTTGGGCTCACTATAGAAGCCCAAATTCGAACTTAGTGCATTTCAGGCAAATTTCTTTAAAAATCTTCTTCTCCAGATCCAGCAGGCAGAATCTTTTGTTATTTGTTATGCAACATTGTGGGGTGGATCTGATTCAAGTTTGTTCAAATTGGCCCCCTGGATTCATATTTGGGCTCACTATAGAAGCCCGAATTCGAAGTTAATGCATTTCAGGCAAATTTCTTTGAAAATCTTTTCAAGATCCAGCAGGCAGAATCTTTTGATATTTGGTATGCACCATGCTTAGGGGGTGAGATTCAAGTTTGTTCAAGCCAAGTCCCTTGGTCCATATCTGGGCTCACTGTGGGAGCTTGAATTGTAACTTAGTTCAAAATGAGGAATTTTCTTTAAAAATCTTCTCAAGATCCAGCAGGCAGAATCTTTTGATATTTGGTATGCACCATGCTTAGGGAGTGAGATTCAACTTTGTTCAAGCCAAGTCCCTAGGTCCATATTTGGACTCACTGTGGGAGCCCGAATTATAACTTAGTTCAATATGAGGAATCTTCTTTAAAAATCTTCTATTTTTTTTTTAGATCCACTGGTCAGAATCTTTGGATATTTGGTATAAGCTTTTCTTAGGAGGATCAGATGCAACTTGTTGAAATCAATTCTCTGGGTTGATATTTAGGCTACCATGTCAGGTGAGCGCCCTCAGGCCCCTTGGGGCCTCTTGTTTGTTTCAAGCTTGCATTGGTTATGAAGAGAGAGAACAACAGCCAAAATGACCATGCAGGAGAACCTGAGAAACAGATTTTTAACTTTTTTAGGCTTAACTAAATGAAAGATTTTTATAGTGGATCTAATTTTTTGTACAGATAATCACAGAATACTTTTTTTTGTTGTACGAAGATGACTTGATATGTGTATTGTGTTTGGAATTTATCCATTATTGGGTTAGCAATATATCCATAGATGCAGAAAGTAACAAAAACCCTCAGTATACAATGCATCGACTAACTGGAAGAGAACTAAGAAATTAGTTACTAGTCCCTGGCCTTCCCAGATCAGTCTTCTACTAAATCTGTTTATTAGGGATTAGGGCATACGTTCATCACTTTAGTATATTTTTCTTACAGGTGGAAAGAGGTGAAGGCAGTTGTTAAGCTTTTGAACACTCAGTTCCTAGATCAGATTGCTGCATGCAATTGAGCAAATTAATTTTGTATTCGTACGAAGGTTCAGTAGTAATTTAACCCTTAAGGGCCTAAAACCAACTTTGATCACATTTTTTGCAACAGAACAGGTGGCCCTACAACTCACTAGTTACCTTCTTAGCACCTTGGTAGTTTTTAGGCAAGTCTTGGCTGTGTATATAGGCAGCCAAGACTTGCCAAAAACAGCAGCATAATCACAGGATGTAGACTGTCAAAGTGTAGCAAATATATGTAAAAATCTCTAGGCTCTTAAGGGTTAATCCAACAGCCTTACACGGCCATTGGATTAATTTAATACTACAGTACATTCGCAATGGACTGGTCGTAATCCATATTTGGGCTGGGATCTTCATGCATACATTTACCAGATAATAAAATCATCATCAGCAAAATTTTAATTAAATTGTTGATGATTATTCCTATATTTATTTATTGGGGTTTAAGGTCACATACTTATGCACAATGGCTAATCGTGACCGTGACAGTTTTACGGGTGGAGGAAGCCGGAGTACCCGGAGAGAACCACCAAGCAGCTGTCAGCTCCTCAACATTCTAACTCTGTTCAAGCACCGCTCAAGCAAGGTTACAGCGGTTGAAGATATGTGCACCATCGACGTGCAGTATGCCTTAGTACATGGCGTCATCGTGCCCCCAAGTAGGTAACCGGGATAAAGTGCCTTGTCCAAGGACACAATGCGGATCGTCCCGGACGGGGATCGAACTCGGGATCTCTAGCATAGAAGTCCAACAGTCTACCACTGGGCCACCGCGCTCCCGATTATTCCTATAATTAGTCTTTGGAATCTAATATTATTGCATCCATGGAAATAGTGCCCACCTGCGGAAAGTGACCAGTCCATGGTGGCTGTACTGTAATCTGCCCTTAGCTGTGGTCATCCATTATGCTTATATGCTAACCAACCATCAAATGTTTCTTTAAACAAAGATTTATGCATTTCTGTTGGAAAGGGTTAAGCATTAGAAAGTACCTTTCAGACATTCCAACTTACTAACCACGCCCAAGTGAACTGAATCAGTTTTTTAACACAAAAAGCAATAACAGCTAATGCTTCTAATTAACTCTATTTTCAGCCTCAACCTCATGATCATAGTATGTCATTTAATTCATCCTCACAAACATCACCCTTAACATCACCATCTTCATCACAGAGTTCGCTTCCTGGTGGACCAGCTCGTCATCGCTTCAATCCACAACTCCAGTCCACTCCACAAGTCAATGGACACCATTATTCAGGTAGGAGTTCATGTGTATGTGTTCTGTGATCATAAATAGTTGTTACAATGATTGATTCTAAACACCATTTCCTCTACCCACTCCAACCATTCCTCCTTAATAGAGCCACAACTGTGCAGCATTGACTCTTTCTGCTCTGACTTCTCAACAGATTCATTTGACAGGGTCCATGCAGGTCATGGATTAAGACAAAGTGCAGTGCAGATTTTGGAGAAGTCATGGAATGTTAAGTTCATTATCATGTCAGATTACGTGATATAAAAAGGCGACATAGTTGAATATTAGTAAGCCATGATGCAATATCCTATCAGTTTTTCAGTTCTAAGTAATGCACAGCTTTATTTCAACTACTTGTACATGTATATGTATAAAAATATCCTGAATTAATTATAAATTTCAGAATTTTCTTTTCTTCCAAAACCAATTTGATCACACATGATAAAGATCTTCTCTGATAAAGATCTTTCCTGTCTTGTTTCAATCAGTGAGAGAGGAAGGCTTTAAGATGGAACTGTTGTCTGTATTTGTAGAATGTTATTTTTCTTAATGCTTTACCTAGGAGACTGGGCAGTTTTTCAGAGTTTACATCACTGCTTTAAGTGTACTAGCTTTACAGTGCTTTGTAGTCAGTATGGATAGCCAATTCAGGACTAGAAATCTTTGTCCAGGTTCTCTGACTTTTGTCTGGAAGTCTTCTTCAATTTTAGCTATTAACCCAATGCAGGTGATATAAAAATTTAATTTTATTTTAAAAAAATTTCAACAGAACCACATCATGTGAGCTCTCAATGGAACAATCTCGATAAGATTGTTCATTCTAAGGAGGAGGGGGGGGAGAATAATATGGTTTTCTTATTCTTCCAAAAATCCTGAATTCTATTATCTGCATGGAGCATCAACTAATGTAATTACAGATAACATGCCATATTTAGTGAAAACAGACTTTCTTTGAAGCCTCAAAATGTCCTTGGATATCGCCATTTGCATGGATGGTAGAGTTCAGCTAATTAGTGGATTTCAGCTACTTAACCCTAAAACCATATCATGGTCGTCGAGCTCGTTCCAACGAGGAGTCACATGATATGGTTTTGTTGACATTTTTTTTTTAAATTTTAAAAAAGTGGTATTTAAAATAATAAATTTTGATATCGTCTTCGTTGGGTAAAGGGTTAATGATCTAAATGGTGAAATTTTATTTTTTTTATTTTCTATAAATTTTTATGAAAATGGTCTTAACCCTCTGCACACTGAAGTCAAAATATTGAAATTTCAAGCTGTAAATTCTCCCATTATACAACAAGAAACTGAACCAATTCAATCTTGTTTGACAGAGCTCACTGACAAGATTTAATATATCAGACAAGATTTAATATATTAAGCATAAATGCTAGGTTTATCATTAGAATACAGACAAATGACTGGACTCCTGATAACTGGTAGAGTTCTAAAGTATTTTTCAAACATGATTAGTAACGCGAGTATTATTTTTTTTCATAGATACCATATCTCTAGCAAAAGCAACCTTGTTTTGGGGAGATTTTGTTCATAACTAACTATTTTGTTACAATTTATTGGAGAGTGCCAAAAAAGCACTCTTCAATAAATTGTAACAAAACATTTTTGGGGAAACATTTTTTTCTACTGCCTAGCACACAAAAGCTAACACATACAATGTAAAGCCACTATAGTGGCTTTCAGCACTTTTCAACAGAGCCATGATAGTGGCTTCTAGCACTCTACCAGTTAATTGAATATTCCTGTTAATCCCTTGCACAGTGATACCAAAAATACTACAAAATTTATTTTTTTCCATAATGCAACTAGGAATTTAACCAATCAAATCTTGTTTAGCATAGCTCATCGAGTTGTGGCAAACAAAATTGAATCGGTTAAATTCCTGGTTGGCTAATGGGAAAAATTTTTGGATGTTGAACTTTTGATATCTTTTGTCATCAGTGTGCAGGAGGTTAATTGACTATTTTTCCCTGGCTAAGTGACTGTCCAAGCATTTACCTAACAGCATCTTTAAAAAATAAATTAAATATCACATTTTTCGAAAAAAATTCTCACAATTTTTCAATAAAACCATACAAATATGGATATCATTAGAATCGGCTTGATTTGTTTGTTTTTATCGAGACATTTTTAGCTTAGCTTGACAAAGTCAAGATAAACTTGACAAAGTCAAGATAAGCTGTTGCCATCACGCATGTGGAAGTCTGTCCACATTTTCTTTAGCACAGGCTACACACCCTGTAGATCTTGTCCGATCATCATAAAATTTCATATGCTTGTTTGAGGTCATGTCTAGATGAGAACATCCCCTTTTGGGCATGATCGGTCAACCATGATGGCTGAGCGGGCCTGAAACCTTAAAACCTTTAGCACAGTGTGGAGGTTGTATTTGTGAAAGGATAACTCTGGATAATGTTTAGATGAGAACGTCTTTGGTAGAGTAACTTGGTATGATATCTAGATAAGACCTTCCTATTTTGGTCATGATTGGTCAGCTGTGACTACCGGACCATCATGTGACCTAGATTCCTTTAGTAAAGTCTATGAGTTATATTGATGAAGGAGCAATTTAATTGTAACTTGGTAAGATGACCTGTTTTGGAATGATTTTACTGTAACTTGGCAACTTTGGTTGTGTACATTAACAGTGAGGGCCACATTAACCCAATCCTAAATTCTTTAGTACAGGCTACACCGCAAATTATTGTTATTGAAAACATAGTATGTAGGGAACAGAAATTAACATATTCTCAATTATCACAATTCTCCACTTATTTCATAATACTGGCATAGACATTGAACATTATCCTTTTCTTCAAACACTACACACAGTCAAGTTAAGCTACAGTGTCATTGACACTTTCATTAAGATATTTTAGGCTTTGGTCTGCTGTGGTAGGCTTATTTGGTCAATTTCCTGGCCGTTTGGCCCCTATGTTGAATTTGAAAATTCCAGCCCCAAAAAGTGTTTGAAAATAAGTCTGTTTGGAAAGCAATAATCGAAGGTTTTTTAAAAATTATATTGAGATAGGGCCAAGACCATTTTTTTTAAAAATGCAAGCAGGCCGGCAATTTTTAACTTTTGTTTAAATAAACACTCAACTTTTTATTTTGAAGCCTTTGTAATGATATAAAGAAATAATGGACATTATGCCAAGTGTTTTAAAAAATTATTTCTGTTCTCTCAGCTTTTATTGATTGCTTAAAAAAATGGCAATTTCTTAATTTCTTATGCTTTTCACCTTAGTCTGAATACTCAATTTTGGTTTCCTATATATAATTGTAGGATCTTTTGACCCGACAAGAGATGGAGAATTGAGTGCAATTTCCAGTGAAACAAGTCCACTTAAAACTAAAGGTAAATATATTTACTTTAGCATGTTGCATTTCTTCTACCATTATAGTCTGCCCAAGTATATCAAAAAATTATCTTTGTAGGATGACTCAGTGTAATGTCTAGATGAGGGCATCCCCTTTTGGTTGTGATTGGTCGACCATGATGGCTGCCCAAGCCAAAAACCTGAAAACCTTTAGCACAGTCTACAGGTCGTATTTATGAAGGTATTTCATGGAAACTTGGTAGAATGACTCCATATAATATCTAGATGAGAATGCCCCCTTTTGGTCATGATCTGTCAATTGTAATGGACGCCCAAGCCCAAAACCCCAAAACTTTTAACACAATCTACAGGTCATATTTAATATGGAGGGATTTCATTGTAACTTGCTAGGATGACTCTGTATGACATTTAGATGACGACATCCCCTTTTAGTTGCGATCGGTCATCCATAATCGCTACACAGACCCAAAGCCTGAGAACCTTTAGCACTGACTAAAGGTTGTATTTGTGGAGGGATTTCAATGTAACTTGGTAGGATGACTCCACATAATGTCTAGATAAGAAGATCCCCATTTTGTCGCGATTGGTCAACTTTGATGGCTATAGGGGCCCCGAAGCCCAAAAACCTTTAGCACAGTCTAGAGGTCATATTTATGAAGGGATTTCATTGTAACTTGGTAGGATGACTCCAGATAATGTATAGATGAGAACGTCCTCTTTTGGTCGCGATCATTCAGCTGTGATGGCTGCCTGAGCCCGAAAACCTTTAGCAAAGACTACAGGTCACATTTGTGAAGGGATTTCATTGTAACTTGGTAGGATGACTCGGTACAATGTCTAGATGATTCCCTTTTGGTTGCGATTGGTAAACCATGATGGCTGCCCAATCCTAAATCCCCAAAAAAACTTTAGCACAGTCTACAGGTCGTATTTATGAAGGGATTTCTTGGAAACTTGGAAGAATGACTTTGTATAATATCTAGATGAGAATGTCCCCTTTTGGTGATGATCCGTCAACCATAATGGCTGCCCGAGCCCGAAACCCCCCAAAATGTTCAATGTTTATAAAAGGATTATGAAATAAGACAAGAATTGTGATAATTGGGAATATGTTAATTTCTGTTCCCTGTATGCTATGTTTTCAATAGAAATAATATGAGGTGTAGACTGTACTAAAGAATTAAGGGGTGGGTTCATGTGGCCCTCACAGTTAATGTATGCGTGGCCCTCACAGTTAATGTATATCAACGAAAATTACCAATTTACAGTGAAATTATACCAAAACAGGTCATCCTATCAAGTTACAATGAAATCCCTTCATAAATACGGCCTGTAGACTGTGCTAAAGGTATTTGGGCTTCGGGCCCATGTAGCCATCAGGGTTGACCAATCACAACCAAAAGGGGACATCCTCATCTAGACATCATATTGAGTCATCCTACCAAGTTACAATGAAACTTCTTCATAAATATGACCTGTAGTCTGTGCTAAAGCTTTTCAGGTTTTGGCCTCGGGCAGCCGTCATGGTTGAATGATCATGAACAAAATGGGACGTTCTCATTTTGTTCATCCTACCAAGTTACAATGAAATCCCTTCATAAATATGACCTGTAGACTGTGCTAAAGGTTTTCGAGCTTCATGCCTCTGCCGTCACAGCTGACCAATCACAACCAAAAGGGGACGTCCTCATCTAGACATTACATGGCATCAACCTGCCAAGTTACAATGAAATCCCTCCGTAAATACTACCCGTAGACTGTGCTAAAGGTTTTCGGGTTTTGGGCTTGGGCAGCTGTCATGGCTGAATGATCGTGACCATAAGGGGACGTTCTCATCTAGATATTATCTGGAGTCATCCTACCAAGTTACAATGCAATCCCTTCATAAATATGACCTATAGACTGTGCTAAAGGTTTTCGGGCTTCAGGCTCCTGTAGCCGTCACAGTTGACCAATCGTGGCCAAAAGGAGACATTCTCATCTAGACATTATATGGAGTCAACCTACCAAGTTACAATGAAATCCCTCTATAAATATGACCTGTAGACTGTGCTAAAGGTTTTTGGGTTTTCGGCCTAGGGCAGTCATCATGGCTGACAGATCGCAACCAAATGGGGAAGTTCTCATCTGGACATCATACGAAGTCATTGTACCAAGTTTCAATGAAATCCCTCCATATTAAATATGACCTGCAGACTGTGCTAAAAAATTTTGGGTTTCAGACTTGGGCAGCCATCACGGTTGACAGATCATGACCAAAAGGGGGCGTTCTCATCTAGATATTATACAGAGGCATCCTACCAAGTTACAATGAAATCCCTTCACAAATGTGACCTGTAGTCTTTGCTAAAGGTTTTCAGGTTTTGGGCTCGGGCAGCCATCACGGTTGACCATTCGCAACCAAAAGGGGACGTTCTCATCTAGACATGACCCCAAACCTGCATATGAAATTTTGTGATGATCGGATAAGAACTTCAGGGTGTGGCCTGTGCTAAAAGAAAAAGTGCACAGACTAACAGACTTTCGCATGCATGATGGCAATAGCTTATCTTAACTTTGTCAAGTTAAGCTAAAAATTAATTTTATATTTTATATTTACCTATAAGCTGCAGCATGAAATTTTTATTTGCCTACATCAGTGTGCCAAGCGTTAAGTTAGCAAAATGATCAAATCTGTCCAATACCATACACAAGATCACTATTCTGTTTTTTTTATTTTAAAATATTCTTCTTCCAAAATATAGCTTTTGGAAATTTTCTCAAAGTGAGCAGTCTCAGAAATACTTAGAAAGCAGACAATTAAATTATTTAGTCATCTAGGAAAAAGTATTGTGTCAACTGCAAAACATGTCGTGAAGAGGGTTAATTCTGTATTGAACAAATTTTTTCTCCAACAATGCAGATATCTGTTGCTAAATCGCAAAATAATGTTGTATGTAATCTTAATGCAAGAACCCAGTAATAAATAAATGACAAGATTCTTGTTTCTCTTAACCCTTTATCTAACGAATTATCAAATACATATGCATAATTTACAAATTAAGCAGTTGAAAAAAAAAAGGTTTCAAAATTTTTTTTAACAAAACCATATCATGTGACCTCTCATTGCAAGAAAGGGTCAAATCATATGGTTTTGTTGAGACTTTTAAATTTGAAAAAACAATACCTGTAATTTAAATAATAAATTTTGATATCCTGTGTGTTGGATAAAGGGTTAACCAGAATGGGTCACACTCGGTTAATTTCTTAAAGCTGTTGATATTTTTCCATTTTCTTTCTCTCACATTGCTATTTCTCCAGTAGACAGTCTTCTTGCTGAATCTCCATTCTTTCTACTACTTTCTGCTCTTGTTGTGTTTTCTTTTTTCCAGTGTGCGTGACAATAAAACAGCCATCTGGCTTTGTCATCTCCCTGCAGAAAACAAAAGTCTGTCTCAGTAATTGTTAGGTATTGAACCCAAAGCAATTAATTACTGCTGAATTAGTTTTATTACTGTTTAATTATTTTGGGGTCATTGTTTAATTAACTCCTACTTGTAATATATTGTTTTCTGCAAATAAATTAATTCATTCATTCAAAACACACCTCATGAAATGCCTCACGAGAAGTAACTTACTTTATCCAACAGCCGGTCATGATATGGATGGCTGGTTAAACTTCAGTTTAAACTAGTGCTGCTTCTGGCACAGATTTTAACCTCCTGCATATTGATGTCGAAAATAAAAAAAAATCAAGCTGCAAAATTATTTCGCCCATAATGCAAGTTGAATTTAACCAATTCAGTCTTGTTTGCCAGAGCTCTGTCAAACAAGACTGAATTGGTTAAATTCCTAGTTGCATTATGGGAAAAAAATTCTACTTTAATTTTTTTGGTATTTTGACATCAATACCTAGGGTTTTTTTCTATGGTTTCTAACATGGGGTACAAATGATGTTGAATTTCCACAATTTTATTCAGTTATGATTTTTATGTGTACCCATACTATGTATGGTACACATAATGCCGGCATCCGGGGTGACCATCTGTCGTTCGTCCATCCTTTGTCCGTCCGTCTGTCCGTCTGTCCAGGCCAACATTGGGGGTTTAGGGGATATTATTATTAGGGGATACCTCCAAATTAAGGTAGTGTTAGGGTTAGGAGTGGGGTTAGGGGTAGCCCCAGAGTAGGGCTTAAGGTTGGAGAGGGTTAGGTCCCCGGGGGGTTAGGGTTGGGGTCAGGGGTTGGGTTTTAGTTTTAGTAGCCCCTAAACCGAAAAATAGTTCCTAATCCTATTGGTTTGGCTAGGGTGGGGTTGGGTCAGGGGTGGGGTTAGGGGTAGCCCCAGAGTAGGGCTTAAGGTTAGGGGGGTTAGGTCCCAGGGGTGGGTGGGAGTTAGGGTCTGGGGTAGGCTTTTAGGGTCAGGGTGGGGTAGGGTTATGGTGTGGTTTTTGGGTGGAGGGGTGGGGTTAGGGTTAAATATAAGTTCTAGGGTGGAGGGGGTGGGGTTCTGGGTAAAATAAGGTTTTGGACATACAAAATGTTTTTTTGGTAGCCCAAAAGCCCGAAATGTTGGAGCGTCTGTCCATCTGTCCATCCGTCTGTCCGTCCGTCCAGCATCCATATCCATTTCTTTAGCATTTGATAACTTGAAAAATATTGCTTGGATTGTCAAGTTACTTTATATTTGTGTTCAGGTTACTGATGTGCCGAGCTGTATAGTTTTTGGTGTAAATCGGATAATTTGATCCTGAGATATTAACCCTTTATCCTTCAAATTGAAAATTCCTCCAATCCCTTTGGCATTCGATAACTTGAAAAATATTGCTTGGATTGTCTAGTTACTTTATATTTGTGTTCAGGTTACCAATTTGCCGAGCTGTATAGTTTTTGGTGTAAATCTGATGATTTGATCCCGAGATATTAACCCTTTATCCTTCAAATTGAAAATTCCTCCCATCCCTTTGGCATTCGATAACTTGAAAAATATTGCTTGGATTGTCAAGTTACTTTATATTTGTGTTCAGGTTACTGATGTGCTGAGCTGTATAGTTTTTGGTGTAAATCTCTTATTTTGATCCTGAGATATTAACCCTTTATTCTTCAAATTGAAAATTTCTCCAATTCCTTTGGCATTCGATAACTTGAAAAATACTGCTTGGATTGTCAAGTTACTTTATATTTGTGTTCAGGTTACTGATGTGCCAAGCTGTATAGTTTTTGGTGTAAATCTGATAATTTAATCCTGGGATATTAACCCTTTATCCTTCAAATTGAAAATTCCTCCAATCCCTTTGGCATTCGATAACTTGAAAAATATTGCTTGGATTGTCAAGTTACTTTATATTTGTGTTTAGGTTACTGATGTACCGAGCTGTATAGTTTTTGGTGTAAATCTGTTATTTTGATCCCGAGATATTAACCCTTTATCCTTCAAATTGAAAATTCCTCCAATCCCTTTGGTATTCGATAACTTGAAAAATATTGCTTGGATTGTCAAGTTACTTTATATTTGTGTTTAGGTTACTGATGTACCGAGCTGTATAGTTTTTGGTGTAAATCTGTTATTTTGATCCTGAGATATTAACCCTTTATCCTTCAAATTGAAAATTCCTCCAATCCCTTTGGCATTTGATAACTTGAAAAATATTGCTTGGATTGTCAAGTTACTTTATAATTGTGTTCAGGTTACTGATGTGCTGAGCTGTATAGTTTTTGGTGTAAATCCGATAATTTGATCCGGAGATATTAACCCCCTTTATCCTTCAAATTGAAAATTCCTCCAATCCCTTTGGAATGAGATAACTCAAAAAATATCAATCCGATTGTCATGTTACTTTATATATTTATTCAGGTTACTGATGTGCTGTGCTGTGTAGTTTTTTATGTAAATCTGATAATTTGATCCAGAGATATTAACCCTTTATCCATCAAATTAGAAACTCCTCCAATCCATTTCTATATGTACCCATAACTTGTATGGTGTACATAATGTCGGCATCCATGGTGGCCCTCCGTCATACAGCTTTCTACTAGTTGCACGTATGGGTACACATCTGACGATTTCATCAGCCTATTTTTTTTATGTAAATATATTTCCTTAACCTCCTGCACATTAATATCAAAAATAAAAAAACAAAATTAAGCTACAAAACTATTTTACCCATAGTGCAACTTGATCCCGAGATATTAACCCTTTATCCTTCAAATTGAAAATTCCTCCCATCCCTTTGGCATTCGATAACTTGAAAAATATTGCTTGGATTGTCAAGTTACTTTATATTTGTGTTCAGGTTACTGATGTGCCGAGCTGTATAGTTTTTGGTGTAAATCTGGTAATTTAATCCTGAGATATTAACCCTTTATCCTTCAAATTGAAAATTCCTCCAATCCCTTTGGCATTCGATAACTTGAAAAATACAGCTTGGATTGTCAAGTTACTTTATATTTGTGTTCAGGTTACTGATGTGCCGAGCTGTATAGTTTCTGTTGTAAATCTGGTAATTTAATCCTGAGATATTAACCCTTTATCCTTCAAATTGAAAATTCCTCCAATCCCTTTGGCATTCGATAACTTGAAAAATATTGCTTGGATTGTCAAGTTACTTTATATTTGTGTTCAGGTTACTGATGTACCAAGCTGTATAGTTTTTGGTGTAAATCTGTTATTTTGATCCTGAGATATTAACTCTTTATCCTTCAAATTGAAAATTCCTCCAATCCCTTTGGCATTTGATAACTTGAAAAATATTGCTTGGATTGTCAAGTTACTTTATAATTGTGTTCAGGTTACTGATGTGCTGAGCTGTATAGTTTTTGGTGTAAATCTGATAAGTTGATCCGGAGATATTAACCCCCTTTTTCCTTCAAATTGAAAATTCCTCCAATCCCTTTGGAATGAGATAACTCAAAAAATATCAATCCGATTGTCATGTTACTTTATATATTTATTCAGGGTACTGATGTGCTGTGCTGTATAGTTTTTTATGTAAATCTGATAATTTGATCCAGAGATATTAACCCTTTATCCATCAAATTAGAAACTCCTCCAATCCATTTCTATATGTACCCATAACTTCTATGGTGTACATAATGTCAGCATCCATGGTGGCCCTCCGTCATACGGCTTTCTACTAGTTGCACGTATGGGTACACATCTGACGATTTCATCGGCCTATTTTTTTTATGTAAATATATTTCCTTAACCTCCTGCACATTAATATCAAAAATAAAAAAACAAAATTAAGCTACTAAACTATTTTACCCATAGTGCAACTTGAGTTTAACCAATTCAGTCTAGTTTGCCAGAGCACTGTCAAACAAGATTGAATTAGTTAAATTCCTAGTTGCATTATGGGAAAAAAAGTCTACTTTAATTTTTTTTGTATTTTCACATCAATGCTTAAGGTATTAACTGGTAGAGAGCCAGAAGCCACTATCTTTAGTAGCTTTACACTGCATGCATTAGTTTGACGTTTGCTCAGCAGTAGAACAAAATATGTTTTTTGAGCAGGCACGCACCAATAAATTGTAACAAATTAATTATTTTTAACAAATTAATTTATGAAAAATTTTTTGCTAAACCAAGGCTCCACTTGCTTGTAGCAATAGAATCTTTAAAAAAAATATTCATCTTACAAATCACCTTTGAAAAATAATTTAGCACTCTACCAGTTAAAGTGATAATATCCACATGCATTGGATTGTCAGTGTTTTTTTTCTATGGTTTCTGACATGGATTACAAAAGATGTTGAGTTTTCACAGTTTTATTCAATCATTATTTTCTTTGTGTAAATATATATCCTCACTTATTTCCTTTTTTTACAGGTGCTAACAATATTGGTGACTTATTCCATGAAGCAGGACAGGTTGGCAGGGCTGTTGGCTCACTAGTTACAGTTATGACTGATGATGAATTAAATGGCAATGGTGAACATGTCAAGAAATCATGATACACTAACGAAAGAATTATATATCACAATAAAGTGTCTTACTTACCTTGCAGTCATTCTACCAATCTAAAATACAGTTCTACTGTATGAGAATTGATAGAATTCAATACTTGTTGGGCTGTGACACTTCTCACATCAGGGATTAAGCTTATGATCAGCCAATAGGTTGCCCCCTCAATTGGTTATGAAACTTGCCAACAACATTTTTTATATCATTATCATCGGGGTTGTCTGGGATTCAGAATCTGTGCTGGAAACATTTCCTTGTACCAGCCCACTGCTGTTGGGCTCCATGCACAATTGAGTTGAGATGGGATGGTACATAGGCAGCCAAAATTTGTCTTGAAACAACTAACAATATGCTTGGAATGTACCTTAATTGCATGCTGAGGTACATGCTCTAATGTAGTACAAACTGATAAAATTCAGAAGTAGGCCTCTTAACAGTTAAAAGCCCTGTCAATATTTTCCAGAATTCCACAAAATCACCACCTAGTAGCATCTCAGTGACTTTTCAGTCACATTGGAAACCACTACCAGTGTAAGATTATCATAGTATGGAGGACTTCCTCATTCAGGGATACCTGTTCTGAGACTACAGGGCTTGTCAATGACAGAAATACACCCTTTAGGATCAACAGTTTTATTGCTTCGGTACACAGTTAATAATGGTACAGTTAGTAATGGAAAGAGTTCATTAACTCCAAACATTTGCAAGCTGGACCTCCCAATAACAGTTATTCATAATATCTGTGAAAAAGCACCATAAGCTCACACAGGGTCCCACTCATACAAAAAGTCCTTGAATTTTGCCCCCTTCCTTGAAAAGGGCTTAAAATTGTTTCTATCCTTGAAAAGAACTTGATTCTCCCTCCCATCCCTCCCTTGAGTACTTAAATTCAGTTTACCTGTAAACTCAAAGATAAGAGGTTTCATGATAACCCTCCATGTACATACGATATAACAAAATCATTTCGGAATCACATCTTCTTTTTGATCTCTTTATTGTCCCTTGAGTACAACAAGGTGCCATCTGCAATGCTTTAGCATTGCAGGTGGCACCCTGTTGCATTCAAGGGATGATATATATCTAGCTTGTTGGGTTTTCCTGAGATCAGGTACTCGAGACTGAAATTCTTTGTGTTATTTATGGTATTGTAAATTTATATGAAAATTGTAAGTCCTTGAAAATCGTGGTCAGAATCCTTGAAAAGTGCCAAAATAGTGCCTGAATTTGATTCTCTAATATCAGTGGGAACCGTGTTTTGCTATATCTTGCAGCCCCAACAATGACTGGGTGAAGCATAGTGTTGCCTAGGCTGAAAGATAACTAATGTTTGTAAAGCTTGTCCTCAGAGATTGTAAGGGGTGAGAATTAGGGCGTGACATGTTTTTTTCTAAAATTTGTGAACATCATCATATGGGTGGAAAATTCACTATATGGTGTTGGTAGTAATCCACTCTCTTTTAGGTATCGTGACCTTTGCCTATTATATTTTGTTTTGAAAATTTCTGTTAATTCCATCTTTTCCTCTGACAGACTTGATTTTGATTTAACCCTTGAAGGCCTATTTCTGACTGTTGTTGGTTTTTTTACTACCTTCGATCAGATGACCCAACATGGGGTTTGGGGGTAAGTTTTACAAGATACATTTTAAACACATTGGCAGTTGTTTCTAGGCAAGTCTTGTCTGCCTTTATTGGAAAACCAAGACTTTACAAGACACAACTGCACCATCACAAAACATAGACTGTCATAGTGTAGCAATCATTTATGAAAAATTAAAAATCTTCCGGACTTTAGGTATTAACATAGCTTCAGTGTATTACTTGAGAAGAATAATTCAAAAATCTTCACAGCAATGATGAGATGGATTTGTTTTAAAATTGTCAATAAAAATAGAGAAAAGAATTGTTGTATGAATAATCGATTGGTTTAAAGACATGTTTTTGATTGTGGATAATTATTTTATCATTTTTGTGCCAAAATCAGTTGTTTTTTACCAAACAGACATTTTTTTTAAAAAACTACAGTTTCCATGAAAGACAATTGCCATGCCTTACCAAACACATTTTCTATTAACGCCTGGAGATTAGTTTTAACAGTCTTTGTTTTCCATTATGGTTTGTTACAAAATCGGTTTCTTTTTTGTTATGTTACAAAATCAGTTTCTTTTTTGAGAAATTACTCTCAAGTACAGAGTTATTGATGCTTTGAGAAGTTGTTGCATGTCTCGAAAACTGAAAAAGAAGGGTTTCTTTTTCAAGTCCTTATTTTTTTTCTTTCAGTTTTTTTCGTGTTTTATATATGAGCTTTTTGAAACAAGATATGGTTTAAATACTCAGTTTTGGGAGTGTGATAACTCGTTAGAGGATTGGACTTTATACCAAAAGGTTGAGTGTTCACTCTATACCCACGTAATCTGCATTGTGTATTTGGGCACTGCATGTATACCCAACTGGCCAAGTGTGAACACAATAGTTAGCAGGCTTGCTTTAACCTGTGCTGTCCTGCTTCAGTCCTTTTAGCTGCAGTGTCCAACAGTTAACCCTGTACCTAACGAATCGACCACATCCAGTCACATAATTTACAAATTAAGCAATTGAAATAATATATATTTTTCAAAAAAAATATCAACAAATCCATATCATGTGTCCCTTCATTCCAATGAGGGGTCACATGATATGATTGTGTTGGAAATTTTTTTTTAAATTTAAAATAATAAAAATAATGAATTTTGACATCGTCTGCATTGGGTATAAAGTTAATCATCACTGCACATTGGTTCTCTCCAGGAACACATCTTTCCCCAACCTACAAATGCCAAATACCTATGTTTTTCTTTATCACATTCTGTTCACATATTTTATTCCTTCAAACAGTTTTCTGTCAAACCTCAACCCTTTGAACTCGAGCGGCCGCTTTTACATCCAGGAACATGATACATCATAATTTCATTAAATAGGATGGATGCTAAATGTATGTGTGTGGTAGATCAATCAATATTTTCAATGTGCAGCCCCAAGGCTGCACGTTGAAAATATTATTTGGTCTACCCCCAAATATTGAACATGAACTCTTCCAGTTGCTGTCATTGAACTGATATGGAAGATACCACCAGGGTTCAAAGGGTTAAATACGTAATAGGTGTAATGTAAGTAATCATGTTGATTTACTTCATGGGAGAAATATTCACTTTTTTGGATAAGCAAGGCTAATTTTATTGACTGTTGAACTGATTTTGACACAAACATCACCTTCTAGGTTTTAATGAGAGATCCATTTTAGCATTGCCCTATAATGATTTTGGTTTGAGATCATTAACTTCATTTAACCGTTCCAAGGTCAAATCTCCCTGTGAAAATCTGGGAAGTGAAGTAGAGCTTGTTTACTGTGTTAAACAAGCTTTGTTTTACTGGTAAAATAGGACCCGGTCACCAATGCCAGGGGTGGAAGTTCTCTAAGGTGGGCAACATGGGTATAAACAATTGGCAGGACTTGACTTTATATTCATGTTGTGGTCACAATTAGCCATTGTGCAAAAATATGTGACTTTAATGACCAATAAATCAATAAATAAATAACATGGTCAAGCCTGACCTTATATACCCAGAATATCACAGTTCATTTCTGAAATTTTTCTCAGTAAGCTGCTGAAATGTTGTTATGTGCGACCAAGCCTGAAAATAAGCAGATTGTCATCTTCAAAATGAGGACCCCAATCTGAATCAAGGTCTCAAGCCAAAACACAAAGATGTACCTAGAGGATAAAATGGCCCACTGTATGGGATAGCATCAGCAAATTCACCCTCTGGGGACCTCGTTTTGCAAATGACAGGTTGCTTATAATTAGGCTTGTGTGAGACACTGTTGGAAAGGCTCCAAAAACCATTTCCCACATTGTGTAACATACCAGTATTATTTCTCGTCACCAAAAGTGAAGACAAACAAAGAAAGACCTTTCAACTCTAGAATAAATTGCTGCACTAACCCAGTTAAAATGATTGTATACCTTGGTGGGAAAATCTTTGAGGGATCTTTCCATGAAGATAAAGATAACTACTGTTACTACTATTATTGAGCAACAGTGAGTGCATATATGTAGCACAAGAAGAGTGGTTCTGCAGCACTTTTAAATGTTCCTAGTACCCTGTTTGTTCAGGCCCCTTGTACATGGGTTACAGAAATATGAACAATTGGTATTACTTCACATTTTGCTTCTGCAGCTATTATGACAGTGCCATTGATGCTAAAAATGACATCTTGGCGATGATTGAGGATGATGCTAAACAAGCCTGGGAATAAGCAATCTGTCATTTGCAGAATGAGGTCCCCAGAGGGTGAATATGCTGATACTATCCCATACAGTGGACCATTTTATCCTCTGGGTACCTCGTTCTGTTTAGACTTGTGACCTTGATTGAGATGGAGGTTCATAAAGGGTAAATTTAAGGATGCAGCAGGATAGCATAACCAAATTCACCCTCTGGGGACCTCATTCTGCAGATGACAGTCTGCTTATTCCAGCTTTGATGCAAAATATGGCCTCCAGTACAAAATTGTTTTAATTTAAGTGGTATATACTATTTTAAATATAAGGTGCTATTGTTAAATCGAGTTGTGATAAGTTTTGTGTTGGTGTTTTTTTTCTAAATAACTTTTAATTACACAATTATGTGCACCTTCAGTGTATGATATATGTCTGTGACTGAACAAAATTTGAAGCCTTGAAAAAGAGCAGTGTTTTTATTCTGTAGAATGACATTGAAAACCAACCATGAGAAAAAGTAAGCAGTTCCAACAAGAATCAGCTTCCGAACATAACGTAGGTAAAAAAAAACATTCTGGACCAGCAGTGCTGAGTGCTTACAGTGTTATGAAACCTTGTGTACACCAATGCTTTTTTTAGTCCCTTTTGAGTACATTTGTTAATTTATCTTCATTTGTGGAGCTGCATGTATGGAATGATTAAAAGTAAACAGCTTTAGTTTTGTCAGGAGCAGGTACAGAATACTGATGAAAAGTGGGAGAAGCGAGGAGTGTTTGAGGACATCACATCATCTTGTTGTAAATTTTGTGAAATTAATGCAGTGTTTCATTTTTGAGTATTAGAAAGAAGAATGTAATTTGTTTGTCTATCAACACAGGTTTCACTCATTTTTCCCAGGTGCAGTCAATAACTTTTGTAAGAATTATCTAGGATTAAATTTGGTAAACTATTTTTTTTGCTACAGCCTTTGGATTACCATTTATTGTAGTGATTTCCAACACACACACTCTAATAAATCCATACAAATCCAGTTTACTTCTGAAAATGAAGTTTAGTCTACAACCCTGTTAATTGAACTGTCACTTCACAGGTGAAACATATTCAATTAACAGGAGCATTCAGTTAACCCTTTTCACAACATAATGGCCAAAACTGGCCAGTGCTAATCACAAAAATCACCATTCAGTTTTCATTATTTTTTCATTTTTTGTCTCCAGTGAGGAATCGCGAGCTATGTTTTTGACAAAAAATGAAAAAATTTAGTTATTCAAGAATTTTGTTTGCAAGTGTTGTCTGCATTTTGACATAAAGGTTTAACAGGAATTTTGCCATTTGCCTTTATTTTCATAATAAACTAATTATTTTTTCGATTTAGCTTGCTTGATAGAGCTCATTGTCCTCCGTCAAACAATATATTGAATATACTGACATTTCAAACAAGAAATGTTCTTTTAAGTAGGCTTGTGAGTTGTCTGTACTATGAGATAATATATGGTCTCTATTGCAGTTAGAGCACTCTTCAGAAGAGACCCAATAATAGCTTTCAGACCTAGGACAGTCAGTGGTTAACTTCAATCAATCCATGAATAACACTGACATGGATGAGAACTGAGTTATTAAAAGAAATATATAAAAGAAGTATTCACCTCAAATATTTATGCAAACACATCTTGAAATATTAAATTTTCCCAGGCTTTTATCAAGACAAAAAGATTTGGGATGAGTTTCATAAATTATTTTTGATGGGAACTGGAATTTCATTTTCTTGTCACATGATACATATTGAAATGAAGATTTGTTGTTTAAGTATATGCCTACTACAAGCAGAATTACAAAAATATTCCTCTACCAAAGGAGGTAAAAATCCTTGCTCATGTGGAGAAAATAAAGCAGCCACGACATAAGTTTATGAGTAGTTCAAGAAATGTGCCTTGCAGCTAAAGAGTGAAACCAAAGTTAACCCTTTACCCAAAATAATGGTCAAAACCGGCCAGCGCTATTCACAAAAATCTCCAATTTATTTTTATTATTTTTTCATTTTTGTCTCAAAAACAAAGGTTATGACCCCTCTTTGGAACGAGCTCATTGAGCTCGTTCCAATGAGGAGTCATAACCTATGTTTCTGAGACATGAAATGAAAAAAATTAGTTACTCAAGAATTTTGTTTGCAAGTGTCGTCTGCTTTTCATGTTAGGTAAATGGTTAAGAGTTAACAAGAACACATGACATTGATGTGCAACTCTGATGTCAAGAAGAGACATTCATTTGCATGAATGATATAGATTTGTAAACTCTGTAGTTACTCAACCCTTGTACCCAATGCAGCCGATATCAAAATTTCTTTTTTTTTCTTTTTTTTTTTTTTAAATTTCATCAAAACCATATCATGTGACCACTCATTAGTTCAAAAGTGTTTTATTTCCATAGTTATATGAGATTGAAATAATAATAAGACCAACAATATAACCAGAGAAAATGGATGCAGCAGCAATCATAAAGCTTTTGTAAGCTCAATCCAATGTGACAGCTCATTGAAATGGGCTCAACGAGCTCATTCCAAGGAAGGGTCACATAATATGGTTTTGTTGAAATTTTAAAAAAACTTTTTTAAGCTGCCCAATTTGTATGTTATATGTCCCACTTGTTAGATAAAAGGCTAACTCCCCGAAGCGTATCACATAGAAACAAGTAGTTTTGAACTACAAAAGTGTTTGTTTTGTTTCTAATGGAAAACGATTTTCGGTTATTGTTGCTCATTTTTTATCATCTTGGGTTATGTATAGGGATGATACACAGTAAGGGCAAATATTTTATTTGTAACTTATTAGTAAATACAGTTATGTTATGTATAGTATTTCAACCATTCTTTTGCAATTACTTAGACACATGCTTCTGATAAAGAAGAATTCACTTCTCTTTCATGTACTTGCATCTGAATCTCTACTGCACAGCTCTTCTTACTTTTCCAAAAATGCCTCAGGTAGCAATCTTAGCTGCTTTAGTGTCAAGGAAAATGTTAGTGTCTCAAAATACCATGGTTTGTTCTGAAAGTTTCTTGCATTAGTTTTATGATGTGTTGTTTTGTGACACAAAGAAAGACTTTTACAATGGTATGTCACACAAGAGCAAGTTATAAGCAGATCAGACCTCCATCAGTTAGAAATTAAGACAATCTATAGAGATTATCATTACAGTGACTTTTTCTTCATGCTGTATCGCATCAAGTTCAGGACCTTGAGCCAAGCAATAAACTTTTTTTCCACTTATTTAAAATCTGGTAGAGTTAGCCCATAAAATATTGATCAACATTTTTCTTTTGTGGCAAACATTAGGCAAATGAAATGATTGTTTGCCAACACTGCACACAAGCAGAATTGCACAAAACCTTTATCCAATTCCTGAAATGTTCATAGCATTAAAATAATGGGTTTGTGTATGTCTCCCACTGGAATTACAATTTGAAATAATCACGGTGAATTTCCTATATCAGATTTTTAGCACTCTTAATTTAATTAAGAGAGATTTTGTTTTCCAAAATTGTAAGCATGATAAAAGTTGTTTCTAATGGTTATTTAATTTTAAAATTTCAGTTTATCTCAGGAATTTCAAATTGGTAGAGGATAGTATGACTAATTGTTATAATTGCTAGTGTCTGTAGGCATTCATCAACTAACCGTAATACAAAACCTTTTCTCAGAATAATGAATATCTCTCTTGAGATAAACTAGTCACAGGATATATATTTTTTAGAAGAATACTTAAGTTTAACCCCTTGCATGCTGCTGGCAGATTTTCCTACATGACAGGGTTTCTATTACCACTGAAATAAGTGTAATTTCACCACATTTAATTAAATTTTCTCCCTGAAAATTGAACGGATTTTTTCACCAATGATTTCTTGAGTTAAATTTTGATGATTCTTTCATGAAATCTAGTCATGGCTGCTTCATAGAAGCCATGACTAGAGTTCATGAGAAATATTTTGGAAAATACTCAGTGGGTTAACCCAAAATGTGCAGAAAATTAAACAATACGCCAACCAAAGCCGGAAATATCTTGGAAGTTTCTCAATAAAACCATATAAATATGGATATCATTAAAACCAGCTCTAATGATATTCATATTTGTATGGTTTTATTGAAAATTTGTGAATTTTTTTTTCAAAAAATGTGAAATTTAATTTATTTTTTACAAATAGTGTGTTAGGTAAAGGGTTAAGAGTTAAAGTCCCATCCTCATTCAACATATCCCCTGTGGGAACCTGGAAAGTGAAACAGTGTTTATTTTTGCTGGTAAACAGGTTCTGCTTTACTGATAAATCCAATGTCTGGGGTGGAAGCCTTCTAAAGTGGGCAATATAGGTATCAATGATTGGCTTATCTTGACTTCATACCTAAGTTGCAGTCATGATATAGCCAAAGACACTGAAGGTGATCTTAAACACCAATAAATAAATAAATTCATTTATGATATAAAAAACTATCCAATAATTTTAGAATTTTCCTTTGTAAGTTATTAAATTTAGGTAAAAAATATAAAATTAAACCTACACAGTTTTTGGAGACTATCTTTGCTTGAAAGCATAAAGGTGTCATCTGCAGTCGGCACATTTGTGTTTTCAAGGGACAACATCCATGCATTAATGGAATAATACCATAGCTAGTGACACCTCACCAGAATGAACATTTTTTTTTAAAACATGAAATTGTAAACCATTTATCATATTTTACTTTTTAGTGAAGGGTAAGAAAGGATTTTTTTTTTTAAAGATTATTCAGCTTTACCTGTCCACACAAAATGATGTACTCACAATATACTCACACGATAGAAAATCATTGATAAGGGTCTTGTTGTCAACAAAAATCTTTTTTAAATGCCTGGCAACTGCCCAGTTTGATTCATTACAGATGCAATCTGTATCATTGGTAAAATGAAACCAAATTTCCAAAACATGGAGTATAACTTGAAATTGAGCAAAAATGTCTGATGGGATAGATATTTTATCAGACTTCCCCAACACAAGCAGGTGTGAGTTTATGCCTGACCCAATTTTTACTACTAAGTGAATTAGAACCAACAGAGTGAAGGATCTGTTTCAAGGATAAAATGTAGTTGATGAGGGTCAGAATTGGAATTCATAACCTTTTGCACTCGATGGTCCTGTGCACCTATTCTTCCAGATTTGTGACATGCAGTGGTTAGAGAATCGTACTTCAAACCAAAAGGTTGATGGCTCAATCCTGCCTAGTGGTAACTACGTGTGTCCTTGGGCATTAACTCCTGATTACCCTAAGTACACAGGAAATAACCTGCGAATGACCGTTTAGATTACGTTTGAGTTGCATCAATTGTAAAATATGTGAACAAACTACAGGTGACCACAAGTTACAACAAAGTAATGCAGCATAAGTTTAATAAATGATCATCTTAAAATAATTTCCACCAAAATAAATAGCAACAACTAAGACGCGATCTCGCTTGGGCGAGATCGCGAGTTAGTTGTTGATTTTTGTATAGGCGGAAATCCCATTAAGATGTAAAAAAAGCATGACTGGCATAGACAAAACAGAGAAGTTGGAGAAACATGAGAACACCCATTTCCTATGGGTTACGGCCATGCTATATAGCATAACCTGCCAATGGGTTATGATATAAGCCCTTTAATTCCTGGTCTGCTGTGGAATCCCTAGAAAGTGCAGTAGAATGTCATTGATTTGGAAAACAAGTTTCGTTACACTGGTCTAATATGACCTGGTAGCTACCGCTTGAGGTGGAAGTTCCCTGAAGTGGATGATAAACGCACAGTGGAGTCCACTTAATTGGATATCTCTTAAGTGAATAGCCCTGTTAATTGAATAAAATTTCCCAACACAAAACCATTTACCATACCTCTAGTACAAATTTGGCCTGTTAATTGAATATAGGTTATAGAGTAAACTCCTTTTTAATTGAATAAAATCTTTTGCAACGTGTTGAGAAATTACCCTGACTCTCCCCAGTTTTTCTTTGTTTATAGACCTATTTGGCCTCAGCACATCCAATACAGGCATTTAATCTATTATATATTGTTTAACAGAGCTCATGGAGATCTGTCAAACAAGATATAATAGAATAAATGCTAAGTTTGTCTCTAGAATACAGGAAAGTAACACAATCCCTGTTAATTGAATGCTCCTGTTAATTGAATAATTTTTATTTCAACATGGGCGTAAATGATTGGCTGAACTTGACTTTATATCCATGTTGTGGTCACAATTATTCATTGTACAGAAAAATGTGACCCAAAAGAAGCAAGCAGTCCATGAAAGAAATGGAAAAGTACAAGAAAAAGTCATTGTAAATGGATTCATTTCTTGAGTGCAACAAGCTGCCTTCTGCTATGATTAAGTATTGCAGATGACAACTTGTTGCACTAAAGGGTCAAAATTTTAGTTTTTAAAAATGGAAACAATCAATTCTGTGAGAAGCTGTTGGAACACAATTTTCTTGTTTTAAGTGTTTTCATGCAGCTTGTGAGAAAAGATGGTCAGAATTTTTTTTATATTTATATTAAATTCTTGTGCATTGTCCATGTGATTTGAAAGAAATCAATTGTTTTACTTGTTGGGACTGTAATGACTTTTTTAACTTTTCGAAATTTCTGAAGATGCCATAACATTGACTGCAGGTCTGCAGGATATTTAGTTTTTAATGTAGTTATATGACATCATAGCCTTGTTGATATTAATATATTACATAATACTTGTACTTGGTAAATTTCTACTGGAAAACTTGTACAAAATAAGCCAAAACTTACATATAAAGATGCATTTTCAAGTTAAAATGCAATAAATTTATTTATACATAAAAGTTGATTTTTGTTTTTATTTTTTAATGGGATAGCAGTTACATTTGTGCGACAACTTTTTTAGCTTAACTTGACAAAATCAAGATAAGCTGTTGCCATCATGTGTGCGGAATCTGTTAGTCTTTGAGCTTGTCAGTCTGTTCACATTTTCCTTTAGCACAGGCTACACCACGTAGTTCTTGTCCGATCATCACGAAATTTCATATGCAAGTTTGAGGTCATGTCTAGATGAGAACATCCCCTTTTGGTCGCGATCGGTCAACCATGATGGCTGCCTGAGCCCAAAACCCCAAAACCTTTAGCACAGTCTACAGGTCATATTTATGGAGAGATATCATTGTAACTTGGTAGGATGACTCTGTATAATGTCTAGATGAGAACGTCTCTTTTTGGTCATGATCTGTCAACCTTGACAGCAACCCAAGCCGAAACCAAAAAACTTTTACCACAGTCTACAGGTCATATTTAATATGGAGGGATTTCATTGTAACTTGGTAGGATGACACCATATGATGTCTAGATGAGAACTTCCCCATTTGGCCATGATCTGTAAACCGTGATGGCTGCCCAAGTCCAAAATCCAAAAACCTTTAGCACAGTCGTTGATGCTTCGCCCATGTTCAAATCTCGATAAGTAAAGGATAAAACATAGTTTGCACAAGTGTAAGGAAATACATGTACTATCGAATGCAGTCAGTAATAAGGGCGAAAGCTTGATATACTTTCCTATTTTTGTGTTTTGAGTTCCCAATAAAACTTATTGGGGATGTTTACAACAGGTTTGAATGGGAGGAATCTGAACGTTGGGGGTAGCCGCTATATTTAGGTCACTGAACTAGTATTTTGGTATGATAACAATACTGATACCGTTCAGTATTTTCGGTATACCTCCCATCTCTAACATCAACCCAGGCCTCAGTTCTTTAGTAAAGTCTACACCTCAAATTATTGTTATTGAAAACATAGAATGTTGGGAACAGAAATTAACATATTTTCAATTATCACAATTCTTGTCTTATTTCAAAATCCTTCATAAACATTGAACATTATCCTTTTTCATTAAACACTACACACAGGCAAGTTAAGCTACAGTGTCATGACATCATTTCGAAGCCTGAAAACCTTTATCACAGTCTACAAGTCATATTTATGGAGGGATTTCATTGTAACTTGGTTGGATGACTCCAAATAATGTCTAGATGAGAACGTCCCCTTTTGGTCATGGTCATTCAGCCTTGATGGCTTCCCGAGCCCAAAAACATTTAGCATAGTCTATAGGTTGTATTTATGTAAGGATTTCATTGTAACTTGTTAGATTGACTCTATATAATGCCTAGATGATGACATCCGCTTTTGGTCGTGATTGCTCAACTGTGATGGCTACAGGTGCCCGAAGCCTGAAAACCTTGAGCACAGTCTACAGGTCATATTTATGAAGGGATTTCATTGTAACTTCATAGGATCACTCCAGATGATGCCCAGATGAGAATTTCCCTTTTGGTTGTGATCATTCAGCCATGATGGCTGCCCGAGCCCGAAGCCCAAAAACCTTTAGCACAGTCTACAGATCATATTTATGAAGGGATTTCATTGTAACTGGGTAGGTTGACTTCATATAATGTCTAGATGAGAACGTCCCCTTTTGGACATGATTGGGAAACTGTGACAGCAACAGGGGGCCGAAAACCTTTAGCACAGTCTACAGGTCATATTTATGAAGGGATTTCATTGTAGCTTGGTAGGATGACTCCAAATAATGTCTAGATGAGAACGTCCCCTTTTGGTCGCAATCATTCAGCCTTGATGGCTGCCCGAGCCCGAAGCCCAAAAACCTTTAGCATAGTCTATAGGTCGTATTTATGTAAGGATTTCATTGTAACTTGTTAGGTTGACTCCATATAATGCCTAGATGATGACATCCCCTTTTGGTTGTGATTGGTCAACTGTGACAGCTTCAGGGGCCCGAAGCCTGAAAACCTTGAGCACAGTCTACAGGTCATATTTATGAAGGGATTTCATTGTAACTTCGTAGGATCACTCCAGATGATGCCCAGATGAGAACGTCCCCTTTTGGTCACGATCATTCAACCATTCAACCCAAGCCCAAAACCCGAAAAACTTTAGTACAAACTACAGGTCGTATTTGTGAAGGGATTCCATTGTAACTTGGTAGAATGACTCAGTATAATGTCGAGATGAGGATGTCCCCTTTTAGTAGTAATCGGTCAACCGTCATGGCTACACAGGCCTGAAGCCTGAAAACCTTTAGCACAGTCTACAGGCCATATTTATGAAGGGATTTCAATATAACTTGATAGGATGACTCATTTTGGAATAATTTCATTGTAACTTGGTAACTTTCGTTGATATACGTTAACTGTGAGGGCCACATACATTAACTGTGAGGTCATATTAACCCACCCCTCCGCCCTTTAGTTCAGTGTACACCTCATATTAATTTTATTAAAAACATAGCATACAGGGAACAGAAATTAACATATTCCCAATTATCACAATTCTTGTCTTATTTCATAATCCTTTCACAAACATTGAACATTATCCTTTTCATCAAACACAACACACAGACAAGTTAAGCACAGTGTCATTGACACTTTCATTTTTCTGGTTGTGTGTCCTTACACACTCACAGACAGATGTAATCATTAAGGGAAAACAGTACATTCAATTAAAATAAAATTTGTTTTTTTACCAGATATTATATTGCATTACAGGGAGCCGAAATATAAACTCATGGACTTGATTTGAACATATACTGAAGAACAAAAAGAAAAGCAAGTTCAGTTTTGGTTAATATAATTTTTCTATCCATAGACCTAATGTAGTAAAATTTGACACATAGCTACCTCAGTGTACTGTCCAAAGAATCTTTGGTAAAAATTCAGTCAACCATGACCACATGCAATGCTGTATGCTTTCGACATATTTTTCGACAAAGCATGCATCCGAGGCACTCCCCCCATGCTATGGCCTTGAAAACCATACGAAATCGAAATTTTGAACAGTACACAATGATTACACATTTAATTTCAACTTGAATGAAAAGCAAAATGCCGTGAATGTCCAAAGGTGATAGGGGTAGGACTGTTGCTCTAATTATACAGGGCCAATCGCAACGTCTCATCGCCCAGCAATTTGGGGTACATGAATCAATGATAGCTCATTTAGTTGGGCATCTCAGAGCCACAGGAAGATTAGCTGACCATCCCAGGAGTAGACATCCACTTGTTACATCACCAAATCAAGATAGAGGCATACATCTCCCTCACCTCCGTAACCGATTTTAGATAGATGCTTTACAGGTCAGATGGACGACAATGTTGCTATCAAGCATCAAGGAAGCAAAACAACACATTCATGGGAGGATCTGTTATGACTTGGGGGATTTATCATTGCTTGAAAACACCTCTCGTGGTCATCCAGGGCAATCTTACAGCCATAAGATATTGGGATCAGGTCCTCATGCCTCATGTCCTTCCACTTATCCATGCATGCAACCTTAAGTTGCAGCAGGATAATGTGAGGCCACACATTGCTAGGGTTTGTCGGGACTTCCTCAACCAAAACAATGTTCCAGTTCTCGATTGGCCACCCTGCAGTCCAGATTTGTCCCCGATCGAGCATTTGTGAGACGAGCTGGATAGGAGGGTCAGGAAGCATGTCAACGTCCCAAACAACATCGCTCAGCTCAGGCAACCCCTTCTTCAGAAGTGAAATAACATCCCACAAAGGACCATAAACAACTTGATGGGGTCAGCGTTAAGGAGAGTTAGAGCAGTGACTGAAGCCCATAAGGACGTTGAACGCCAACAAAGAGGAGATTTTAACTAGTGGATCTGCAGAAGATGTTAAAGAATATTCCTTATAATACCCTAGGTAGAAATTCAGGCTATCATACAGCCCAGATATAAACCCATGCACTAAATTTGAACAAACCAGAATCTGACCTCCCCACCACCTCTGCAGATGCTGCATATCAAATATGAACAGACTATGACTGGTGGATCTAAAGAAGAAGATTTTTAAAGAATATTGTTGAACTTTGGGTTCTAATAGGGAACATAAATATGAACTCATACACCTGATTTAACCCTTTGAGGCTTTAATGATCCTGACGTTCAAACGTCATTGGCAATTCAGTTTCTTCAACTTTTTTCAAAATTCAACATCAAACGTCTGAAAGTACAAATAACAAGATATTTTTCACATTAGTGATTGATTAACTGGTTGAGGGCTAAATTATTTTTGGTGGGCTGAATTTGTTTTCAAAACTTGTTTTATTACAAATTATTGGAGAGTGCCGACAGGCACTCTCCAATAATTTGTAATAAAACAAATTTATATAAACAAAATATTATTTGTGTTTGACTGATATGAAATATAAGCAAGGAAAGTGTTGATCTTTTCTCTGGTATTCTCATTTTTTGAAAGCTTTGATAGTGGCTTCTAGGGGGTGCGGTGGCTCAGTTGGTAGAGGTGCAGGCTGCAAGCCGAGAGGTCCTCGGTTCGAATCCCACCTGCGGCAACCGCGTTGTGTCCTTGGGCAAGATACTTCACCCCGATTTCCTACATGGGGGCACGATGACGCTGTGTACTGAGGCGTACTGCACGTCGATGGTGCGCATGTCTTCAACCAATCTAACCCTGCCTGTGCTGCGGTGCAGAGTTCAGAGTTACGATGTTGGGGAGCTGACAGCTGCTCGTCGTTGCTCTGTCACGGTCACGATTAGCCATTGTGCATAAGTATGTGACCTTAAACACCAATAAATAATAATAAATAATAATAGTGGCTTCTAGCACTCAACCAGTTAACTGGTAGAGTGCTAAATTATTTTCGACCATCAAATCTTATACACATGTCTTTGCCTTGTTACAATTTATGGGAGAGTGCCTATGGGCACTCTCCCATAAATTGTAACAAGACAAACCCTTACAGATTAAATAATATCACTTCAAACATAATACAAAGCACATGCATTGAATAGGAGCCTTCAAGCTGTGGTACCTGCACTTCAGAATAAAGCCCAAATATGGGCTTCCAGCACTCTACCAGTTAAGAAGTCTTGACAGCAGGATAATATTAGTATTTTAAGCTGCGATAACATTTGGCTCAATGGTTGTCACTGAGCACTATTCGGGAGGAAATACGAATTGAAGTTAAAGTATTAAAAAATCGAAAAAGAATAACAAAACGAATGACCACAAAGCATCAAGGTGCTGTTTGATTTCGTACTATCAAAGGGTTAAACAAATTCAGTTCTTACTCTCCTACGGAATGCTGTACACCAATTAGACAACTGTGATCGGAAGAACAAGAATCTTTAGTTAAAATTCATTCTCCCTTTAGGAGTCCAAATATGAACCCAGGGCCTTAATTTAAACAAGGGGGCGCGGTGGCTCAGTTGGTAGAGGTGCAGGCTGCAAGCCGAGAGGTCCTCGGTTCGAATCCCACCTGCGGCAACCGCGTTGTGTCCTTGGGCAAGACACTTCACCCCGATTGCCTACATGGGGGCACGATGACGCTGTGTACTGAGGCGTACTGCACGTCGATGATGCGCATGTCTTCAACCAATCTAACCCTGCCTCTGCTGCAGTGCAGAGTTCAGAGTTACGATGTTGGAGAGCTGACAGCTGCTCGTCGTTGCTCGGTGGTTCTCTCCGGGTACTCCGGCTTCCTCCACCCGTAAAACTGTCACGGTCACGATTAGCCATTGTGCATAAATATGTGACCTTAAACATCAGTGAATAAATAAATAAATAAATAATAATTTAAACAAACATGAATGTGACTCCCATAAGGATGCTGTGTATCAAATATCAAAAGATTCTGAATGATCGATCTTAAAGGGAAATTCAGGCTCACATGGGGAACCCAAATATGAGCCCACAAAATTAAATGTGAACCTCCTATGGATGCTATACATAATTCCCATGGATTATCATTCAAATCATTCAAATTTTATTCTGAAAAGTTTCCTCAAACACATGACTTAAAACCACTCACTGGAACATGCACATTGAACTCATTCTGATGAGAGGTCATATGCTATATTTTAGAGACAAAACATTAAAACTAAAAGTTTTTCAAGAAATATTTTTGTTTGTCATATGCTGTTTGTATTGGATAATGGGTTATTTACCCCTTTAACTAACGAATTGTCAGTATAATATAAAAACTAAGTAGTTGACAACAAATTATTTTTAAAAACATTTCAACCAAAACATATCGTGATTCTTCATTGGAACGACCTTGTTGAGCTCATTCCAATGAGAAGTCAAATAATATAGTTTTGCTGAAATTATTTTTAAAATTTTGAAAAAACAATATTTATTTATTTATTGGTGTTTAAGGTCACATACTTATGCACAATGGCGAATCGTGACCGTGACAGTTTTATGGGTGGAGGAAGCCGGAGTACCCGGAGAGAACCACCGAGCAACAACGAGCAGCTGTCAGCTCTCCAACATCGTAACTCTGAACTCTGCACCGCAGCACAGGCAGGGTTAGATTGGTTGAAGACATGCGCACCATCGACGTGCAGTACGCCTCAGTACACACACCCCCATGTAGGCAATCGGGGTGAAGTGTCTTGCCCAAGGACACAACGCGGTTGCCGCAGGTGGGATTCGAACCGAGGACCTCTCGGCTTGCAGCCTGCACCTCTACCAACTGAGCCACCGCGCCCCCGAAAAAACAATAATTGACATAATAAGGTTTGATATCCAGTGCATTTGGAAAAGGGTTAACTGGTTCATAGCTTGCCCTATTTGGGCTTTATTGAAAACTGAAGGTGCCACAATGAAGTTCTCATTCCTGCCAAGTGGCAGTAGCACTAAAGTGATCACTCGGTTCGTACATCTACCAGGATGACCCCTATCGATTTGGAGGTCAAAAGTCAAGGTTTCAGGGTGCTCTAATTTGACAATGCTTTGGCCCAAGATTATGAAACTTCACAGTTACACTCCCAAGGGGAAAGGGACATGAGTACACTACAGGAATGAACCCTGTCAGTTTGAGGATACGAAGGTCAAGGTTACCCAGGGAGGGGGTCCAGCCTGAAAATCCATCCAAATTGGTTCCTTGACACTAACTTGACAACACTCTGACAACACTTTGGCTTAGGATCATGAAATTTCACAGATGTACAGCCAAGCAAGCCTGAAAATAAGCTGACTGTCATCTTCAAAATGAGGTCTCCAGAGGGTGAATTTGGTGATGCTACCATGCACAGCAGGGTAGCATCACAAAATTTACCCTCTGTGAACCTCGGTCTGAATCAAGGTCTCAAGCAAAACAGAAAGATGTACCTAGAGGATAAATTGGCCCACTGTATGGGATAGCAGCAGCAGCAAATTCACCCTCTGGGGACCCCATTTTGCAAATGACAGGTTGTTTATATTCAGGCTTGCTGCTAAGGGGAAAGGCATGAACCCTATCATTTTTTTTGGGGGGGGGAGGGCAAAGGTCTAAAGCCAAAAGGTCTCTAACCCCCAAAACACTTTCTGGACTCTAATTTGATGTTTTGATGATAAAACTAAACAGGTGGAGGAGGCAGAAATGAACTCGATTGATTTGGAGGTTCAACAGTCAAGATCACTGGGTGTTCTTACCCAAAAATGGTTTATTTATTTATTTATTTATTTATTTATTTATTGGGGTTTAATGACACTTTTGACAGCCAAGGTCACCTCATGTTGGGCAGATTTATGGGTGGAGGAAGCTGGAGTACTCGAAGAGATCCACAAAGCAATGGTGAGCAACTGTCAGACTCCCCAATGTACTAACTCCACACAAGCAGGGTTAGCACTGGTTGAAGACAAGAGCAGAACGCCTCAGTACACAACACAATTGTTCCCCCACATGGGCAAGTGGGATTAAGTGTCTTGCCCAAGAACACAATACGATTGCCCCAGGTGGGATTCGAACCAAGAACCTACTGGCTTGCAGCCTGCATCTCTTCCTACTGAGCCACCACGCTCCCAATGGTTTCCATAAAACTTCACTGGTATTCTGCTTAGGGGAAAGGAAGGAACCCTTCTTTAAAAAACAAAGTTTTAAAAAATGGATGTCAGAATGGTGTGGCTCCCTTGAATCTAACAGGCAATATTTTAGCCTCAACAAATCACTGTGTTAACCCTTTACCCAATGTAACGGTCAAAACCGGCCTGTGCCATTCTCATAAATCGCCAACTAATTTTCATTATTTTTTAGTTTTTTGTCTCAAAAACATAGGTTATGACCCCTCGTTTGAACAAGTTCGTTCCAATGAGGGGTCATAACCCATGTTTTTGAGACAAAAAATGAAAAATTTAGTTATTCAAGAATTTTTTTTTGCAAGTGTCTGCTTTTCATGTTAGGTAAAGGGTTAAGTAATATCATCTGATGAAACTCTAAATTTCTGACAAACACCTTGGAAGAGGAGCAACCACCCCTCTCCCTCCCCAAATCTCTCTCACTGACAATATGTGAAGGAAATAGACCGAAAAAAGTTAAAATAAAATAAAAGAAAATAAACAAGATTTATTATTATACAGTTTTTATTGCTAACAAATTTCTTTTATTCACACCTTTAGGCATAATAAAACAATAGCATTCAGATTTGCTTTATACATTCAAATAATATTACTACAAACAAATAATAATAATATTACTACATCCTGTTACTCAGACATGCCTTTTGTGTGGAACAACTGTGGTTCAGCAATGTGGTATCAGAGAAAAAATGAGTGGAAATGTGAGGCATCAAGTTCAGCTTGTGGGTGGGTACCAGGTTTTGTGGATGGAGATGATCAAGGGCGCCAGAAGCATCCAAGGGCAAGGGGGATGGGATATCAAAAAGGGCACTCAACTCTGGGTATGAGTTAAGACCAGGAGTTTACAATGTGTCAAACATTTTAATACGACACTCAGTTGTATTGACATTAGGCTATTAAAAGAAAATCCTTGTTTCTCAGGCACCTCCCTCGTCACAGAAAATCTGTCTCATCGCCGTTTTTTCATTTCGAAATCTCTTCCATAACACTATTTTGCACTTGCGGGACAAATATTTAACCAACTATACCTTGTTTGACAGAGCTCACGGAGCATGGTCAGTCCCCTACCACCCACTAAAATATATCTTGAAGGTTACTTATGATGTGAAAAAAACACTTTTGGTATAATGGTATTGTTACATTAACCCTCAAGTCCCCAGGCAGGCACAAACTACCAGTTTTATAAAGTTGCCCCAAGTGCATTCTTCCTTGAGAACTCAACCAGTAGGCTACATTTTTCTTGGCAGTGTTTTACATCATTGTTGGCTTGGCTGTCTATACAGGCAGACAACAATGAGGTAGAACACCCTTTGGTCACCTGCAACAGTGTACATGTATATAAGGTAAAAATTATAACAATTAATCCAAGGCTCAAGGGCTAAAGCTATGTATTGTCATTCATAAACAATAGTGATGCCATTTGCTAACGTGTAAGTACATCAACGGGACACTTGCTTTCAACCAAAGCAAATTCTGCTTGTGCCAGGTTAAGCTGGAAAGTCTGGTACTTTCTCACCTCTGCTCAGTGGTTCTCGCCAGATAGTCCGTCTTCCTCCACGTGTAAAAGTGTCCGACATGATATGATCCTGGCTGTTGAAAGTGTAATTAAACCCAAATACACAAACTATTAAATAGCAACAACGAAATCCTACTGTTTTATAAGGCAGTGGTGCTAAAAATATTCACTCCGCCTTTATCTCACATATTTACACAGATACAACACAGGGATTAAGGGAAGTAAAAATTTAACTTATTCATTTAAAGACACTGAAGCCCTGGGGTGCCTTATCAACTCTCCTTGTGTGAATCGTGGGCTGTGGAGCGGGGGGCTTGTTTTCTATGGTTCTGTTTACTGGTAAAACGAGCCAGAACCAATACATAGGGGAAGTTCTCTGAACTGTGCAGAATAGGTTTAAACAAATGGCTAAACTTGACTTAAAACGTGTGTTGCGATCAATAAATAGTTACAGATGCCGACGATTACCCAAAACGTAAATAAATAAATCAAATCTTCAAATAACGAATCTTTTGGGATCCACTCTGTGCAATACACATTAAGATGGTGGCCATATTGGATATGTCAGAAAATTGATTATCGAAGAGAACCTTCCTCTAGTCACCGGTAATCCACGACAAGAAATAGGATCCATGGTGCATTTCATTTTCAAGTTATAGCGCGGATAGAAGAAAAATTACAAAAAAAATCAAAGATGGCTGCCATGGTGGCCATATTGGATATGGCAGAAAACTGATTATCAAAAAGAACCACCCTCTAGTTACCACTGATCCATCACAAAAATAAGATCCATGATACATTTCTTTTTCAAGTTACTGTGCGGACAAGCAAAAAATTACAAAGAATCCAGGATGGCTGTCAAGGCTACCATATTGGATAGGGCAGAAAACTGATTATCGAAAGGAAACGTCCGCTAGTCGCCATTAATCCACCACAAGAAATAGTATCCATGGTTATAAAGTATTGTGCGGATAAGCAAAAGTTAACAGACAGACGGATGGACAGATGGGCATGGCCATGCCATAATACCGCCCGCCCCAGAGAGTGGCCGTATAAAAAAATGCTGTTCAGACTAGATTTACCACAAAACCACCATCAAACAGCTCATTACGGAAAATATCGTTCACGATACGTCTAATACGGGAATGAAGTCAGAAGTCGATGTCGTTACGTTATGGGTTGGTTTCGGACGTAGAATTGAATTAATCTCTTATATTTCATTAACTGCTCACCTAATACACAAAGCAGACGGCAATTGGAAAGAAAACAACATTTTCTAAATAACTAAACATTTTCATTTTTTGCCTTGGAAACTTAGTTTATGACCCTATTATTGGAACGAACTTTGGCGATTTTGGTGAATGGCGCTGGCCAGTTTAGTCGTTACATTAGGTAAAAGGTAAAATTACAAATTATGCGATAAAAAGAATCTCAAATTCATCACGACTTGACATGAAATTTCTGAACCTTGTTCAGTAAAATCTATCTGAGCCTCGGTAAACATCGGCTCAGGTCGATTTTAATGCACTTTGTACATAACTTTCATATGAAATCGCGTCTCATTAGAGATCCTCGGTTTCTCATTTTTTAACTTGTTGAGCATGTTCCAAACATTTTATCGCTTCAGTGCTTATGTTTCCGTAGTCTATTCCGGATTAAATGGAATAGTGTGACATGCGCATTGAAGATACAGAATAGTAATCGCGAGGAAACAGCAAATTGCACTTTAAATGTAAACCAGAATGGAATTTGAGGAAGTGGCGCTCGCAATTTTGTTGATGATGTTGTCAATGAGAACATTAGATGTTGTTTTTGCTCATCGCAGTGCCGCATCTGTATAAAACAGCATACCTCTCCTATGGATAGGTAGGTCAATGTGACCAGATTAAAAAGAAACAAAAAATTTACAAAGAAACGCTGGACAGAGCACTTGAGTTTTATTATTATTTCGACTCCCATTTGTTCAGGGGCATAGCCAGGATTCTATAATTGAGGGGGAGGGGGATAGCCATTTCTAGCCATTTTTTTGTGGGGGCGGGGGCATACCATAATATTTGTAATGTTGTGGGGTTTCGGGGTCCTTGCCTAGTCCTAGCTAGCACCCTCCCGTCGTTACCCCTCCTCCCACTTCCCTTCATGGAAGTGGGAGGAGGGGGGTAACGGCAGGAGGCCCAGTTAGTACAAGGACCTGGGAAGAGGCGGGTGACGACCAGAGGGGCCTAGTTTTTTGAACAAGGCCTTCGAGAAAATTTTGCAAAATTTAGTACTCCAAGATCGAATATGTGGCAATTGTAGCCTGTGTATCCCTATATTGGAGAGCATTTGGGTCAATATTTTCTTTTTATTTAGGTGGGGGGATGCTAAACGGGAGATTGGGGACAGGTTCTCGCCATTGTGTCCATTCAACTCTGCACGTTGACGTTATTTGAACGACAATTTAAAAAAAAAAATCCGTATTTGGTGTCCACTATTTGTTGGTTATGAGTATACTGAGAACCAGCAAAGCCTGTCTGTGCACTCTCACCACAGAGTTCCCGTGAAGAAGAAGGTCATGAATGCACCGCCGCGTTGTTAAGGTTCAGTAACAATATCCGATCTCACCAGGGAGAAGGTGGGGGAGGCAAACCCACACAGCTTGGCTGGAGCGTTAAAATGGGACAGGGTGTGGTCACACCCCTCAAATTTCTAACTGGTGGGGGCGGGTGGAGAAAGATTTCTAGATCTTCAGTTTTCAGAATTTTTGCGGCTGCAGGATTTGAGCCTTGTAACCAAGTTGATTGTACCCCCCCCCCCCCCCTCAACGTTCATCATTTTAGGATTTCACATCCAGATGTAATGTTCTGTCACAATAATCAGGGTTTCGGGTCAAGAGGATATAAATGAGTCAGTTATGAGCGGTCAAGAGTGGGCGCTTCACAAAAAAATGAATTCCAGGGTTAAAAAAAATCATTTATTCAATTTGGGGGTGGGTCAACGGCCCTGTTGTTTAATTGAATTAACTCCGTAGTTCTTTCTCTTTATTTTCATCAAATATTTGTGGGTATGCTATGTTTAAATATTTTGCTGAATTCCATGTACCTAACATATTTGTTATTGTATTGATCTCAAACGTTTTGGAGAATACAACGAACAGGGAAATATTTTCCACTATTTGTTGATAATTACGCATGTCAGGAATAAAAGGTAAACCATCTAAACCTGCTCGCGAGGTGGTTTACTCAGAATGATTCGGAATGATATTCCAGAATGACGGTTTGCAAAGAAAACAACCAGATTAGTAATCCGAGTTGTCTGCGCATGCCCGGTATAAACCATGTATTCTGGAATGGACTACGGAAACATGAGCAATGAAGTGACAAGGGTCGTAGTGGGTGATCATGTCTCGTCGAGGAGGGTCAGATTGCCGCATCAAACTCGCTGCCTACGGCAGCTCTTTTGATACGATAATCTGACCCATCGTCAACGAGACATGATACTACAATCCATATCATTTCACTGAAACGATAATATGTATAGATCACATGATGTTGACTGGAAGAGAAAAATTAAACTTTGGAGTTGTCTTTGAAAAGATACGATGCTGTTGTCTGCTACTTACGATACTTAACCCTTGACCTAACGTAACGACCAAAACCGGCCAGCGCTATTCACAAAAATCGCCAATTAATTTTCATTATTTTTTCATTATTTGTCTCAAAAGCGTTGGTTACGTCCCCTCGTTGGAACGAACTCGTTCCAGCGAGGGGTCATAACCTATGTTTTGGGGACAAAAAATTAAAACAATTAGTTAATCAAGAATGTTTTTGCAAGTGTCGTCTGCTTTTCATGTTAGGTAAAGGATTTAACAGCCGTTTCATTCAATCTGGTATTCAGTAACTTGAGTAAAGAAATAATTTGGGGAATTCGACCAGAAGACGACATCTTGAACAAACAATCAACTGATGAACAGTTCAAAATCAACATTATTATCAAACCTTCCTAAAACTGCAAAACTTTTCGCCTATTTTCTGAAAACAGTACTGTGAAACAATGTAGATGCAGGCGGAGCAAGAAGGGTGACCGCTGATTTGGTAAGAAATTCCATTGATTTTTTTTTCACCGACAAGATGTTATATTCACGCTAAAAATAAATAAAAGTGCCAAATGTCAATCAGCCTACAGAGGATATAGTCGTTTTAGATACCCATTTTGAAACATTTTTTTGAGTGATACACCATATTTTCTATAAAAAATTTCACCATCTTTTCTGACAGAAATCACTGAGACAAAGCATCTTCGCTTGCCCTCGTGAGGCTCATGACGATTTTTCGCGTTTCTGGCAAAAATTTAAAGGTCCCAGCCACACGAGAATACGCGATCTATGACATTGTTTTACGATGATCCCATCTAGGAACACACAGTAAAGCTGTTTATGCCTTTACTATTAGTACTGCTTACTATTACTACCAAGTGCCACCCCCCCCCCCCCCCCCACCCACACTTTTTTCGCCGAGTATGTTCGTTAGAAGCGATCTGTAAGTCTCTTTCACCAATTAACAACACTTGTTTGGAGTAATCCTTGTAATAAAGTTACAAATTATGGCAAACTTTAATTATTTTTCAGCTTAGTATGATCTTGTTTGACATGCTTAATCGTCAGATACCCAATTTTGTTTATCGGGCTCCCGGGACGTTCTCGATCTAGATTTTGAAACTTTCTGCCCACGATGACGCAGTGTTTTTGCGTTAAAATTATACTGAAATGCAATGAAATTGAGTGTTTTGGGGTCTAATTTATCAAACTTTTCTTCCATTGTTCGCTCCCTGGGAGCTTGGGCTCTCCAAACCGGCATTTTGTTGCCCCCCCCCCCCCCCCACACACACTTTGAATTAGGCCCCGGCGTCCCTGACTACTATTACACGTACTACACCTGCTGTTACAACTACCATCACTTCTGCTACTACTGCCAACATTACTTATGATTTTGTTACTATTACTAATAGAGTTTTACTGCTACTACTACTACTACATCTGCTACTTCTATTGCTACTGTAAATGTAACTGAAGATTATCATGAATACTAATCCTGAAACTATGAATACTATTAATATAAATACTACTACAAATACTACTGTTACTGCTGCTGCTGTTACTACTACTACTACTGCTTTACTTTTACTATTATCGCTGCCGCTGCTGCAATTACCTCGATTACAACTAATGCTCCTGCTACTACATACTACCAATATTAGTACTCACTACCACTACTACTGCTGCCCTTACTACTGCCACTACTACTTCTATTTACACAACAACTACTATAGGCCTACTGCTACTACTTAAAACTGCACTAGTGCAGCTACTACAATCCTACTCCTATACTGCTATTATACCACTACTGCTAAGTACGACCGCTACAGCAGCTGTTGCTACTACTACTACTTTTGTGCTACTACTGGTATTATAACTACTACTACTATTAATACTGCTTACTACTACTACGTATACTATTTAAGCAACTACTACTACTGCACTACTGCTGATTTGCTACTGCTGAGGTTCCTGCTACCGCTGTTCAAACTGCTACTGTTGTTACTACTGCTACTGCTAATCCTATGATTATTTACACCACTACAAGCGCTGCTGCTACTGTTGTTGTTGTTACTATTACTACTACCACTACCGATACTGATGCTGCTACTACTGCTGCTGTTGTTGTTACTACCTTCTCTCTACAACGATCACAATACAAAGCAACGAAAACAGAGTTTGCTCAAATGCACCAACGTTGAATCCAACAGCATTTACTAAAAGCTGACCAATTTCGCAGTTCTTATCCAATGATTTGTTGTGTTCCATCACATTTGAACAGGTTTCATGGGTCGAAAATTAGAAATTCATAATTTTGTATGGAGAGTGAAGGGTTTATTAGTACAGGTTTGGTAAGCTTTGATGAAAGAGAGCAGACAGGTATGAAAGTAGACAAGTGGGCGTGAATAGTTGGGTTATGTGCAATAACTTAAGATCGGTTAAATACATGTACACCAAACTTATTGACTAGGTATCCATTCGGAAGGAAAGAATACTATTGTTTAATTCAGATTTATCGTTACAAGGTGAAGGTCACATTGGAGGCTTTCAGGACATAACATTGGTTTTATCTATCACAGCTGATCCAAGCTTGTAGAAATTATAAGCATTTGGACGGGGGAAATCCTTTGAAAGTTAGAGTCCCTGGCTAGAAAGTCAAATGTCACAATCAACTATTGCTATAAATGGAACTTTGTCAAACACTTGCTTCTGGGTAATTATTCCAGTTCTTATCAATTTTTGAGTCTTAAGGTCAAAGAGGGTCTTACTATAAATAGAAAATTGTCAATAATTAGTTTCTGGGCAGTAACTTTAGTACTAACTGACCTATATCAACCGGACTAACAAGGTAAAGACCCTTACTGAAGGAAAAGGTCCTCAGTCAGTTTCAAGTTTGCTGTCAGGGTCAATATCATATACTAAAACCAGCACTTGGAGGTTTCCAGGCAATATTGGTTCTATTTATCACAGCTGAACCAAATTTGCATGTGAAAAGAGAAAAGTCTTATTGACATTTTAAATCTGTATACATAAGGCCACACAAATCAAATTAATTGATTCTCAGGCATTTTTTTTGTTCAAATAAGTGAGGGAGGGAGGGTTTTATTTATAATTTTTAGCTCACCTGACTGCAAGTCGGGAGCTATTGCCATCACTTGGCGTCCGTCGTCCGTTAAATTTTGCAAACTTGACTTCTTCACAACCACTAGGCCAAATTCAAACTTATATTGCGTTGATTATCTATGGAGTATACCCTTTCTATTTTGTTCAAATGAAGCAGCTGTCATATTCCAGCCCTGGTTAATGCCCCAAAAGCTTAAACATCTTTAAAAATCTTCTTCTTATGAACCACCAGAGGGAATGCCTTGATAATACTACTAATGCTTTACTTTTACTATTATTGCTGCCGCTGCTGCAATTACCTCGATTACAACTAATGCTCCTGCTACTACAAACTACCAATATTAATACTCACTACCACTACTACTGCTGCCGTTACTACTGCTACTACTACTCCTATTTACACAACTACTATAGGCCTACCGCTACTACTTAAAACTGCACTAGTGCAGCTACTACAATCCTACTCCTATACTGCTATTATACCACTACTGCTACGTACAACCGCTACAGCAGCTGTTGCTACTACTACTACTTTTGTACTACTACCGGTATTATAACTACTACTACTACTATTAATACCGCTTACTACGACTGCGTATACTATTTAAGCAACTACTACTACTGTACTACTGCTGCTTTGCTACTGCTGAGGATGCTGCTATCGCTGTTCAAACTGCTACTGTTGTTACTACTACTACTGCTAATACTATGATTATTGACACCACTACAAGCGCTGCTGCTACTGTTGCTGCTGTTGTTACTATTACTACTACTACTACCGATACTGATGCGGCTACTACTGCTGCTGCTGTTGTTGTTACTACCTTCTCTCTACAACGATCACAATACAAAGCAACGAAATCAGAGTTTGCTCAAAGGCACCAACGTCGAATCCAACGGCATATACTAAAAGCTAACCAATTTCGCAGTTCTTATCCAATGATTTGTTGTGTTCCATCACATTTGAACAGGTTTCATGGGTCAAAAATTATAAAATCATAATTTTGTATGGAGAGCGAAGGGTGTATTAGTACAGGTTTGGTAAAGTTTGATGAAAGAGAGCAGACAGGTATGAAAGTAGACAGGTGGGCGTGTATAGTTGGGTTATATGCTATAACTTAAGATCCGTTAAATACATGTACACCAAACTTATTGACTAGGTATCCATTCGAAAGGAAAGAATACTATTGTTTAATTCAGATTTATCGTTACAAGGTGAAGGTCACATTGGAGGCTTTCAGGACATTACATTGGTTTTGTCTATCACAGCTGATCCAAGCTTGTAGAAATTATAAGCATTTGGACGGGGAAAATCCTTTGAAATTTAGAGTCCCTGGCTAGAAATTCAAATGTCATAATCAACTATTGCTATAAATAGAACTTTGTCAAACACTTGTTTCTGGGTAATTATTCCAGTTCTTATCAATCGTTGGGTCTTTAGGTCAAATAGGCTCTTACTATAAATAGAAAATTGTCAATAATTAGTTTCTGAGCAGTAACTTTAGTACTAACTGACCTATGTCAACCGGACCAACAAGGTAAAGACCCTTACTGAAGTGAAAGGTCCTCAGTCAGTTTCAAGTTTGCTGTCAGGGTCAAGATCATATACTAAAACCAGCACTTGGAGGTTTCCAGGCAATATTGGTTCTATTTATCACAGCTGAACCAAATTTGCATGTGAAAAGAGAAAAGTTTTATTGACATTTTAAATCTGTATGCATAAGGTCACACAAAGCAAATTAATTGATTCTCAGGCATTTTTTTGTTCAAATCAGTGAGGGAGGAAGGTTTTCTTTATAATTTTTAGCTCGCCTGACTGCAAGTCAATGGGAGCTATTGCCACCACTTGGCGTCCGTCGTCCGTTAACTTTTGCAAACTTGACTTCTTCACAACCACTAGGCCAAATTCAAACTTGTATTGCGCTGATTATCTATGGAGTATACCCTTTCTATTTTGTTCAAATGATGCAGCTGTCATATTCCAGCTCCGATTAATGCCCCATAAGCTTAAAAATCTTTAAAAATCTTCTTCTTATGAACCACCACAGGGAATGCCTTGATATTTGGTATGGAATATCCTTTGGTGTTGAAGATTAAAGTTTGCTCAAGGTAGGACAACATTTGGGTTCTCTGTGGGGACATATCCATTTTGGGCTCTGCCCCCAATTTCTATTTCAAGAACCGGTGGGCCAATTTCAACCAAATTTGGCATGTAGTATAAGTAGGTCTTAAGTAATTGATTGATGCCCGAAAAAAAAATTTCACAGCCCCAGGGGCTAAAACAGAAAAAAATTCAAAAACCCATATTTCTGAAAACGCACGGAAGATAGAACTGTTATTTGGTATGAAGCATCCTTAGGACCAGTAGAATGGAATGGTTAAAAAACATTGCCATTGGTTATGTAAGGGTGTGCGGTAGGTGGCAATGAGAAAATGATGAGTCAACATTTTTGCAGTAATATTTTTCCCTATACAAATTGTTCGAAGTTCTTCATACTGGTTACTACTATCATCACTTATGTCAACAAGAGAGAGGAGAGACTCCTGCCACCTGTCAAACCTGTCAACTGTTCTCTTATATTATTTTAAGTTTAATGAAATGAACTGTTCAGTGTTTAACCCTTTCAAGACTTCCATAAGTGGCAGAGGAAAATGTTTTATCTGATTCCTGTATGAATACCTTTAATTTAACCTCTCAAGACTTTAATGTGTTTTCCAAATATTTTATTTTATGTTGAATCCTTTCAATGCACTGCACATATATGCTTTTTCTGGTTTCTTGGAAACATTTATCTGATTCCTGTATGAATATCTTTAATTTAACCCTCTCAAGACTTCAGTGTGGGTTCCAAAGATTTTATTGATGCATTGATAAAACTCTTTCAATATGCTGTGCACATATATGTTTCTTGGAAAAAATGATCTGCCTCCTGTATCTTTAATTTAACCCTCTCATGACTGCCAGGTGTTTTCCAAAGATTTTATTTCATGTTGAACCCTTTCAATACTGTGCACATTATATGTTTTTTTCTGGTTTCTTGGAAACATTTATCTGATTCCTGTATGCATATCTTTAATTTAATCCTCTCAAGACTGCAATGTGGGTGCCAAAGATTTTATTGATGCCATGATCAAACCCTTTCAATGCTGTGCAAATATATGTTTTTTCTAGTTTCTTGGAAAAAATATATCTGATTCCTGCGTGAATATCATTAATTTAACCCTCTTAAGACTTCAATGTGGGTTCCAAAGATTTTATTTCATGTAATACTGTTAATATCTTTTTCTGATTTCTTTAAAAATATTTTACCCCCCAAAATAAGACTCCATAAATTCTCTTTCTGTATTGTTTATTTTTGATGCTTTAACCATTTTCACACAGACTTGAATTTACTAGTGACAGTAAAATTCTGTTTCTCTAGTTTGAAATTTTTCTTATTCTTTTAAACCACGGGGCCAAATTCATTCATTTATGGCACAGACCATCTTTGGAGTAAACCTTTCCTCCTTTGTTCAAATGAAGCTGCTGCCATCTTCAGGCTGGTGGAATTTACTCTTCTGACCCCTCCCCCTCCCCCAACAAAATTACTATATCTCTTGGGGTGGGGTTAATGCTCCATAAGCCTAAAATGCTCTTAAAATCTTCTTTTTATAAGTCACTTGCAATAATTCTTAAATTTCTTGTTTGGAACTTACTTTAGTGATGCAGATTCATTTTTTTTTCCAAAAAACTCAATAAGTCAAAATTTGGGCTCCCAAATTTGGGCTACACTCAAAATTTATATTTTCAGATCCAATGGGTAGATGTGAAGCAAATTTGTCATGTAGCATATAACTGGGTCAAAAATACTTGGGGGGGGGGGGGTGGAGTAGAGAGAACCACTGTAGTTGAAAACAAAACTAAAACTTTCTTTCGGTTGTTGTTTTTTAATACTTCACAGAACAGAGCTTGCTAGGAAGCTTTCCTAGGACCAGCAGAAATCAATGGTAAAAAAAGTTGTCTTTGGTTGTGTCATAGCAAAATAAAAAAATTGCTCTTGCTGCTGATCACTTAATGATACACTTATCTCTTTTGACAACTTGAGCCAGGTGAGCGCTTTAGGCTCACTTGAGCCTCTGGTTTATTTTTTATTTTTCTTGTGCAAAAAATGAGCAAACCTGGAGCGGGATTTCGGCTGTCTTTTTACACACAGAAATATAGAAAGTTCTTATTTATACAAATAAATTCATTTTTAATTTGAAAAATAAAACATTCCTCTAAAAACAAACTTAAATACTGCATTTCAAAGGCTTCATATTCTTTCGGTGCTCTTCGTATTATCTTTGAAGTAAATTAATTTAATCTATGGGAATTTGCCTCGTTACAATTTAGGGGACAGAGTGCCTGAGGCACTCTCCCATAAATTGTAACGAGGCAAACATATTGGAGGCGCGACTAAATGGATATGCATCAATCAAAAAATGTAAAGACGCTTCGGGCCTCCCTGAGTTTGTACTAATATTGGAAGACACTAAAGGCAATAAAAATGTCCAATGGGGGTGTTCAAAATCAGTTAGGGATTGCCTGAGAATCAAAACACTTTTTTAGCTTTATCTCAAAACTGCGGACAGTAACTATAAGTATAACTTATTCAAGATGGTTTTTGTGCAATAACTTTAAGAACCACATTAACTTTGGGGTTGCGGCACCGTTAATATATAAGCAGACTTTCTGAAAAACTTGTGTTGGAACAATAACGTTAGTTTTATTTGCACTTGGGCACCAACCTTAGCAGATTGGTTCCCCTGCAGAAAATGAGGCACGACTTTCATTTTCAAGTTTGTTGTTAAAAGCTAAGGGTCACTGTTACAAAAAGTTGCACTTCTGGAGATTTCCGGACAAAACATGCGTTATTTATTAGATGTGATATTCTTTCCCAGGACAGCCCATTATCAAGCTCGACCGATTTAACTTAAACACGGCAGATATGAACCAAACTAGAGTTGTCCCCTTTAATGCGTTACAAGGCGCAACCAATTTGTTTATTTCGAAATGGTTTGAAGGAGAGTTTTGTATGGTGAGAAATGGATGAGGTAAAAAGTAATGATTAGGTGGATGGAGAGAAATAAGAAGAGTTGTACGGTAGTTCAGCTATCCGGACGCCGCCGGTGAAGGAGAGACGAACTGAAGCACACTTGGCCACAAGTTGTTCTCGCGAAATATTAATTTATGATCAATTCTGGTACGAATACGGTAGCAGACTTCCAGAAATTATTTGTGCCTGCTGTCACTCAGTGAGTTGAGTGCATATCGTTTTCATGTTCTTTTCATCACAACCTTCATTTGAGTGTATAATTTGTGAATTTTTATTTTGAATTTAAGGAATATCAGAGGTGGGAATTTCAAAGTAAACAAATTTCTCTCACTTATATAGCACCTTAAGTATTATTCTTGTTCAATCGCTTATATTGAAGGCGTCATGCCATGTCGTAATTTCTAACTGGCAAGAAAAATCTTCAGCCAATAACTTGATCGCTTTGCAACCAGTATGATACGGTCTTTGGACTGCTTGTCTCGAGAAGCACAATTTGATTCCTCTTCAGCACAGATCGACTGAAAGGACCAGGAGAAGAAAAAAACGAATGGAAGACACTACTATAATATTTCTTGTATCAACTGAACTCCTCCACCCGTAAAACTGTCCGACACGAGGTGACCCTGGCTGTCGAAAGTGTCGTTAACCCCCAATAAATAAATAAATATATAAATAAATCTACTTAACAGTTTGGGCATTCGTTTTATTATATGTGCTGCGATATTTTAATTGTAATTAAAACAACCAAACGCCGAAAAGGCACAGCACAGCAATCTAAACTTACTACGTAACGTTCGTAACTTCCGGAGAGATATTCTTGAACATCTGACGTGACAAAGGATCTCAAAGAATTTTTGTTAGATTTTTTTCCCACTCTCTTGTAAGATAGAATAAAAACAAATACTCGCCACTGCTCGGTGGTTCTCTCCGGGTACTCCAACTCCCTCTACCCGTAAAACTGCCCGACTCGACATAATCCTGGCTATTGAAGGTGTCGTTACCCCCCCCCCCCCCCCCCCAATAAATAAATGAATGAAACAAAATACTTTTTTGACCAATTCATTTTCAATTCTTGAAAGGGTTACCAAAATGGTATAATAACTAACACCCTGTTCAACCCTGAATGAAGCTTCCTTGAGATGTACATGTAAGAAGGATCGGTCCAAGGGTCGGTAGAAGGGTCCGTCCAAGTTCTCAGTCTACCGCGGCCTGTAGAGTCACGACTGCCTATCATGGGACCTCTCTCTCCAACTGACAGACCAAATTCCCCACACGCTATGCCCCTGATTGCGTCTGACGTTCATGTTAGAATGTAGACATACATATAAGGTATAAATAAACATGGTTATGAAATAATATACTGTACAGTGAAATTTTAAATCATTTAGAGGGGAGGCCTTAAGTCTTCTCTTCTTGTGGCATGCTGAGGTTTTATTCTCATGAGAGAGGAATTGATGTAGATGTTATCCCATCTCATACAGCCTCCACCTCCTCGACGACACCATGGTCGGTTGAGGTCAGTTCCACAATTGTTCAGCCAAAATCCACTACTATAATGCCTTGCGCAGTTTCCATACCTCCAGTTATCATTGTCGCGGTCGCGTGACGTGAATCCCATTTTATTGGCTGTTTTCAAGCCGTCCTTTTCTTCAGTTACGGCCAGAGGCTCTCCCAAATAAAGAGTGTAGTCCCTAACCTCACTGTCAACGTAAAATCCATCATACACAGCAAAATAAAGTTTATTCGTAAAATCTGATACATCAACCCGAAGAGTGTAATTCCTTCTGCGTGTCATCTGATGGAGGTTTTCTAAACCGAGCCAGAACTCTCCCGAGAGGGAACCAAATCCAGTTTTATAATCGGCGTGATACCTGAAAAGGGAAAATAATGGCAATCAACTAGGTGTAAAATATATAACAGACTTATTAACTGAACTCCAGAATGAATCTCGAGTGTGATTCGAACATGTCGACAAAAAAATATTTGTCGGTACCGGATGACATAACCAACTATTCGTAATGAATAAATTACTAGTAATGTAATATTAACCAGTATTGCACCACTTGGCCCACCTCACGCAGCCCAGTGGTGCTTGCTTGCTCGCTTACTGTTGCACACAAGTTCTGCTTTACTGGTAAAATGGGACCCGGTAACCAAGGCCTTTCCGTGTAGCTTGCGTTTAGACTACCGATGATTTAATGTGATGTCCCATTACCCAGGATGATGTACAGATTTTGCCTCATGTATAGATATTCCAATCAATAAGTATTAAATTCGCCCTGAACACATCAGGATATAATGGGTATTAACACAACAATTTGAACTACGCGCGGTGGCCATAAAATGACCACCGTGGAGAGTCTCCATATATAATTATTAGTAAACAAATATGTATAATGGTATTGGTAATGTCATGAAATATTCGATCAAATCAAGTCTCGACTGCGAAACATTTCTCACCTTAATTTAAAGAAAATGAAAGTTTATGGGGTATTTTTAGATTCAATCGACTGGAATACTTCAGTTGTTTGGAAAAGCGGACATACGGTTCCCTTTCCGACTAACTGAAATATTTCAGCGGATTTAATCTAAAAATAGACGATGGACAATTCAAAGGCTAAACTGTTTCCAGACCACAATAGCGTAAAATTCGATCAAGAATTTGACTGGTGGTCTGAGAGCTTGAAATATGTGTTAAATGTAGCAAAAAATATGAAGAGGCAGACGACATCGGGGGTCCGTCCGCTCGTCCGTTTAGTCGTCAGTCCGCCCCGTCCATCCGCTCGTCTGTCCATGTGTCAGTCAGTCCGTCCGTCCGTTCACAAAATGTGCGGACGGACGCATGGGCGGACGGGATAACTTGAACAGATGTAATCGATTTTACACGAAACGTTCTATGGGTATACAATGTGAGAAGCTCTCGATCAAATTCGGTATCTATCTCACCGTTTGTAGGAGTTATGCCCCTTGTTTGTTGGAAATTCGGTGTTTGTATAATAATAACTTTGTGAACGATAACTTGAACAAATGCATTAAGATTTTCATGAAACTTGCTACAGGCATAGATTGTTGGAGGATCTTGTTAAGATCTATATTCACCAATTGTCCACGGATTTGGAGAAGTTATGCCCCTTTTCGCTGGAAATTCGGTGTTTGTGGTGATGTAATAACTTTGTGAACGCGATAACTTGAACAAATGCAACCGGACTTTCCTGTACTTGCTATAGTCATACATTGTGACAGGATCTTGATCGAATTAATTTCACCAAACGTCATCAGCTTTGGAGAAGTTCTCTCCCTTTTTGTTGAAAATTCGGTGATTGTGTGATAATGACTTCGTGAACTCGATAACTTGAACAAATGTAATCGGATTTTCACCAAACTTACTGTAGTCATACATTCTGAGAAAACCTTGGTCAAGTTCAATACTTACATAATTTCCTAAAAGTGTGGAGGAGTTATGCCCCCTATTTTGTTGAAAATTGTGTGTTTGTCTGACAATGACTTTTTGTGAACGCGATAACTTGAACAAATGTAATCAGATTTTTCATGAAACTTGCTACAGTCATACATTCTGAGAAGACCTTGGTCAGTTCAATACTTACAAATCTCCTAAGATTTTGGAAGAGTTATGCCCCTTTTGTAGAAAATTGTGTGTTTGTTTGACAATGACTTTATGAACGTGATAACTTGAACAAATGTAATCAGATTTTCACGGAACTCGCGATAGGCATACACTGTTGCAAGATCTTGTTCTTCCACGAACATTTAGATCCACTTCTATTTTGCAGCGGGGGGTTTTCCATCTTATGGCAAATGTTTGTTCGCGTTGGCTTGGGATACCACGTGATGTGGTCTCAACATACGTTTAAAACATTGCATCCTTGAAAACACTGCTGTAAATGGCATAAAATGTCAAAATTAAATTTATTCAGCGCGTGATCGTGCCCTTGTACCAATTGATCATTGAATGAAACATTTATCAGAACAAACTGGGATCAGTTCGTATGCCAAGTGTGACACGTTTTGCTTTAAAGGTTACTGATAATTCGTTCGGACATACACATACACAAAAAAGAAGCGAAATATCACACTGGCGACATTTTCTACCACCAAAATCACGTTGCTGTGGGTTATTTGACGGTATTTTCACCCACCCCACTTGAAAGACAGGTGGTACTTGTTCGCATATTGTCGTGATTGCAATCATTGAAATGTGAAAATCTTTCAAGACCCTGTGACCTTGACCAAAGCTTATTGATCTGTAATATCAAATTGATCAGAGCATGTTAGAACGAAGATGTGTGCCACGCTAGGCAACTGTAGCTTTAAATGTGGCCGCGGTATCGTGCGAACATACACATATATAAACAAAGTATAATAAAGATACCAACATACAAACAGACGATACCAATAGTTATTGTCTCATCCCATTTCAAATTGGCTCACATCATTATTTCCCGTGTATAGCCTCCACCTAAAACACCGAAGGTGTATTCTTGAGAACACTAGCATGAATGTAAAAACTGAACTTAATGATTCTGACTTTGGCCTTCGACATCTTGCCTGGTGGATTCAGAATTGATCAAAACACCTACGGAATAAACTGGACGCCATGAATGGACACTAAAGCTTTAACGGTCGATGTTATGTCGTGTGGACATACACATATAGAAACAGTGTCTTGCACACATGTAAACAGACAGACAGACGACGCTGATAACTATTCTGCCACACAATTGACATTGGTTTAAATTATCGGAAGAAGTTTCCGGCTCCATTTAAACATTGAAGATGTATTGTTGAGAACTGTACTGTAAATGGCAAAAAACTGGCAAAATTTAACTTATTGACCCTGTGACATTGAACTTTGATACAGTGATTGTGAGATGCACAATTTATCCCAAAACTCAGGGCCAACGTTTGAGTTAACCATGGCGACTGTCGCTTCACTGGTTAAACAGAAAACAGAAATTATGAGGATATGCATTTATGGAGAAAGGAAGACGGTAAAAGAGGGGATAATGACCTTAACCTTTTGCCTATCGCCCTTTATATACGACACTGACCCGTTACCTAAGGTTCAATTTGAAGACAAAGTTTGGTTACCCAGCCTTCAATAGTTTGCTGAGATGTAGCGCAGACAATCAGACATAGAGACAAACTGCACTGATCGTAATACCCTCTCGAGACTCTCGTCGACGCAGGTAAAATCAAGATGGTCCCCACTAAAGAACGGCCGCTCCCTGTGCATCATTTTGTAAAAGCAGGCTGACGACACCGATTACTATTCTACCACCCAATTCCCATTGGCGTGCAGTATTCGCCTGCACCAAAAGCCGGTTTTGCTCGCTGGATGTGCATTTGATATGGAGGCTGACTCAACAATATTTTAGAAATGGTATGTCTATGATCTTATGCTGGATCACTAGTGACTGATGAGGGATCACATGGACTGTCCTGGTCGTGCTCGTGAGCAACTATGTTATGATGATGCTATTACTATCGCAATACGTGGTATTAGTGCACATGCGCAGTGCGCGTTGTTGGGGTGGGCATTATTTCTTTCGTCCATTTTGTCGGATGGAGGCAGCCATATTGGTTTCTTTGGTGTCACCTGGCATCCATAAGGTGCACCTAGTGATATAGACCTAATTACATGGTTCGACGGCGTGTTCGATAGAACTTGAGTACACTGGTGGTGAAGTGTGGGCAGAATGTACTATTTAAATTTTTTAGTCCATTGTTTCCAAGGGGACGTCTTTTGGCCATCTGGAACCTTATACTGTGCAACCTTGTGGGTGTTATGTTCTAGGGCGATGGTTTATGAGCATGTCCAGTTGTTCCAGGAAGTACACCGACAGCTTTAACCTGGAACAGAATCCGTATTTGTTGTTATTTTTTGCTTTTTTGCCCGTTCTCTCAGTTGCTAGCCGTATTCCGGCTACATATGTTCTTGTTTCCAATGCCCATGGGTAGGTATCTTAAAAACCTGGGTCGATCAAGTCTATGAAGCTCGAAACAGATCGTTCCGTTTACCTTAACTTGTATCCCCTTAAACAGAGTTGTCTCTCGTCGCAAAGTCGACAGAAAGGTGATCTTTGTCAACAATCGTCAGACTGGTGACACAAAGTTGTGCCAAAAATCATGATGTGCCTGTGGACCAAATAGATGCACAATGTATACACAGGGCATGCAGCACACGTGCACATACGGGCATTTTTTGAACACCGGATACCACTGTTTGGGGGGCTAGGCTAGTGGGGACCACGAGGGAACACTATTTTGAGGAAGTGAGGTCCATTGTCGGAAATACTATTCTTGGTAGACAGCTCTCTTAAGAACATTGACACTACTGTTGGTGGCCAGTGTCTCTTGCCATTACTGTCTGCTGTATAGTAACAGTACATCCCCTGCTTCAATAACAGCCGTCTCCACTGTCTTCAATTTAATGTATTCGTCGGACAATAGTTTGCTACACTCCTCAGATATTTTGTTCGCAAGGTACGGCGCTGCATGCTATTAAATGTGACAAGGGCAAACTGCTTAAAATTCTTCTCATGGAAGCTCACATATTTCCACTTCAGGTTTTCCTTGTGCCTCAAAAGAAATTGCATCGGTGTCAAAAGAAAAGCACCGAGACCACACATGTCGCATTAAGGAAATTGTGGGTACTTATGACAAAGAAAATATGCATAAGAACTTCGGAATACCTTCGACAGTGTTGCTTATCTTGCTGAACATTCCAACTTCCACTAACAACTGTTCCCTTGAGACAGGCCTCGTTAAGCAGGTAACAATACGAGCAGCGCACAATATAAATAACCCAGTCGTTTTAATAGAACTTGACTGCCATATTCCATGATGGGTAATATAAAGGACCAGTACATTTTTTTCAAGGATCTTCCAATTCAAGATAAATTTCAGTTTTCTTAACTGAGATAATCGCGAGCTAACGCGTTTACATATATGAAGTCTATATGTGAATTCCAGGAGAGGTGAGAGTCAATAAAGAAGCCAAAAAATTTATGTGCTTCGACGTACTGTACACTCTCCCCTTCGAACAATACACGGGTGGAGTATGTCTTTGCGCAAGGTAAACATCATCAATTTTGTTTTGTCACAATTGAATTTTACGAGCCACTTCACTGCCCACAGAAATATTTTCTCAGTATCACGATTTATCATCTCTGCCACGTCATCTATATATATCTTGGCCATTTTAGTTTATACAAGTGATGTTGGCAAGCAATCTCGTTAAGGAGTCTATCTCTTCATATATATCATTTATAAATATTAGAAAAAGAAAAAGGTCCGAAGACTGAACCTTGTGGTACACTTGAATTATTTATTATTTTTATTATTATTTATTGGTGTTTAAGGTCACATACTTATCGTCACCGTGACAGCTTTACGGATGGAGGAAGCCAGAGCACTCGGAGAGAACCACCGAGCATCGACGAGCAACTGTCAGCTCCTCAACATTCTAACTCTGTTCAAGCTCCGCTCAAGCAGGGTTACATCGGTTGAAGACATGTGCACCATCGATGTGCAGTACGCCTTAGTACACGGCGTCATCGTGCCCCATGTAGGCAACCGGGATAAAGTGCCTTGCCAAGGACACAACGCGGGTCATCCCGGACGAGGATCGAACTCGGGACCTCTAGCATAGAATTCCAACAGTCTACCACTGAGCCACCGCGCTCCCGGTTCACCCGAACACACTGTCACTATAGGAAGAGTATGTATCGTTAACTAACGTTCGCTATTTTCCCCCGTAATATAGCTTTCAAACCATCGAAGATACATCACATTGCTCAAGTTTGAACAGAAGGCCGCGGTGCCAAACTCTGTCACGCTTTTGAAATATTAAGAAAAAACATTTTAAAGTAATTTGTTATCTATTGCATTACAGAATTCATGATAAACTTCTAAAAGCTGAAAGACTGTGCTGTCTTGTGGTTAAAATTCTGACTGTAACTTGTAAAAAAGTTGTTTCCTTGTTTTCTCTAACTGGAATGTCGGAGCAAGCTCAGATGGCGGTACCCATAACCTACCATAATTTTTCCAGTTGGGTAATTTCTTCTGATTCTGAGTCTTCTATATCGACTCGCTCTCTTGCCATTAATTATTCACTTTCATGTGAGACTAGATTTTCTACTTAGTCTTATGTCACACAATTATGTTACACAAATGGAGGCATGTTATATTCAACTCGGCCTGTTAGTGGACACACATGACCAATTTAGTCACGATGCCTTGAACGATGATGTAGTTGGAATATTTTATCAGTCGGGACTTGAGCCATCACATGATCACAGAAGGGATTCATGTTTACGCCCCCACCACCCAATCGGTTATCTTTGCGACGCCGATGCTCAGGGATAGCAGTATCAAAATACATATACCTATTGTTTGGGTATTGTTGTCCGGGTAGTTTTTCCAAAATTAAGACAATTTACTTGGGGGTGGATATCACGAACGTTTTTATGTTAAAACCTATATTTTTCGTTACATTTTATTTAACTTTCCAAATTTGTTCTGCGGAATTCACATTTCTTTTCATACTTTGCAGTTATTTATTGACAAGTCTTCATCGGAAAGTGCACTTCAAAGGTATCCTATAATATGTCCAAAATGCACCCCCTCCCCTACCCATAGTCTCAAAGTGAAGGATATAGCTTATACCTTGACCTCTCACAGAAATTAAAAGGTCGTCATTGAATATCGGGTATACGGAGTTGTTGGACTATATTGTTCTGAAGCAGTTTACATGGCTTACAATTTGGAAGAGATTTAGAGGAAAGTTACCCCTCCCCCTTAATTTCCTAAAGCTGTCGGTAAATTTAACACTAAGGGTATGGCAATTTCATATAAAAATTGAAACTTCGAAATGTTAAGAAATTTGTATCATCGATGTGCGCATCATTTCGCACATTTCCTGTAGAGTAGTTTAAAAATACAGTGCTTTTTACTTTCCTAGTCAATTTGAAAGCTTGACTATTATTCTTTGTTAAACCTGTTTGAAGAAACGACCATCTTTTGATGTTCAGTAACCATTTTCTGTTAATTATATCAACTGTGTGCGCATCGTGGCATATAATATCAACACTGTCCTTTCCGTTAATATAAAAGTCTAAAAGGTGAGATTTACTAACCTTTTTTCCTTGGGAAGAATAAAAACTAGCAAATTACTGTAAAATACATTCGCAACACAAGGAGCCAAAGTGGACGTTAATTAGTGTTGGTAGGTGTGATACTGAGAGATATTCTAAATGAAGGATTATCTGAGAAGTAGTTGCTTCTAATTTGCTTGCCACAAAAAGACAAAGTTTCCTTTTGTAGCCCAACTTTCAATTGACGAAAAAAAACAGACAGCTTTCCATTAATATATAGGTCCTGGAGGTGAGATTTACTGTCCTTTTCTTTCCCAAGAAGAATAAAAGCTTGCATATTCATGTAAAAACACATTCGCTAAACAAAGAACCAAAGTGTACGGTTTAGTGTTGGTAGGTGTTGGTAGGTGCAATACTGATAGATATTCTTAATGACAGATTATCTGTGAATTAGTTGTTTCTGATTAGCTTGCCATAAAACTCCAACTTTCCTTTTGTTACCTTTAATAAACTAAAACAGCAGACAGCTTTGAGAGCTGTCTGCTGTTTTCGATTATTAAAAGTAACAAAATGAAACTTGGCCTTATTTTAAGCTGACGTCGTAGGTTTTTTTTTCAACAATTACTTTCTTCTTTATTGGGGTTTCTTTACGCGTCTAATAATTTTAAGGGAGACAAATTTATAGAAAGCAGATTTTCATGACGATATAAGTAAAAAATGCCACTGCAATGCCTTAGCAACGCAGAGGCACAGTGTTGAACTAAAGAGACTATGTGAACATTTCTGTACCCAAAAGACAACTCCAACTCAAGACAGCATAAACAAAAATTATCACATACATATATATGAGACAACCACATCTGAAGTGTATCTACCTGAAAAAATCTTCCGAGCCATCATACCGTCTCTGTATAATTGTCCATCCTTCATCACACAGAACGTTAATGAGATACGGCGACCCAGCGGGTTGAATGGTATACACACCTGGTCTCCGTTCGTTGCTGATATATGCATCATAACAGTCTACAAGAAGAAAAAATAAATCAGTTTGTTAGTAAAATTTCATAATTCTATCAATCGTGGGTTGGACAAGTGGCGCTTGGGTGACGTTCTGGCGGAAAGGCGACCCAGAGTGGCGTAAGGGTCCCCAATAATTCTAGTAACCTTCTCAATCCAGCGTTCCTCAATGGAACCGACGAATACAGTTTTGTCTTCCGTCAATGTGCGAGTTCATTTCCCATTCCTAGAACGGTTCAGTGTAAGGTCTCAGGAATGTATGTCAGGAATTCGACGCTGTTATGTAACAGTTATCAACGGATTTGAGCAACCCGAAGGCAAGTGCTGCGTGTTACAGCACGCTGGTAGGTTGTTCAGATTCATGAATACTTCCGACGTGGCTGATAACGAACTTACACATTGTCTTTTGTTCAGTCAATAAAACGACGGACTCGGGTATACTCAGTAGACGAAAGGTATTCAAGTGACGCCACTTGAACACTCGATTCTATCAGACATTTCAAGTTCGTTGCTAACCCCGAAAAGACAAAAGAATCTGGGTGTGGGGGTTGTTTGTTTACCATTTTTTCGTGGAATTTTTATGCAGACAACCCTTGATGTAATTTCATGTTCCTTTACTCACAAATATATACAGATATTCTTTCGAGCCCTAGATATTCCAATCACCAATAACTCTTTAATTCACTTTAAATACGTAAAAATTTTTCCACAATCCTAAAACTAAAGTTGCGTTGATTTTTTAGGGATGAGTTCTAGGGGTTTAACGACACTTTCAACAGTCGGGGTCATGTCGTATAGGACACATTTATAGGTGGATGAAGCCGGAGTACCCGGAGAGAACCACTAGGCAGCGGTGAGCAATTGCCAGACTCTCCAACTTATTAACTCTGCACACGCAGAGATAGCAGCAATTGAAGCCAAGCGCACCATCGACGTTCAGTACGCCTTAGTACATCAACACCGTGTCCCCAATCGAGCAATCGGGATTAAGTGTCTTGCCCCGTGTTACAATGTAGTTACCACTGGTCAAGATCGAACCACCGACATTCCAGTTTAAAGTCCAACGCTCTAACCACCGTGCTCCCACTGTGGCGAGTCTTCATTCACAATATTTAGTAAACACACATGTCTAATAATAATGATAATCACATATTCAATGAAATCTCCACTGTCTCCGCCAGGAAACATATCTTACATTGATTCAAAGAAAATGTTTATGGTATATTTAGATTCAATCAGATGGATTATTTCAGTTGGTCGGAAAAGCCAACCATTCAGATTAGCTTCTTCCGATTTGAAATATTCCACCCGATTGAATCTAAAATAGGCGATGGACTATTTACCGATAGAGTGGTTTCAGGCCACAACTGCGTCGAATCCGTTTAAGAATTTGACTGATGGCTTTAGAGTTTGCATTTAATCCTGCAACCCTATTCTGGTCCTCTCTACCGATTATCTGATTTGGAGTCGCATTAGCTTTCGGCTCGTCGACTACCACCATATTTTATTTGGTGCCAAAATTTAAGCTGTCAGGATGAATACCCTATACGTAAAACGAGTAAGAGAGGAGATTGGCAAAAAACCCAGTTCTTGAATAACATAAAATCTTCATTGTTTACATCCAAAAACAAGAAAAAAAGAATGTGACTACGAATTGCAGAGAGCTTGGCGAACTCCTGCCAATGCGTGGTCATAAGGTATCTTTTGGTCTCAAAAGTTGAAAAAAATATTAAAATGTAATGATGATTTTTGATAGTAGCGCCCACAAGATATATGGCCGTCACGTTCGGTAAAGGCTAAAAAAAAGTCCAAATCAAGATCTTAACCGCCAGTCTTATTTTGCAAGGAAACCGATGCCTTTATGACCTGGGACCAGTCTAGTCCTTAAAGTCCATCGCCTATGTTTCGATTTATTTGTTTATTTATTGGTGTTTAAGGTCACATACTTATGCACAATGGCTAATCGTGACCGTGACAATTTTTCGAGTGGAGGAAACCGGATTACCCGGAAAGAACCATCGAGCATCGGCGAGCAGCTGTCAGCTCCTCAACATTCTAACTCTGCTCAAACTCCGCTCAAGCAGGGTTACAGCGGTTGAAGACATGTGCACCATCGACGTGCTGTACGCCTTAGTACACGGCGTCATCGTGCCCCATGTAGGCAACCGAGATAAAGTGCCTTGCCCAAGGAAACAACGCGGGTCGTCCCGGACGGGGATCGAAGCTCATGTTTAGATTAAATCGTCTGGAATATTCAATTGGTCGGAAAAGCGAACCGTAGGTTCGCTTTTCCGACCAACTGAAATATTCCAGTCGACTGAATCTAAAAAATACCATAAACATTCATTTTCTTCGAATCAAAGCAAGAAATGCTTCTCAATCGAGAGTTGATTTGACCGAATCTTTAATGACTTTATCATATGAAAGAATACTCACCGTTGCCTACATGGGTGCACGATGACGCCGTGTACTAAGGTGTACTGTGCCTCGATGGGGCACATGTCTTCAACCGCTGTAACCCTGCTTGGGCGGAGCTTGAACAGAATTAGAATGTTAAGGAGCTGACAGTTGCTCGACGATGCTCGGTGGTTCTCTCCGGGTACTCCGGCTTCCTCCACTCGTAAAACTGTCACGGTCACGATTAGCCATTGTGCATGAGTATGTGACCTTAAACCCCAATAAATAAATAAATCATGATGAAAGAATACTCACCGCAGCTGTAGTTCTCTGAATACACCGCGCAATTGCCATAATTGTGTTGAAATATTGATGGTTTTAATGTGAATTGAATATTAATTGATTGGAATATCTATAATTGGATCACGAAAGAATATATATGTGTCTTTGTGTGAATAAAATCAAATGAACGACAGTCTTCGTGCAAACTCCTCCACGAAGGCTACGCAAGCCAATAGCCCATAAGAGCGTCGAATTCCGAACAAAATTTGACTTTTGGCCCCAGATCTTGGGTTCAAATACCAGCCTCGGTTAAATTTGATGGTTTGATAGATAACGACCAGTGAATAACACATTGATCGCCAGATGGTGGTCGGGAAATATTCACACACGGGTTACCTATTTGCTCAACAAATTGGTTAAATATGAGTGTCACCATACAGAAACATCACTATTGAAATTTTACTACTCCCCCCCCCCCCCCCACCCTCGCCAGCAAAAAGAAGTGCGTGAGTCCCAAACATAGCTTTGTGTATTGTATTCCCATCATGTCGCTAAGGTACATGGGCTACCACTGACCCCACTGATATGTATCGGTGTGTGGGTGTCCTTTGTATGGCCGTACCACTCCATGTTCCAATTGCTTCCTAGACGTCCTTGTTATAGCTATCAACATTTAAGCTTTGACCGCTAGGGCGAGGTAAAAAGAAGGGCGGTCCCCTGGAAAGACAATTGACTCAAACACGAGATTTACCGAGTGTCTGGTTCAAATATCTTCCCACCACACCTTACATGATGTCATGTATACACAGAATGACACACATGGCCTCGAGTTTTATCCTTCCGTGATGGCAAAAGAGCCATATCGATTAACCCATTCACATGCGTGTGTCGTTCTGTGTTTATTACACACCTTCGCGACTATAAAATGCAGGAAGACAGCCAATCTGGCTATGCTTTCCCCTGCCAGTATACATGTGTATCCTATACACAATAGTTTGTTATTGTTATATGAATACTGTAAATATATGTGGATGTATATCTTATTGTAATTTAAAGTATACTGGTGAATAAATATATATCAATATCAATAAAAACAATTATTAGAAGAACACTCAGCAATTCATTTGACAACTAGCAACAAAAAGAACACATTTTATCGTCACCAAAATTTGCGAGGGGAGCCCGTGTTACTATTTCGTCCCCTGAGATACAATGTGTTCTATGTGACTACTGACACATATACACCTGGAACTTACTTAAGCACCCCTTGTTTTTTCACAGTGGTGTTAATAGAAACTGTCATTATTTTCATGCTATCTTTCAGATGGCCAAAAGTGATTGTTTGCGGAAAGAATGGTCTATTCACAAATGAAAGACAACACAATGATGAAAATATGCAGTATATTAATGGCACTAATTACACATGTCTGTCACTAATGTTTTTGATGGAAAAATGTTCTCTCGACAAGTATGGTGCTGGAACGGTCCATGATGAAACAATGCCGGTAATTACTGACAAAAATGTAACTTGTGATCTCCTGAACACAATAGCAGTATCTGACGTCAGTAGCGAGTGCATCAACCACGTGCCCGCATGGCAGCCTGAACTCTCCTCCTAATGCTACAGTGAGCCATCTGATACGGCCCAGAGGCAGCTGCTTCCACTCCTCATGCAATGCAGCTTCCAAGTCGGCCAAATTCTGTACAGGCGGATCCCATAGGTGTTATAAGGGATTCAAATTGGGGCTCAATGCAGGCTAAGGTAGTGTTGTAAAAGCGTTGTTCTGAAGGAATGCTCCCACAGCATGGGAACGATGTGGCCTTGCATTGTTGTCCATGAATACGGGGCGAGTAGCCAACGGGTGGTTGTCAAAATGAGGTTCGACAACCGGATTGAGAATGTCCCGGATGTACTGATGACCGCTGAGATTCCCACGTACAGTTACCATATCGAGTTTACAACCATGAGAGGGGCGTCCCCAGATCATTACTGATCCTCTACCATAAGGAACAGTAGGTCTGATGTTCCTGGGCACGTCAGCAGTATTGCTATGCCTCCATACTCTCATGCGACCATTTGTGTTGTGAAGCAGGAACCTACTCTCGTCTGACCAATGGACTCTCTACCACGTCCTGAGATTCCAATGTTGTCGTGCCATACACCACTCCAAGCGTCGTCTTTGATGCTGATCGGACAGAGCTGGATGCTTGGTGACCCTTTTGGATCTCATACCTAGTGCTTTGAGACGGTTTCGGACAGTTCTGTTGCACAAACGTCTGTTGGGGAGCCAAAGGCTTTTCAAAACCCCACTTGAAGCAAAGGGTTCACGAACTAACGAGGCGTGTCAGGTCCTATCTTCCCGAGGAAAGGTCTTTTGGCGTTGTCCAGGCCTTGGTTGGTCCTTAACATAGTTGGTTTGTTGATGTTTTCGGACAGGTCTGCTGATGACAGAATGACTATAGCCATGTTGCCTTCCAGTAGTTTTGAATGACATGCCTGTTGCATGCATGCCAACGATTTGCCATCTTAGTGCCCCTGACAGTCTCCTCCTTGCCATGTCAACATTTAATGATAAAAGGAGTGACAAATTTTCTTGTTTTATACCCAGATATTGCATGTGGATGATAATGTGTTCTTTTGTTGTGACATTCGTGGGAAGCGTGTTTCACGTGGACCAGTCGATGTGTTTGGGGTACGCTATCAACCAGAAACATCACGTTTCACTAGATGAAATGTACCGCAAGACATAGCAATCATTAAAACATTATAATCAGTAACAACAACTTCACTGTCATGAAATATTTCAGGGGGTGCTTAATTAAGTTCCAGGTGTATAGAACACATTGGAACTCAGGGGACGATTTTCAGCTATCGCAAATGATTCAAATTGTAACTGTGTTGCACGATTTGTAGAAAATTCTAGTGAAATTTCGATTCTGCTTAAAAATAGTCCGTCGATTTCCGTTCCGCACATATGTGAAGAACAGATTTTCTTTTTTTCGCATGGTTTAGTGTTGCTGTAGATGGGAATGACATAGAACAGGCGTGTAATAAAAGTAAAACTTCTTCTCATGCTATGAAAATTTAATGTTCCATCGATTGATTGTAGAGAAAAAAGAAGTGCATGTTCGGAAAGAGCATCAAAAAGTACCGTATAAGGTATCTTCCACGAATACGAGCACAGCTCCCCCACGGCATTATTTTTTAAATATTGGAAGCGAATTGAAACAGTTGACATTCCGATGACGTCATCTTTGAACAGGTACCCCAACCTAAAAGCCTTCATGTTCTGTAGATGATCTTCATACTATCTGTGAAATGAAATTATTCAGTTCAACCAAGACATCAGAAGGTTCGACGAGAAGATGGGACGTGGCCCTGAAGATTTTATGAACTGTTGATACACCTGACTTTCCTCAAGTGTGCCGTAGTAAATTCTGGAAATCATTGCGAGTGATGATCCATACATACACGTAAATAGAATGGTTTCAGTGAACCCAGTGCGGCGCAACTAAAACAGGAAGCCCCGAGGGTGGGGGGGGGGGGGGGGGTGTTAATCGTTTCACCTAATAAAATTGTTTGAAGAAGGATTTAAGGTTACATTTAGCATCTACATGTTAATATAGTTAATCTAATTTAGCTGTCTGTGGTGTAATTTTTTTGCATAAAATCACTCAAACCCTTCAAAAACATTTTGAAGCAAAGAGAAAAGTGTCAGTGACACTGTAGCTGAGCTTGTGTATGACATGTACATGTATAGTTTGTGACACAGCAATGACACACATCTAGGTGATAACAAGGGTTCATGTAAAGTATTGTAAAGGTCTGTACATAAATACTGACCGTAGCCTGTAGTAAATGTACAGGTAAAGTATTGTACAGGTGGGGGTGACCAGTTAGATGCTAAACTAGAAAAGAAATCTCCATGGAGTTAATGTTACAATGGGGATCCTTGTATGGTGCTTCATAAGCCAAATGTTAGCAATTGTTTTGGCCTGTTTGATTCAAACCCTTCTACCGTTGATTCCTACTAATTAATAAAGATTTGTCCAGTCCTTCTTAAAATATAGGAATTTGATTTTTTTTATCTTTAGCTCATAGGGTTACCACGGGTGAGGAGGTTTTATTTTTCTCATTGGAAACAGAAAACTGGGTTGTGCTAATAATGTATACCCTCTCCAATCAACACAAATATTAACACAGCCGAGTCCAAAAGCACTTGTTACCGTCCCATGATGATAACAAACGTAGTCATAGAAGTTATGTACAAAAAAACTGATTGCACCTAACTTTGGTATAAAATGGCCGCCGGCAGCCATCTTGAATTTCAGACCGCACCCAAAAACACTCGTTCTCGTCCCAAGGTGATAGCAAAGGTACCCAAGAAGTTTCGTGAAGATCGGTTCATAAATACAGCCTCCAATCCGAGCCGTATTGACATGTGCACTTACTGTGTACAAGCAACGCTGAATAAATCAAAGTTCTTCTAATTTCCATAATTTTCTGCACGAGAAAAAAACCCAGTATTATATGTAATGTATTCCATGTTACTAAACATTCATACAAAAAAATATTCAAATATGAACTTTCATACATAAGTTCTGTACAAAAAAAAAACTGATTGCACTAATTTCTGTACAAAATAGCAGCCCTGCCGGCGGCCATCTTGAATTTCGGACTGCATCCAAAAACACTCGTTCTCGCCCCACAGTGATAACAAAGGTACCCAAGAAGTTTCGTAAAGATCGGTTCATAAATACGGTTTCTAGCCCAAGCTGTTTTGATGTTCTGTACAAAAAAAAAATGATTTTTTGTACCTAATTTCGGTACAAAATGGCCACCGGCAGCCATCTTGAATTTTGGACCGCACCCCAAAAACACTAGTTCTCGTCCCAATGTGATAAAGTGTACCAAGAAGTTTCGTGAAGATCGGTTCATAAATACAGCCCCTAGCCCGAGCCGTATTGACATGTGCACTTACTGTGTATAAGTAGCACTGAATAAATCAAAGTTCATCTACTTTGCATAATTTCAGCACGAGAAAAAAATTTCAGTACGTGATGTATTCAACGTTACTAAACATTCATACAAAAATTTATTCAAATAAACAGAAGTTCTATACAAAAAAACTGCTTGTACTAATTTCGGTACAAAATGGCTGCTGGTGGCCATCTTGAATTTTGGACCGCAGCCAAAAACACTCGTTCTCGTCCCACAGTGATAACAAAGGTACCCAAGAAGTTTCGTAAACATTGGTTCATAAATACGGCCTCTAACCTGAGCCGTATTGAATTGTTCACGCCCGACAGACGGACGACGGGCCATGGCACAACCTAAAATTTGAATACGTCAAAGTTGAGTTAAAATCACCCAGTGGACCCTCTCCACCCAGAGTGAAAGTTTATTTTTTCAAGAAATCACTCAAAACTCCCCAAATATTATTCTCAAGCAATGGACCATCTTCCTCCCCAGACTTCAAGCAGCCTGGTGTTCCTTATTTGAGCAAACGTTAATCTTATGTACTCACACTTAATCTAACTAAAGTTTACCACAATCAGTTTAAGAAGAAGATTTTTAAATAAATTTCCTCATATTGCAATAAGTAAAAAATTTGGGTTCCCATATGGAGCCCAAATATGAATCCGAGGACTTGATTTGAACAAACTTGAATCTCTCCCACTAAGTATGCTACATACCAAATATCAAAAGATTGTAACTGATGGATTTGAAGGAGAAGAATTTAAAAAAAATCTTCTTCATGCTACAATAAGTAAAAAATCGGCCTTCCAATGTGAGCACAAATATGACTCCAGGAACGTAATTTGAACAAACTTCAAGCTGACTCCCCGCCCCTCCCAAAAGATGCAGTATACCAAATATCAAGAGATTTTAACTGGTAGATCTGAAGAAGTTTTTTAAATAAATTTCTTCATACTCAACCAATTTAAATTTCGGGTTTTCATAGGGAGCTCAAATATGAACCCAGGGACTTGTTTCGAACAAACCTGAATCTGACCCTTCCTCTAAGAATGTTGTATGCCAAGTATCAACAGATTTTGTTTGGTAGTTCTGGAGAAGATTTAAAAAAAACAAAAAAACTTTTGTGGGTACAAGCAGAATTATGCCCCTGGCGGAGGCCGCTATAGGCGTGGCACCTTTATTTGAACAAACTTGAATTAACATAACATAAGGAACACATATATAAGTTGGGTTCACTTTCGCCCAGCAGTTTATGAGGAGAAGGGATAATGTAAAGTTCACGCCATGCGGACGGACGTCGGACGGGCGACTGACAACAAACGACGGGCAGAAAGTGATCACTAAAGCTTCCATTGAGCTTCGCTCAGGTGAGCTAATAACAGTGGGGTTGGGAAGGGCTGGTGAGTCCTAATCCTACCAGATCATCTCAAAAAGTGAGCTTTTTCGGTTACATCTCGGTTGAAAAGAAGGTTTCGGAATGCGCGCTGTGCCTCTCGTTGACCGTAACCCACAACAGCAACAAAACAATTAACCTACACTCTCCTGACAGTATCCATACCCCCTCCCACATCAATATCAATACCACAAGAAATAAATATATACTGGGCTCTTTTTTACACTGTCTCTTGCTTTCTGCACTTATAAGGTAGAAAATCCCTGGCACGAAAAAGGGGCAATCGATGGTGTTTGAGGAGCTCCGTTGAAAGAGTTCCAGATGTGGCGAGCTTTGCATGTGTCAGCATCGTCAACGAGTGTCCTATAACTCAGACGCGTAGCAAGGATTTTATAATAGAGGCACCGTTGCCACTTTTTTGACGGGTGGGGGGGGGGGGGGGGGGGGGGGGCAAGCATGTTATTTGGATGGCCGTCGTGGGGGGTTCGTGGTCCTCCCCTAGTCCTAACGAGAACCCACCAGTCACCATCTCTACTTCTAGCGTGTGTAGCCCTATATTGAAAACCATTTTAGAGCTATTGGGCCAATGATTTTGGGGGTGGTGGCAGTGAAGATTTTAGGAAGCCAACCCCCCCCCCCCCCCCCCCCCCCCGTCCTCCCACTACGCCACTGCTATAAGCATGCTTCCTTCATTAAAGATTAGTCATCCATGTCAATGACCGGGCGGTGATATTGACTACATTCTCAATTTCTCACAACCAACGAGATACGACACGTACCGTACTAATGCTTAAAAGAATACACTGTCCATTTGTTGTAAACGGTAATGTTCGACAAGCCAAACATTTCTACTCCTGTTAAGTCTGATGTTCACATTAATGGTCACAAAATAATATGATTAATGGATCCCCAGTGCGCTAAAAAACTACAAAATCATAGGTTTGTAGTTGCCAGAGTTGAACGATATCGCGTGTCATTTCGACAATGGGAAACACAGCTTCCGACTGACTTGTCAGAATACAAAATAAGCTGACTGGAGAACAAAGGGTCCATAACGCTCGTGAACATTATGTGGTTCATTTGAGGTTCACCTGTCTTGGGAGGCAGTTCGGGTACACCTATAACATTAACCCTGTGAGAAATGGGATAAAAACTTAATAAGTACGCCTAGTTTGTTTGTTTTTTTTTGTTGTTTTTTTTGGAAGAGGGGGGGGGGGGGGGGGGGTGTCGGCTGATTCTGTGGGCACTTCTGGTACACTTGGAAAGAAAATTAAAGAAAATTGTTTATCAGGTTTGTGAATACACACATTATTTTGTGTGTGTGTGTGGGGGGGGGGGGGGGGAGTTGAACACAATGCCACATATATCAAAGGCGTAGTAAGCCAGTCATGGTTTGGTCTTGTGTGAGCACATATGAGCACATATGTGGTTAAGCTACGGAAAGCCCCTCCCGTGCCTGTCTTCAGCCTGACTGAAAAACGATATTAATAGTATTTTTTTCTCAAAGCACTGGAATTTTTTAGTTTTGCTTCCAAAACTCAAGTTAGCTTGTTACGCGGGTTCATTCGGATGAAAGACCATAAGCGAGATATTTCGGACTTAAAAAATAACAACAAAACAAATTTTGAATGGTGATTTTCACACATAAGAATCTGTGGATTAGGTAGAACCGTTATGTCTAGAGTATGTTTTTAGCAATATATCGAAACATTAATTAGGCATTTGGGCAGAAGAGTAGCATGTAAATTTCAGTACAGGAAAAACAGTGACATCAAGTATAACACGAAAAAAACCCGTCCCTGATCCAAAACATCTTCTTCACCTACTCACTAAATTCAGTTTGGGTTAAAAATTAACCCAAATTGACTGGGCTGAGTGAATATGAACCCAAGTGGGTTCATATTCTCTGAACCCATTTGATTTGGGTTAAATTTTAACCGAACTGATTTCAGAGTGCATTTGTCAGAGTAATGTATGCATCAAAACAAATCCATTTGGGCCTATCGTTTCAGAACACTGGGTCTTGGGATATGCACGTTGAAAATATTATCAATAAAGTAAGTCCAGTTGTAAATTGTTTGGTGGTCTTAAATACCGACTAACGAGATCTGCGTTAGGGGCGGACTGGGTCATCAAAGTTTACCGGGACATATACTGGAGGAGCGGACCTGGGGAAATTTCCGATTTTTCAAACTGAAGGAACACTGCTTCTTTACATTTATGCGATCATTGGCATTTCGTTATGGAGTGCAGTGAATATGCATCTCTTAGAGAACGCGCGTTTTACAAATTTGAGCGTGAATACCAAGAGTTTGTTGAGATGGACACATCCGAGAGATTTATATTCCTGATGAGAAACAATGTGCCACAGCTGTTCGGTATCATCTGTAATATGATCCAGCAATTCTTAAAACAATGAAAGTGTCAATGACACTGTAGCTCAACTTGTGTAAGACATGTACATGTATAGTATGTGACATAGCAATGACACACATCTAGGTAATGACCTGATAACAAAGGTACATTTAAAGTATTGTAAAGGTCTATACATAAATACTGACCGTAGCCTGTAACAAAGTATTGTAAAGGTCTAGACATAAATACTGACCGTAGCCTGTAACAAATGTACAGGTAAAGTATTGTAAAGGAGAGTGACTGTTAGATGCCTCTAGCCAGAGCCATATTGAAATATGCACTTAGTGTGTATAAGTAGCACTGAATAAATAAAGTTTGTCTAATTGGCAGCCGCCGGGCATCTTGAAATTTCGGACCACACCCAAAAACACTCGTTCTCGTCCCAAGGTGATCACAAAGTGCACCAAGAAGTTTCGTGAAGATCAGTTCATAAATACAGCCTCTAGCCTGAGTCGTAATGAAATGTGTACTAACTGTGTATAAGTAGCACTGAATAAATCAAAGTTCATCTAATTTGCTTAATTTATGCACGAGAAAAAACTCGTATTATATGTGATGTACTTCATGTTACTAAACATTCATACAAAAATTTATTCAAATCAGAACTTTCATATAGAAGTTCTGTAGAAAAAAATGATTGCACATAATTTTGGGATAAAATGGACGCCGGCAGCCATTTTAAATTTCGGGCCGCACCCCAAAACACTCGTTTTCGTCCCAAGGTGATAACAAAGGTACCAAAGAAGTTTCGTGGAGATCGGTTCATAAATACAGCCTCCAGCCCGAGTAGTATTGACATGTGCTCTTACTGTGTATAAGTAGCTCTGAATAGATCAAAGTTCATCTAATTTGCATAATTTCTACACAAGAAAAAAAATCCATATTATATGTGATGTATTCCATGTTACTAAACATTCATTCTAAAATTTATTCAAATCAGAACCTTCGTATAGAAGTTCTATACAAAAAACTGATTGTACTTAATTTCGGTACAAAATGGCCGCCGGTAGCCATCTTGAATTTCAGACGGACGACACCCACAACCACTCGCTCACGTCCCACAGTGATAACACAGGTACCCAAGAAGTTTCGCGAAGATCGGTTCATAAACACGGCCTCTAGCCCGAGCCGTAGTATTGAATTGATGACGGCGGACAGACGGACAGACGGACCGACGGATGACTATGTCAAAGTTGAGCTAACGAGAACAAGTTTTGTCAATATGACACCAAGAGGTGACATTAATAATATTATATTACAACCACTTTAAGCCTTGATATTTACGATGGTCATTAGGAATTAGTATTGTTTTATGTTTCTGTTTATGCTGATTTTGTATGTATAAAGCAATCTGCCTTTGTTCTGGTGTATTGCTTAATAAATCTTATCTTATCTGGGAAGTCCACACAGAGGGGCATTTCGATGGCATTTTTGTATCATCTTCGTCGCTCATTCGGGAAAAAATGGTTGCAACAAAGGTGCCCTCGATTACCTAGAGCCGACCATAACTCAGATCAATGAGGGAAAATTTAGATTTTTCGAACTGAAAGAGTGCTGTTTCCTAACATCTAAACGACGAATGGCAAACTAGATTGCTGCACACTAAAAACTAAAGTGTTAAAACTGACACTTTCAAGATGTTAAACCCATTCTAACTCTTAGGGTTTGATTTGAACACTCAAAGTGCAATGCTTTAAGCACTTAGACATTACAATCGTCAGACATCTGAAACTTGAATGGATGGCACTTCCCATGTGTCTAGCATTGGTGGTTCTTCCAGAATCGTCCATAATTTGATTTGCGCTTGGTGGGTACATAATTAAAAGGACACAACGCAGATGACGCGGATCAGGCTCGAGAGTTCGAGCCTAATCCACGTCATCTGCGTTGTTTCATTTTAAGTGTCGCGACATTACACTTGTCAAGTGGTATTATTGTAACACCTGTCAAGTTCTGGGATATCTACACTTGAACAAAGTGCTTGTTCAGCACTAAGTAAGCGTTAAATACAGCACTTTTAGTGTAGTTTTTAACCCTTTACCCAACGTAACGGCCAAAACCGGCCAGCGCTATTCTAAAAAATTGCCAATTAATTTCCATTATTTTTTTCATTTTTTGTCTCAAAAACATAGGTTATGACCCCTCATTGGAACGAGCTCGTTGAGCTCGTTCCAATGAGGGGTCATAACCTATGTTTTTGAGACAAAAAATGAAAAAAATCAGTTATTCGAGAATTTTTTTTGCATGTGTCGTCTGCTTTTCATGTTAGGTAAAGGGTTAACACTTTAGTTTACTGAAATGTCCCTTTCTATATACATCCAGTCTATGCTATCAGATCCATTTCATTTTCATTCATTTCATTTCATTTCATTTTCACGAAATTCCACCAACAGGATTTGGGCTGGACCGGGGAGGGGGGGGGGTGCAGAAATTTCCCGGTGGACCATACAGCCAGTCTGAACCTGATCTGCGTTAGAAATATCATGCACTTATTTTACCGGTTTGTTACTCTTATGTGATTATGGAGATGTTGTTTAGAATAACTGTGAAAAATGAGATTCTGCAACTTGGTGATCAGCGAACGATATGGTGTGTCACTCGGTGGACAAGTCACGAACAAATATATAAAGAAACGGGTTACATAACGCTAAAGGAACGTCGGCAAAGACACGAACTGACGACATTTTACAAAAGGAAATCTAGAATCAGCTCCGCGTACTTCTGAATTGACAGTATGTGCACTACGAAATACTGAACAACCCCATTGCACTTTCTGTAGAACGAACAATTTTTTTTTACGATTCCTTCTTGCCATCATTTGTGAGATTCTAGAATAACCTAGACCCCCTTCGTGTTTCCAAAGCACCCGAAATGAGCTGGCTAATGTTTCAGGAAACACTAACATGTTGAATAAAATTGTTACGGATGACCAGGACAAGCTCCCATTACCATGTGTTGATTCCTTGTTCACTTTATCTGCACTTGTTACATGCAATTGTACAAATGTCGTCCCCTGAGTTCCAATGTGTTCTATGTGCCAGTAGGCACATAGAACATGTTGGAACTCAGTAGACGATGTATTGAAGCGTTTATATAGACTGTGCCTGTTCGCTGAACCAATTTCTAAAAGACGGAAAAAACATTATGTTTATAAAAAGAAATATCGAAATTTCATTGAGTTTTGCATTCATGGTTAACCTCCTGCACATTGATGTCAAAATAACTCATTGAGTTTTTTGTTTGACAATATGTTATCTCCGAACATATCTTTTTTTATTGGGGTTTACATACATTTTCGACAGCGAGGGACACTTTCGACAGCGAGGGTCATCTTGTGTCAGACATTTTTACGGGTGGGGGTAGCCGGAGTACAGCCGAGCACAGGTCAACTTACTAATGCCATACAAGCAAGGTTAGCATTGGTTGAAGACAAATGCATCATCGACGTGCAGTACGCCTTAGTACACAGCGCTACCGTGACCCGACAGGATATTTATTTATTATTTATTGGTGCTTAAGGTCACATACTTATGCACAATGGCTAATCGTAACCGTGACAGTTTTACGGGTGAAGGAAGCCGGAGTACCCGGAGAGAACCACCGAGCATCGACGAGCAACTGCCAGCTCCGCAACATTCTAACTCTGTTCGAGCTCCGCTCAAGCAGGGTTACAGCGGTTGAAGACATGTGCACCATCGACGTGCAGTACACCTTAGTACACGGCGTCATCGCGCCCCCATGTAGGCAACCGGCATGTCTTCGAATAGTTACTATTGTCGTTACAAAAACAGATCGACTTTTGGTCAGCGGCGTGGCCATGAAAGGGGGGGGGGGGGTGGGGGGGAGGCATCATCCTTACATACACAGTGCACGCCCGAAATCCCTAAACAATTTCATGAACTCTCACCGTGATAATTTTGGGATCATTTTGATACACTAGCGGAAAACAAGAAACACAAGTTGTTGTTTTTTCTATGGTAAATATTTCAAATGCGTTATGGATGATTATTTCGTTGTTTCGATTTTGATGTTATTTCTTCATTATTGATTAAATTCCGACAAGTTTGGTTGTCTTAACACAGACGGTGTTTGCATTGATAACGGTCAAACATGGGTACCCTACGCCATTTCCCGATCAAAATCAATAGCGGGTATACCCACCCCAGTCTTCAGTCGATGCTCTACCATTGATCACATCAAGTTGTTTATGGTCCTTTGTGGGATTTGATTCCACTCCTGAAGAGGGGTCTGCGTGAACTGAGCGACGTTGTTTGGGACATTGACGCGCTTGCCTCCTGTCCAGTTTGTCCCACAATTGCTCGATCGGGGACAAATCTGGACATTGTTTTGGTTGAGGAAGTCACGACAAACCCTAGCAACGTGTGGCCTCGCATTATCCTGCTGCAACGTAAGGTTTCGCGCATGGATAAGTGGAAGGACGCGAGGCATGAGGATCTGATCCTGATATCTTATGGCTGTAAGGTTGCCCTGGATGACCACGAGGGGTGTTTTCACGCCATGAGAAATCCCCCAAACCATAACAGACCCTCCACCGAGTCTGTCGGTTTCCTTAACGCACGCGTCAGAATATCGCTCACCTCGACGTCGATAGCAACGCTGTCGTCCTTCTGACCTGTAAAGCGTGAACCGAGACTCGTCAGTGAATAACACACGTCGTCAGTGGGCCGAGAGAAACCTATTTGGTGTATGTGCCCGCAGCTATTGCAATCGACGTTGACGTCGCCTGGGCGTAAGTTGCGGGCCAACATAGGGACGTCTGTGGCCTTAAATCGCTACTGATTCCTAACTGTTCTTGGACATACTCGGCGATCATGAGTGCCTACAATTTGACTCGCCGTCTCCGTCAACGTTTGAAATCGGTTACGGGGGTGTGAGAGACGGTTGCCTCTATCTTGACGTGGCGACGTAACGCGCGGATGTCCACTCCTGGGACGGACAGCTAATCTTCCTTTGGCTCTGAGACGCCCAACTAAACAAGCTATCGGTGACTCATGGACCCCAAATTACTGGGCGACGAGGCGTTGCGATTGTCCCTGCATAATTAGAGCAATAGCCATATCCCTATCAATTTCGGACATTCGCGGCATCTTGCTTTTCAATCAAGTTGAAATGAAATGTTGTGCAATCGATGTGTATACTGTTCAAAACTTCCACTGGGTATGGTTTTCAAGCCCATAGAACGTGGGAGTGCCCCGGATGCACGCTTTGTCGAAAAATCTGTTGAGAGCATGCAGTGTCACACGTGGTCATGGTTGACTGAATATCAACTAAAGACTCTTTCGGACAGTACACTGAGGTAGCTTTGTGTCAAGTTTAACTACATTTGGTCTACGCATAAAAAAAATTATATTACCAAAACTAAACTTGCATTTCTTTTTCCGTCAGTACAGTTATTCCTTCACATTCTGGATACTTAAGCCTTCAAAGTACTCATGGTGCGTCAATGGTGCGACAATTAGCATAAAAAGTTATAACGTCATTCCTGGAGAAACCCTAGACCTTCATCTATGGGAAACCACACCCTTAACATAGCACGAGGTGAAATGAAGTAGGGATATCTTTCCCGCCCCCAACCCCATTCCCACCCCACTTCAATTAGGCAGATTTCGTCAGGTGTTGCCAATAACGGTAGAAATTCCATAAGATATATAATATTCATAAACAATTTTAAAACAGCCTATACTAAACGAAAACTCACCCCGAGATGTCCTAAAACGCCGCCATTTTGATTGTGCACAAATTCTTAATGACGACATGCATTACCCATTCTGAACGTGGATAGTATAACAATTCAACTTTTTAATTTGATATAAATAAAAGCTGGCGACGCCCATGGTTGTTTGGGCGGGGCGGTTGCTAGCCCCTTCCATATAGTAAAGGTTAATTTCAACACTTAACCCTACCACACTTGCCAGAAAAAAATTTTGAATAATTAAAAAAATTCCGTTTTTACAAAAGAAACAGTTTTTGGACACATCAAAAACTGTCATGGGTCAGAAGCTGTGTTTGGGGGTAAATACTGAAAAGATAATAAAATTTAAATGACGATTTTTGCGAACAGCTCTGGTCTTTTTTGCCATGACGTTTGTTAAAGGGTTGTGGGTCCTCGGAAATTATCACGACGAGTCGCAAAACTAATTGGAATCAAATCTATGTACCACCGAAGGCCCGTGAGATCTTTTGGTTTGTAAGTGCTCCGTGGTTTCATGCTGTAGTCTTAGTCGGCAAAGTCGGGATATTCATTAGCCCTAACAAATGAAAAAAAAACCACAAAAACAAAACAATTCTGCTGGCGGCAGGTAATCCGATCCCACTAGAAAACTGTTTTCGAGGTTTTTCGCCTGTTTTATGTTTTTCGAAAAAAGGTTTTAATTCAATGTCCACCATTGTCCAGTACACACTAAAAACTAAAGTGTTAAAACTGACACTTTCAAGGTGTTAAACCCATTCTAACTCTTAGGGTTTAATTTTAACACTCAAAGTGCAATGCTTTAAGCACTTAGACATTACAATCGTCAAACATCTGAAACTTGAATGGATGGCACTTCCCATGTGTCTAGTATCGATGGTTCTTCCAGAATCGTCCATAATTAGATTTGCGCTTGGTGGGTACATAATTAAAAGGACACAACGCAGATGACGCGGATCAGGCTCGAGAGTTCGAGCCTGATCCGCGTCATCTGCGTTGTTTCCTTTTAAGTGTCGCGACATTGCACTTGTCAAGTGGTATTATTTTAACACCTGTCAAGTTCTGGGATATCTGCACTTGAACAAAGTGCTAGTTCAGCACTTAGTAAGTGTTAAATACAGCACTTCAAGTGTAGTTTTTAACACTTTAGTTTTTAGCGTTTAAATTAATCGCACGCATTCCATTGAGCTATGTTATCATATTTTTTATAAGCCTAATTGCAGGTCGCAAGGATATCATCAAGAGCTTGAGTGTGAGTGTGTGTTTGTGTGTGGGTTCAGTGGGGGTATCGGGGGATTGTAATCACCTACAGTCGAGGACACAGTTTTATTCACACTAAACGGGGTGTACTGATACATGGTGATGACCCCGTTCAGGGCCGCCGGAAGCACTTCAAGGCAATGGGGTCAGACCCCGGGAAAGGGCATTTACACGCTCTAGAAGCTCCGCCATGACATGCCGAAACATGCATGTGTCAAAGGTCGAAGGCCCGAGATGAGGGAACCTCCTCCCAAACTCCCGCATTGGATTCTGAAAGCTCCCATAACGGATTTGGGGTGTATTTTAGCTTTACTTCGAGAATAAATCATTGAAAGAAATTGAGCGATGAACCTGGGAAGGGCATTGTCTGCCCCCTCTCGCCCCCTAGGTCCGAAGGCAGGGAGGGCATCCTGCCCCGTGCTTCCGACGTCCCTAACCCCGATTGGGAAAAGAGCATTATCGCGCAGTGAAGGCTATGAAAATGAGTTTTGAATGTACAATTGTCAATGACCATATACTTTTATTACAGATCGGGGACTTGTATCTAATTTTTCGTAAAAACTTTAAATTTTCCATATTTGGTGTGTGTTCTTTACAAACCAGGGAGTGTCCTAGTTTACAAATAAAGAAAACACCCATTCCATAAATCTTCCATCCATTTCGATGATTGATTGAGGTGAGAAAAACGTCTTAAAAGTACCAATAAAAGAAAAGTTAAAAAAAAAATCGACGCCCCTTGTACCAATGATAGGTCATAAGGTATGTTTTAGGGGCACAAAAGTTAAATATTTAATTATTCAAGGATTTATTTTGCAAGTGTGTTTATTTATTTATTTGGGTTTAACGACACTTCGACAGCCAGGGTCACCTCGTGTCGGACAGTTTTACGGGTGGAGGAAGCCGGAGTACCCGGAGAAAACCACCGAGCAACGGCGAGTAACTGTCAGACTCCTCCCCAACATACTAACTCCACACAATCAGGGTTAGCATTGGTTGAAGACAAGTGCACCATCGACGTACAGTACGCCTTAGTACACAACGCCACCGTGCCCCCACCTGAGCAATTTGGATTAAGTGTCTTGCACAATAACACAACGCGGTTGCCGCAGATGGGATTTGAACCGAGGACCTTTCGGCCTGCATCTCTACCTACTGAGCCACCGGGCTCCCTTTTGCAAGTGTTGTCTTCTGGTTGTGATGGCTGGAGGGTTATCACACTGTCATTGTTTGGTGATAAGTCCCTATACACATTTGTTGTGCACTTGCGTCGATATACAGGGGAGGCTGTCGGGCTCCCTACCAAGAATTTATTTGGACATTTAGAATTATGTCAGATCGATAACGCCTTTTCAGAATTAAAAAAAATAATCATGCACGCTAAAAACTAAAGTGTTAAAAACTACACTTGAAGTGCTGTATTTAACTGGTTGAGTGCTAGAAGCCACTATCAGGGCTTTCAAAAAAAATGAGGGTACCAGTGCAAAAGCAAGCATTTTCCTTGCTTGTGTTCCATATTTAGTCAAATGCAAATTATATTTTGTTCATATGAATTTGTTCAATTACTAATTGAACGGGCACTCTCCAATAATTTGTAATAAAACAAATTTTGATGAACATATTTAGACCACTAGAAATAATCTAACCCTCAACCAGTTAACACTAACTAAAAGCTGAACAAGCACTTTGTTCAAGTGTAGATATCCCAGAACTTGACAGGTGTTACAATAATACCACTTGACAAGTGTAATGTCGCGACACTTGAAAGGAAACAACGCAGATGACGCGGATCAGACTCGAACTCTCGAGCCTGATCCGCGTCATCTGCGTTGTTTCCTTTTAATTGTGTACCCACCAAACGCAAATCAAATTATGGACGATTCTGGAAGAACCACCAATGCTAGACATATGGGAAGTGCCATCCATTCAAGTTTCATATGTCTGACGATTGTAATGTCTAAGTGCTTAAAGCATTGCACTTTGAGTGTTAAAATCAAACCCTATGAGTTAGAATGGGTTTAACACCTTGAAAGTGTCAGTTTTAACACTTTAGTTTTTAGTGTGTGGTAGGAGGTGCTCACCCACTCCCTTGATAAAGGATTCGAGACTACAATTGTTTGCCCTGAATTTGTGATGCAAAAATCGTCTGTTCCACAGTGGTACATGGCGGTACTCTCTAGACAGGGGCGTGACCAGAGGGTCTTTGTTCTGGGTTATGCCACTCCCGAATTTACAATTGCACCTCTCTCGGCTGACGAACATCCAACTTTTAATAACTTACACCCACCCCCGATCGCGAATTTTTTAACTGCTTCCGGTGACTTTGCAGCTTCTAAAAATGTGTTCGAAATATATGACCAGTGGGTTCGAGAGTTGGACATTTTTTACTCCAGTTTAAAAATCTCATGAAGTTTGATTTAACTGGTAGTGCTAAATTATTTTTGACTAGTAAAACTTGTTAACATGTTTTTACTTTGTTACAATTTATAGGAGAGTGCCTATAAATTATTACGGACCAAATTATTTCACTTTAAAGATGATATTGAGAACATTCACAGAATACACTTTAAAATCATTTGGTTTAAAAATCAACCCAAATCAACTGGGGTGAGTGAATATGAACCCAATTGGGTTCATATTCACTCAACCCAGTTGATTTGGGTTAATTTTTAACCCAATTGATTTTAGAGTATATGAAACTTTTGACTTGTAGTACACACACTTTAGAGGAAAGCCCAAATTTGGGCTTCCAGCATTCAACTAGTTAAAAATCCCTAAATTCCGGTTAAAAACGGCCATAGAAACATACAAAATGCCACGAAACCTACTACCACGTAGGGTATAAAATTTTCAATTGTTAGTGGTTGGGCTGGGGGGGGGGGAGGGGCATTTCTACCTACTGAAACTGTTGGTCGGGAGTGGGCCCCTCCCTCTCCCACCTATGACCACGTCCCTGTCTGTAGAGCTGATAAAATTCTGTTGGTGATTTTGTGATCGCGACACCCCAACCCCCACGCCACAACGTAAAAACTATCTTTGCAACTGTATTTGTGTTGAAAACTGAATTGTATAGCGGGTCAACAGTTTACTCACCTTGGAAAACTTTATCGTCTTGAACAGGTGGAGGCTGTTCAATGTTGGCCACCGATGGACTCTCTAAAGGAGCTAGTCCGGGAAATCGCATGCTTTCTCTCCACGCAACGAACTCATTTTCCATTCTACGTGCCGCTTCCAAGACTTCTGTGAGTCTCGTGTTTGTCACCAATGCCTGACTCCGTATATCTTCGTTCTCCGATTGCAGTTGTTTGATAATGTTATTCATGTTGTACATGTGGCGTTGGAGTGAGGCAATACATGTGCCACATTGAATATATCCAGATGGTACCTCGGGAACAGTGGTTAACGGTCTTGCGTTAGAATTAGTTTGTTCTTTGGCTAAACGCTGAGCCACATTCCACTGTCTGCGCGGTGCTCTTCCTTGCCATCTCAAACGATTACGTAACAATCTGCGCGCAGGTGTGTCAGCCTGGGGCTTTTCTTCATCGACCGCTATATCAGCATCACCCTCGGGCGCTTTTTCTTCGGCTTTGCAAAATGTCGACACTAAAATCGAAACAAATAACACGGCCAACAGTCTCTTCATGATGTGCTTTAGTATACTCTAAGACTGTGTCACACTGGGACTTTGCCATATACAGAGTAACTCTCCTATTAAGTCGTCTGGTTATAATACACTTTGTCAGCAAATACCTTATCCGTCACATACGATTGTCCAGACAATGTGTATTGCAAGGAATTAGTCCCGCCCCTAATGATTCTGTACACTTTACTTGAACACAAGCAGTTGTCATTTTGCCAAATGAAGTAAGGGACATCTTTTAAGAATTATTTCACATTTTGTATGCAGTGAAAGAAACAAAAATGTCTTACCTGTTTAACCCTTTTAACACTGGTGGTATCTTCCATGCCAGTTAAATGGCAAAAATTGGAAGAGTCCATATCCATTATTTGGGGGTAGAGCAATTAATATTTTCAACGTGCAGCCTTCAGGCTGCACGTTGAAAATATTAATTGTTCTACCACACACGTTCACTTAGTAGCCATCCTACTAAATGAAATTATGACGTATCGTGTTCCTAGACCGGAAAAGCGGCCTCTCGTGTTGAAAGAGTTAACCCTCAAATCCCCATACAACCACAAACAGCCCCTTTTATATTGCTCTGAGAACTTTGCCTACAAGTGTATTCTTCCTTGAGAACTCGACTGGTAGGATGCATTTACCTTTACAGTGTTTTTACATCATTGCTGGCTGCTGGCTGCCTGTACAGGCAGTCAACTATAATATAGAAAGTCCGCTAAGTCGTTTGTACATGTATATAAGTAGTTATTAACTTAAAAATTAATCTGAGGAGTCAAGGGTAAATTTGTTGTGCAATGGCTAAACTTTACACACACCAAAACAATTATGCACATTGGTTTTACATTAGATGGAAATGTTGCAATAAAGACAGATTTCTGCAACCCTTTGTTGGAATAAAAAAAGAAAGCCGTTTTATTTTTTGATATAGATTAGACGTATAGTCAATGCAAACCGTTTTGTTGATCAATTGAGCGTCTCAGTTCAGGGCATGCGTACCGGCGCGCAATGAATGTGACCGGTGTAACACGAGAAGCAATCGCAATCTTAACGTGGAGTGGAGATTGGGTGGTGGGATCTGAATAATAGCAGTGACTAAACTGTCGAGGTAATATCACAACTCCGGCTTGATGATTTAAAAATAGCCACTCATTTCCAATGGCATTACTTGGTGACGAAAACGTTTAAATCTTTCTGTTGCAATAGTACAGACTACTGAGAGGTGGTTGGGTAAGCGAGCAGGGCCGTTTTTGACGAGGAATCAGTAAGTGTCACACCCCACTCTGCTCGTGATCGACATGATTACTGCTGCGTATAGTTAGTTAGTTATTGGTGTTTAAGGTCACATATTTCTGCACAATGGCTAAGCATGACCACGACAGTTTTGCGGGTGGAGGAAGCCGGAGTACTCGGAGAGAACTACCGAGCAACGGCGAGCAACTGTCAGCTCCCCAACATACTAACTCCACACAAGCAGGGTTAGCATTGGTTGAAGACAGGTACACCATCGACGTGCAGTACGCCTTAGTACACAGCGTCACCGTGCCCCCACGTGGGCAATGGGGGTGAAATTACTGCTGGGTATAAATGCAGGTAATCAAACGGGGTGACTATGGTTCGCCTCGCTTGAGAACTTTTCAAACAATATTATATATGGAAAGTGATTACATCTGAGGAGTTGGGTTACTAAAGTGGCACATTTCTATGGTCTGAGGTATCAGCCATTTGTATTATTTGCAAGCAGCCTGAATACACTACTGTCTTGTCACCTAATACTGATGTACATCTAGGTAGGAACCCATGGTTTCCATTCTGATAGTTGAATAATTATAATTTACCCACCGGGAGGCTAAAAAGTTTTTTTCTGCTTAATCTTTTCCGTCAGAAACTATTCAGATCAACTATTCCTCTGGACTCTCTGTGAAAAATAGGTAAGGGACAAGCTGTCAAGTCAAATTTGGAAATCGTAGTTTGTCACGGTTAGGCAATGACTTATTTTTTAAAAGTGTGTCACGCTCATATATCAAGCATGACCTATGGACCTGGGATCAAAACCAAACGATACAAACTCAACGAACACCAAATGAGTCGAAACTCAATGGAGGTTCAGAATATGTGTTAACCCTTTACCCAACGTAACGGTCAAAACCGGCCAGCGCTATTCACTAAAATCGCCAATTAATTTTCATTATTTTTTCATTTTTTGTCTCAAAAACATAGGTTATGACTCCTCTTTGGAACGAGCTCGTCGAGCTCGTTCCAATGAGGGGTCATAACCTATGTTTTGGAGACAAAAAATGAAAAAATATAGTTATTCAAGAATTTTATTTTCAAGTGTCGTCTGCTTTTCGTGTTAGATAAAGGGTTAAGGACACTGAGGTCGCCCAAGGATCATTGAGTGCATTTTTCAGAAATAATTGAAATCGTATTTTATTATCCCTAGTGCATTCCGGATGTTCATACATGTATGTCATCACTCAAATGAATGGGTGGGGCCAATTATCTTGAAAGTGGCTCACGCTCATATCTCAAGGATGGTATGACCCATGGACCTGGGATCAACACCAAATGAGTCCGGGCTTGATAGAGGTTCGAAATATGTGTCAAGATCATTGAGTCACCCAGGGGTCATTGAGTGCATATTTCAAAATTGCTGGAAATGGCATTTTATGACCACATGAATTTCTGCTCCAAAACGTGGATGGGGGTCAAACATTTTGCTTTTGCGAGTAGGTCACTATTATATCTAAAGCATGATATTATCTATGGACCTGTGACTAGCAACTAATGAGTCGAGACTCAATGGAGGTTCACAAAACGGGCCAAGGACACTGAGGTCACCTAGGGGTCATTGAGTGCATTTTTTTCAGATTTCCTAAAAATCGCATTTTTTTACCATCCCCCAAATGCATTCTAAATGTTCATACACATATTTCTATACTCAAAAAAGATGGACGGGGAAAACATTTTGAAAGTGGGTCACACCCATATCTCAAGCTTGGTATGACATGGAACTGGGATAACCACCAAAAAAGTCCAGACTTAATGGAGGTTCAATAAATGGGTCATGGTCACTGAGGTTATCCAGGGTCATTGTGTGCATTTTTCAGAATTGCTGGAAATCGCATTTTATAGCCCCTTCTTGTAGTTCACACATGAATTTCTATACTCAAAAATTGGGCGAGCCATTTTGAAAGTTGGTTACACTCATATCTCAAGCCTGGGAGCGCGGTGGCTCCGTAGTTAGAGGTGCAGGCTGCAAGCCGAGAGGTCCTCGGTTCGAATCCCACCTGCGGAAACCGCGTTGTGTCCTTGGGCAATACACTTCACCCCTATTGCCCACGTGGGGGCACGGTGGCGTTGTGTACTAAGGCGTACTGCACGTCGATGGTGCACTTGTCTTCAACCAATGCTAACCCTGCTGGTGTGGAGTTAGTATGTTGGGGAGCTGACAGTTGCTCGGTGGTTCTCTCCGGGTGTTTCGGCTTCCTCCACCCGTAAAACTGCCGTGGTCATGATTAGACATTGTGCAGAAATATGTAACCTTAAGCACCAATAAATGAATAATCTCGAGCCTGTCCTATGGACCTGGGACCAACATCAAATGATTCGAGACTCAATAGATATTTAAAATATGGATAAGGTCACAGATCACCCATGGGTCATTGGATACATTTTTCATAATTGCTAGAAATTGCATTTCTAACCTCTCATACTCCAGGCGATTAGGGAAAAAGTATGATCGAATTGCACCTTTTTTATGAAAGCATGAAATTTAGTACATAGGTACTTGGGACTATACTGAACATTTTAAGATAAGAAGAGAATTATGTACGTGTTCTTCTTAGCAGTGGTTGCCAGGCAACCTTTTGTCCATACCAGCCACAGCTTAGATCGACAATAGCCATCATAGCATGGCATATTAAATTATATGGAACTGAAAACAACTCCTTTCGAAAGATAGCAGCACATTCACGACCCAATGGCCTGTTTCGTTGGGTATTCCCTTAGCAACGGTTGCTAAGCAAGTATTTAATCATAGCAACCATACTGTAAATGACTATTTTTCATCACTTTGGTCAAAAAGATTCTTAAATGAGCCTAAAAAGGACAATTGATTTACTTGATATGGAGAACACATTCATCTATGTCTATAATCTTGCACATTTCCCCCAGAAACGGTTGCTAGGTAACCCTTTTGCACATAGCAACCATAGCTTAAATGGGTCATGTTGACGAAAGCAAGGCATATCAGGATATCTTTGACACGAACAACAACTTTTGAGAGATAAACCTTTTAACGCTAATTTTTCATTTCCTTGTTTGATTACACGTTCCCAAATCTTTCATGTCTTTCTTACATCTTTTGCAGGGAAACTATTAAACCATGTCAGAAGTTGTTCAAGAGAGGGATGTGGCCACCTCTAGCACTGGAAACTGACTGCCTGAGTTGTTTCATAAGATAAGATAAGATTCATTAAGCAAATACACCAGAACAAAGGCAGATTGCTTTGTATATACAAAATCAACATAAATAGAAACATAAAACAATACTAATTCCAAATGACAAACGTAAATATTAAGGCTTATAGTGGTTGTAATGTAATATTGTTAATGTCACCTCTTGGTGTCAGATTGACAAAATTTGTTCTCGTTGTTTTAAGAATTGCTGGATCATATTACAGATGATACCGCATAGCTGTGGCACATTGTTTCTCATCAGGAATATAAATCTCTCGGATGTGTCCATCTCAACAAACTCTTGGTATTCACGTTCATATTTGTAAAATGCACGTTCTCTAAAAGATGCATATTCACTGCACTCCATAAGGAAGTGTCATTCTGTTTCCACTGCACCTGAGTCGCATACCGCGCATAAGCGTTCACTTACGTGGATGCGTGGTTGCATATGCCTCCCCTTTTCTGTTATAAGTTTGTGGTTACTTACACGCAAACGAGTAAATATGTTTCTCGCTTCGGGAGGTGGTGTATAGATCAAATAAGGCTCCAGGTGATATTTGTTTTTAAACTCTCGATAAGTTCTCAGCTTATGTTTTCCAGTTTTCCTGTTGTCGTCAAATGTAGCATTACAAAAAAATATTTTAATCGGTCTCTTTCAGATTTTCTCTTATTTTTATGTATTTCGTAGGTTCAAACGGAATTTTCTGATCAGAGTTATTTTGAGAATTATAATTGGCTATAAATCATATGTCAGACATGCACGAGAAAATCTGATATGTCTATTGAACAAAGGAAAGTGGGATGATAGTGGTTCAGACTACACACCTTTGGCAAACAATCTGACTGAGTTTCACAAGTTAGGACGTTTACCAAGAAATATCAGAATGAGACTAGAGTATCTGAAGCATAGTGGACGGATAGAAAGTGTGATGCGTTCGATCAATGCAAGGTGGCAGAAAACATGTTGTGCCAATTATAACAACCCAAAAAGTTTAGCGCGAGAAGAAAAGGAAAGCTTATGAACCAACAGATGAGCGGTCTAATATGCTGAATATTAAGAAACGAATTCTCGCAAGCCTGCCAACTATGTGCTGGTACAGAAGTTGTCGCGGCGTTTGTTCCCCAAGATTAGGACATAGGGTCTTTTCTGTCTGATAACTATGAGGATGATAGAGATTTCTCTATGTTAACAATGCGCCGCACAGTAGATGCAATAAAAAATGACATTTTTCCATGAACACTCAATTTCGGGATCTTTTGATGATAAAAGCCAAATATCCTTAGTACCCAAATCTCTTCTAGTATTGATAAATATGCTGATATACGGCTACAGTAACATAGAGGAACGGCTTGCATCTCTGACAGTTTCTCAGCTCAATGTTTTCAATGCAAAGAAAAACAAACAGAAACTATCGTTAGCTCTAGTACACTAAAGACACAGAAGAGAGCGTCAACTACTAATGCCTATACACGATGGACCCAAGGCACACTCATTTACTAGACAGAGACGGCTTATTGATATGTTGTCCGACCTCGGACTATCAGAATCCTAGGACAGGATCATGGACAGTGTAGCAGCTTTGGGAGACACGTTATGCTATAACTAAATGAGAGTGGTATTAGTTGCCCATCTTAACTGGGAAACGGGTTGTTTTTTTTTTAACCGCAACAGTTGACAATATCGACCATAATCCCAGTTCAATGACAGCAACTTTTATCATTTCATGGAACAGCCATTTCATTATTCCTAAATGTCGAGAATAAAGCGCCAGAATAAAAAAAAAACGTTCTTATCGAATTTTCCTGTGAAGTTGAAACAAAGTACAATATCTTGCCTCCCATTTGCATATACAGATCTGGCATCTGTATTTATCAGAGACGGAGATGTGTGTGTTCCTGTATGCATGTTTGAAACATAGCGAGGATACCGTGATGACAGCTGAGATTCTAAGCTTGATAAGAGGGCCGAGATGCAGTGGTTGAACCATGTTGAGAATTCCCTCGATGATTTTTCAGATAAAGAACTTTCATGGGCGCATTTCATTCTAATAAACTTATGCAACTGGATCCAAATGAATCACCAGTTCCTACTGTTAATTCCATGCAGCCACCTTTCACTCAAGCAGCATCATCCACTTCAATGATGAAACACGGTTTCAAAGTTATAATTGACATAACAGCTCACTTCAAGCGAGGTCGGTGTGCTGTCATAAGTCTCGATCAGTCCCTCTATGCCAAGATGAAAAAAACAAGTGCAGTGGGAATTCAGTGGCGAGTTGGTTGAAGACAAGTGTGTTTTGCTACTGGGAGATCTTCACTCAGAACTTACAGCGTACAAGATGTTTGGAAATTGGTTAAATGGGAGTGGGTGGACAAAGGTTTTGACACAAGGATCAATTGCCTTATGGTAGGTGGCAGAAGCTCTCTTCACACCTCACATCAAAAAGCGTGTGCTCATAACGTTACCACATGCACTCTCCATATATTGATGAAGAGTCCACAGAGATAATTGGCTGATAATCCAGATGATGAAAAGACATTTGAAGAGTGGTCATCCAACATCGAACCGTTGCCAAGGAAAACCCCTAAAGAATTGTCTTCCTATTTTAAAATGTTTAGCATAGCCCAAAGTAACAATGTACCAAATTCCATGCTCATATCCAAAAGGTGCAATTTTCTCCTAATTGCCTGGACTTTGATGCATTTCTGATGCCCACACGCGCATTTCATCACAGAGAGCAGTCATCACAGAGGGCAGAGCCAAACATTTTGAAAGTAACTAACTCTCAAATTTTTGTCTAATCTAAGGCTAAAAACTAGAGCGAGCAATACATTTTGAAAGATTGTCATGCTGAGATCCCTGTGGTTATTTGTTGTATATTGCATAGTATTTGATAATCATAATTTTGACTCCCTAATGTATTCATAAAAGTTCAACAACTCTGCAGAGTTCGAGAGAATCTCAACTTTCTGTCATCCCATATAGGTTACTTGTCTCGCCTCACCGGTTTCGTCCGACGGCGAACTTCATCAGAGGCATAGAGTGACTACTTTGGATCCGCTTTAAATAACCTCATTCCCTTATGTATTCCTAAAGATCATATGTAAATTTGAATGTCCCAAAAGAGGGTGGGATCAAAAATTTTGAAAGAGGGCTGAGCCAAAATTTTTAAAGCAGGACACACTTGAATATCAGACATATTGATCTGGGACCAAATAAGGAATGATCGTTTGTTTCTGTCTATTTCTTGAGTTATGAACCCCCCAAAACAAAGGCCAAACTGTGTAAATGGGCGTAGCCATTTACACAGTTCGGCCTTTGTTTTTTTTTTTTGGGGGGGGGGGGGGGGTAATATCTCAAGAAATAGACAGAAACAAACGATCATTCCTTATAATTAAACTTGAGAGGCAATAAATTTAAACACTCTACTTTGCGGAGTTAAAATAAAAACCAGGTCGCATCCTGCTTCCTAGTGATAACTGAATAAAAAGGCATAGTTTTCAAACATTCTGTTTGAAATGACGATACATTTCACTGAAACATGTTCTTGTGTCATTCAAAATTTTACTGACCAATGAACTGCGTAAGTTAAAAGGAACGTCATAGGCCACGCCCACACAAAACTTCAATCTCCTTTTCCACTTGACGGGAGGGTGCTGTCATTCAAAGCAACACAGAATTAAATTTAATTCTGATATTGACCATTTCCGGAGAAACTAAAAACACGGTTTGTAAATGTGGAGTTCGATGTAAACCCAGATGACATGAAGTTGGTTGAACTTTGTCTCAGAAAAAGAGTTCATTCAGGCTATTTGGAAATTGGAAAGTTTTGTTGACGTGAGTTTCGTTTGTGGATTATTATGATCGGCCATTGTGTACGTTTTATTTGGATAAAACGATAAAACCAGACGATCATCCATTGCATATAAACAAATTGAACATGGAATAAAAAGCATGATAAGGATTTCATTGTTTATTAAATTTTATTTTGAAAGTCTTTTTAATATGATGAGATAAATATTAATTACTTTTCATGTTGAAACAATATGAGCGTGCAGGGGTTCTTTTCCATTCACCCTGTGCAACGTAATTTTTAAAAAATACATTGGGCGTGATTTAGGGCGGGCCTAAATGCGTCTTTTTTCGGTTCAGTGTTATCTGAAAAAGAAAGAAATACTTTAGCCAATCATTTTGCCTGAAAATGCATGAACAGAACAAAATTTAATTATTAGGCCAACAAGCTTTAAATTATGAGGGGCGAGGGCACTCTGCAGAACTCTTCAGTTACAATACACAACAATGTATTTCTGATTTCTTCAATGTCCATTTCTGATTCCTTTATAGAACACGGTAAATGGTGTGCACGGAAGTTATTTCTGGTTTCTTGAAAAATTTTCATTTTATTCCTGTGTGAAAATGTTTAAAGGCAGTGGACAAAAAAAAAAGAAACATTTTCGATTTCTTTACAGATATTTTACTCCTGAAAATAAGTCTCTACAAATTCTCCTTATACGTAGTTTCGGTAAGGGATAATGAACGACTGGTGAATCATTCGGTGTTAGAAAACACGAGACCCGAAGGGTCGAGTGTTTTCTAACTCCGAATGATTTACCACGAGTTTATTATCCGACTTAAAACACAACATTCTGTTAAAAGACATGTGTAGTTATAATAGCCGAGTTAAATGTTTGTTCTCAAACTGTGTCGAAGTGTTTAAAGAAACTAAAGCATAGAGAACCAAGCTGTTGAGGCAGAAATGTAGCCCATTTATTGCCGAGTTCCCTCGCAAATACCTTTTATAAACAATCAATTTTAATCATTGCCAAAACATAGCTTTTCCTCGATCATCCCCCCCCCCTCAAAATGATCGATTTGCTTCCCCCCACTAGGTCCATTTGCTTCCCCCCCCCCCCCCCCCCCCAAATATGTGCCTGTACACCGTGACTTTCGCCAACGGGAAACAAAAGGCTTGTCGCAAGTGTGTTTTCTGAGAACAATAACTGTGGATTATTTTACGAATCCACAGTCATTGTTCTCCGAAAACACACTTGCGTCGATCCCTTTGTTCACCTTGGCGATTCGGAGTTATAATGCACTGAGGCGGATAACGCGGCTGTGTTTTAATTCTGATTATTTCGTATTTTCACACAGATTCGAATGAATGAATGAAACGTTATTTTGCAGCATACACAAATACAATATCAGTTAACAAATAATACGGTAAATGTGCACTGCATGGAAATGGCATAGCCGGAGAGACTGTCTTTTTAGCATTCGCACGCACCAGATTTCTTGACAACAATGCCTGATCCTTTTGTCTTTTCCTCGAGGTTTCTGCCTAAATAAAATAGAAACAATCGCCATGCACGGACCGGAGACATTTCTTGCTAAAGTCACATCAGTTTAAGGGCCTATATGAGTAATGAAATTTTGTTTATTTTGAAAATTCTCACCTCTGATATTCCTTCAGTTCCAATTAAATATACATAAAATGTACATCAAAATGAAGGTTGGGATGTATAGAACACGAAACACATGTGTAATCAACTCATAGAGTCGACTGTAGGCACCACTGGTCCCTGGAAGTCTGCTGCCGTATTCGCACCAGAACTGATAATAAAATAATATTCCACGAAAACAACTTGTGGCCAAATGTGCTTTACATATCAAGAACAAAGCTAGGGGATAAAAATTCTTCAAAACACGGCGACAGAGCTGCATTGGGGAAAATTCCAAAGCCTTTGCTTTTGTTTACGTATGAGTATACTTTCGATTTCCGGTCGACGTCATCGGACAGAAAAAGCAGGTAAAAACTACGCTGTCTAAAATCAAATAGTGAAAAAGATCGCCTTCATACAGTATACTGTTATTAGATAGAGATTGCACAGTTGCCATATTCAATGAAAGGTATCATGATACCTGTTGAAATTTCTTAGAATTACGATTTTGTTTTTCGATGGAAATTCGTGGTAACGAGTGAATTGCGCATGTCTGTCGAGCATGGAAACCATCTTCAATAAAAAATGCAGACCGTGTTGTCCTTTTCCAAAATGCAGACAAATAGCTGTATTCGAAAGTGTTTTGAATGCCTAGCTTTGTTCTTGGATATATGAAGCACATCTGGCCACAAGTTGTTCTGATGAAATATTATTTTATTATCAGTTCTGGTGCGAATACGGTAGCAGACTTCCAGGAACCAGTGGTGCCTACAGTCGACTCTATGAGTTGATTACATATGTGTTTCCTGTTCTATACATCCCAACCTTCATTTTGATGTCTAATTTGTGTATATTTAATCTGAATTTAAGGAATATGAGAGGTGAGAATTTCAAAATAAACAAAATTCCATTACTTATATAGGCCCTTAACAGTCTGCTAGTTTGAAAAAAAGAAATAATGGGTTTGGAAGATGAGATCATTTTATTTAAAAAAAAAAATCAACAATCAGGACAAGTTTACTGATCACAATCACTTTTGTTTCTCTAGTTATTTATCGAGTTTTCGTCAAAAGAGATGTTTCGCAAAACTCAAGATGAGCCATTATGAGTATGAATAGTGATATGGCGCTCATTTTCTACCATGATTTTATACGCCCAGAATACCACTGCAACCATAACCTCATTCAACTTCTTCTACCACTGATTGCTGCTTTCAATCACTGTTACCACAACCGACACCACCAATTGTGGCAGCCCCGAAGTTAGGTTCTTAAAATTGTCCGTCATTGTGAGGTGAAAGTTAAAATTTCCGACAGTTTTACCGGGGTCATTGAATGCCGGGACAAATTTGAAACGTAACTCAATGTACTTCTTTAACTGGTGGAGTGCTAAATATTTCCTGGCTGCCAAAATTGGTTCACATGTCTTTGCCTTGTAATAATTTATGGGAGAGTGCCTCCAGTAAATTGTTACAAGGCGAATCCAAATAGATGAAATAAATTCAGTGCAAAGTAATGCGAACCACTATCTACACAACGTGAAACCTTCAAGTCGTGGTACCTGTACTTAAATTGAGTTAGGTTAAAAGTTCCCACCGACGGGAACACTGTCGGAAGATTTTAACTCTCTCCTCACCATGTCGGGACATTTTGAGATCTTAGCTTTGGGTATAGGTAGAAGTGGGCCAGTAGATTAAGATAGGAGCGGAAAAATTGCTGTGATGTGTGCGTGTGTTTAACCCTTTACCTACCATGACAAGCAGACGACACTTGCAAAAACAAAAAAAATTCTTGAATAACTAATTAAATTATTTGCAACGGTCGTTTGATATTTGTATCGTTTAAAGAATTTTAGCAACACGCATGTTGTTTGGCATGAGTAATCCCAACACGGACTCTCCTGTAAAGTTGCACATCCTAAACGATCGGACGCTATTTCCGACGGGAGAAAATAAGTGTTCCCGAATATATGGAATTGTAATATCCAGAGAGGGTAGATTGGGGGGAAAATTATGGAGTTAAATAGAACTATTCAATAGAGATATCAAACTTAGAAGGAAGGAGTGAACAATCCAGGTTAAAAAGTCGTGAGAGAGAGAGAGAGAGAGAGAGAGAGAGGGCGAGATGCAGCCATGCAGGATAACCGAAAAGAGGTCTTTGGGTGGGGTGGTCTGCGTAATAAACAAACGCCAGGAGTTGAGGACTACCTTGATGGTACCTTGAGGGGGGGGGGGGGAGGGTGGTACACTGCTATTCAAATTTAGAAAAATAGGCCGATGAAATTGTCAGATGTGTACCCATACGCGCAACTAGTAGAAAGCTGTATGATGGAGGGCCACCACGGATGCCGACATTATGTACACCATACATGGTATGGGTACATATAGAAATGAATTGGAGGAGTGTCTAATTTGATGGATAAAGGGTTAATATCTCCGGTGAAAATTATCAGATTTACATAAAAAAACTATACAGCACAGCACATCAGTAACCTGAATAAATATATAAAAGTAACATGACAATCGGATTGATATTTCTTGAGTTATCTCATGCCAAAGGGATTGGAGGAGTTTTCAGTTTGAAGGATAAAGGGGGTTAATATCTCCGGATCAAAATATCAGATTTACATCAAAAACTATACAGCTCAGCACATCAGTAACCTGAACACAATTATAAAGTAACTTGACAATCCAAGCAATATTTTTCAAGTTATCAAATGCCAAAGGGATTGGAGGAATTTTTAATTTAAAGGATAAGGGGTTAATATCTCAGGATCAAAATAACAGATTTACACCAAAAACTATACAGCTCGGTACATCAGTAACCTGAACACAAATATAAAGTAACTTGACAATCCAAGCAATATTTTTCAAGTTATCGAATACCAAAGGGATTGGAGGAATTTTCAATTTGAAGGATAAAGGGTTAATATCTCGGGATCAAATCATCAGATTTACACCAAAAACTACACAGCTCGGCACATCAGTAACCTGAACAGAAATATAAAGTAACTAGACAATCTAAGCAATAGATTTCAAGTTATCGAATGCCAAAGGGATTGGAGGAATTTTCAATTTGAAGGATAAAGGGTTAAAATCTCAGGATCAAATTATCGATTTACACCAAAAACTATACAGCTCGGCACATTAGTAACCTGAACACAAATATAAAGTAACTTGACAATCCAAGCAATATTTTTCAAGTTATCGAATGCCAAAGGGATTGGAGGAATTTTCAATTTGAAGGATAAAGGGTTAATATCTCGGGATCAAATCATCAGATTTACACCAAAAACTATACAGCTCGGCACATCAGTAACCTGAACACAAATGTAATGTAACTAGAGAATCTAAGCAATATTTTTCAAGTTATCGCATGCCAAAGGGATTGGAGAAATTTTCAATTTGAAGGATAAAGGGTTAAAATCTCAGGATCAAATTATCTATTTACACCAAAAACTATACAGCTCGGCACATTAGTAACCTGAACACAAATATAAAGTAACCTGACAATCCAAGCAATATTTTTCAAGTTATCGAATGCCAAAGGGATTGGAGGAATTTTCAATTTGAAGGATAAAGGGTTAATATCTCGGAATCAAATCATCAGATTTACACCAAAAACTATACAGCTCGGCACATCAGTAACCTGAACACAAATGTAAAGTAACTAGAGAATCAAAGCAATATTTTTCAAGTTATCGAATGCCAAAGGGATTGGAGGAATTTTCAATTTGAAGGATAAAGGGTTAATATCTCAGGATCAAATTATCGGTTTACACCAAAAACTATAGAGCTCGGCACATTAGTAACCTGAACACAAATATAAAGTAACTTGACAATCTAAGCAATATTTTTCAAGTTATCGAATGCCAAAGGGATTGGAGGAATTTTCAATTTGAAGGATAAAGGGTTAATATCTCAGGATTGAATTATCAGATTTACACCAAAAAACTATACTGCTCGGCACATCAGTAACCTGAACACAAATATAAAGTAACTTGACAATCCAAGCAATATTTTTCAAGTTATCGAATGCCAAAGGAATTCAAGGAATTTTCAATTTGAAGGTTAAAGGGTTAATATCTCGGGATCAAATCATCAGATTTACACCAAAAACTATACAGCTTGGCAAATCAGTAACCTGAACACAAATATAAAGTAACTAGACAATCCAAGCAATATTTTTCAAGTTATCGAATGCCAAAGGGATTCACGGAATTTTCAATTTGAAGGTTAAAGGGTTAATATCTCGGGATCAAATCATCAGATTTACACCAAAAACTATACAGCTTGGCAAATCAGTAACCTGAACACAAATATAAAGTAACTAGACAATCCAAGCAATATTTTTCAAGTTATCGAATGCCAAAGGGATTCAAGGAATTTTCAATTTGAAGGTTAAAGGGTTAATATCTCGGGATCAAATCATCAGATTTACACCCAAAACTATACAGCTTGGCAAATCAGTAACCTGAATACAAATATAAAGTAACTAGACAATCCAAGCAATATTTTTCAAGTTATCGAATGCCAAAGGGATTGGAGGAATTTTCAATTTGAAGGATAAAGGGTTAATATCTCAGGATCAAATTATCAGATTTACACCAAAAACTATACAGCTCGGCACATCAGTAACCTGAACACAAATATAAAGTAACTTGACAATCCAAGCAATATTTTTCAAGTTATCGAATGCCAAAGAAATGGATGCGGACGCCGGACGGACGGACGGACAAAGGATGGACGAACGACGGATGGTTACCCCGGATGCCGGTGTAACAGGAATGGAAGTCCGTAGGAAAATTAGTCCCTCTGGACTATTATTCCGCGAAATTATAGTCCTAGGTCTAACATTTCTAGGAATAGTAGTCCGTCCGTCGGACTACTATTCCTAGAAATGTTAGACCTAGGACTATAATTCCGCGGAATAATAGTCCAGAGGGACTAACGTTCCTACGGACTTCCATTCCTTTTACACCGGCATTATGTGTACCATACATAGTATTTTCAAGTTATCGAATGTCAAAGGATTGGAGAAATTTTCAGAGCATCCAAGCGGAGAGAAAAAAAAAGCCGACGTAGTGCTGCGGAAATAAGATATGGCCAAGCGTTTATGAGCCGTCACAAATATTTCAAGGTTTGTAATCCCTCTAAGGTACCCATCTGAGGTAACCCCCACCCCCCACACACACCCACCCAGTTGCTCAGCTATATTTTTAGGTTACCTATTTTCCATTTGGTCCACAAAGTTTATTTTTCTTTCCTGTTTCATTCTTATTTTTCATCTTGTTCAACATTTTAATTCAATAAGAAAATGCGTTAAAACTGATCTTTGATGGTGTTTGTGTACTTAGCTTTTGTAAACATAAGTTGAACAAAACACGCAGCTTTGGTAATATGGAGGAAGATGAATTTTTTGAATTGTTTTATATAAAATCAAGGACAATGGAATCATGTAGGTACATGCTATTTAACAAATTTTAGAAATATGTTTTTAATAACCGTCTGTTGTTATTTGGTTTTCTAATCTAGGTCATGTTGCTCGTATTATATCAACAGACTCGACAAAAATCCACTTGCTATCTTTTCGAAATGTACGGACTGTTAGATACATCGCACTACCGTCGTGTTGAATTCAATTAATTCTAATCAATTGAATTCGAGTCGATAGTTGTGCGACGTGTATATAAACATTAAATGCGAGTAGAGGAACTTCAAACGAATCTTCGTGTTTGCCAGACGAATCTAATTCCCTAACTTGAATTAGATCCCTGTTGGTTAGAAACGTTGCATCACCGACGATTCGAATTAACCCTTTACCCAACGAATCGACCACATCCGCCCGCGTAATATGCAAATTCAGCAGCTGAAAAAATACTATTTTTAAAAACTATTCAACAAAACCATATCATCTGACCCCTTTTTGGAACGATCTCGTCGAGCTCATTCCAATGAGGGGGTCACATGATATGTTTTTTTTTTAATTTTTCGAAAAATTAAAAAAAAATGATATTTAAAACAATATATTTTGATATCGTTTGCGTTGGGTAAAGGGTTAAATGCAAATAAAATAATAATGATATGCTAAGCAGGAAAACAACGAATGTCGTGACGTATTTTCCAAGTTTCAATAACTTTCGCGATGAAATTGAATTCGAGTCGACGATGATGCGTTGTCTATAACCAACACAGATCCAATTCGAATTTTGGAATTGTTTTTCTTCCTTGGTTTGGGGTTGGGTTAGGGAGGCAGCCAACTGAGCTATACAGACAACACTCGGCAATTTTCTTTTAAAACATTATGCGTCATGTTACCCCATTAAAGCACTATAAATTGCAAACAAATATGCCTGTATAGGTCAAACTATATAAACATTTTCATATGAAAGACAATCTCCAAATGAATCCAGAACGACGTGGAGTGTCAGTATACATAAAATTAAGCCATAGTAGTAGTAGGAGATGTGGTAAACGGGGCCCATTGGGGGGGGGGGGGGATCTCATGGGGTATCTCATATGTGACGTCAAAGTCACGTGCCCTGGTGACGTCATGTTGTGTTGTCATGGTAACCCGCGTGAGCGGCCATCTTGTGACGTCATCTCCATAGTGATACGTGGGCCTAGTGCGCATGTGCAGCGCGAGTTGTTAGGGTGACGCGTGTTTCCGTCGTCCATTTTCTATACTGGAGGCCGCCATCTTGGTTTCTATGGTAGCACGTAGTTGTTATGGGACCTAAAGTCTTACAACAAGACAGGGGGTGTGTTCGGAGGATGTGTTCGATTGAATCGGAGTATCGCGAATTACCACAAACAACCCGACAATCCCCCCAAATCACCGAAATTGACTTTATTTCTCCATTTTATTGGCTTAGCACGTAGTGCTATAGTACCGAGGGGTGCCCTGGGGTGATGTTCGATTGAATCGGAGTATACTCCAGTAGCGTAGAAGAGCCTATCATCTGGAACAGCTTTGCTGGTTATTACTATATTTAGCTATTCTGGTCTATTCTTGTTAGTTCTGACCCTATTCCGTGTACTCTTGTTGTTTCGTTTATCTAGATTATTTATATAAATTATAACTAACCAATCAGATTGCTTGATTTCCCATAATCTGTATGCAGAGTTATCTCCCTTGTGTATAACAAAATGCTATATCATTCCCAAAGCCAATAAGCTATCGAGCAGTTACTGACAGACCATTGCTCGAACGACTCGAAGCTCATCGAGCAAATGAGCCATCGAGCAGTTGCTCATTCGAGTGACTTGCACATACTGCTCGAACGACTCGAAGTCTACCGAGCAAATGAGCTATCGAGCAATTGCTCATTCGAGTGACTTGCACATATTGCTCGTCGACTCATTTCAGTATTTGAGGATACCTATGGCCTGGTATTGTATTTTTAAGGATACCTATCGAGGATACCTACTGGAGAATCCCTTTTTTGTCATATGTGCTTATGTGAAAAGGCACAATGTGACACATTGTGCCCTAGCACATAGGCACATGCTGGATGTGCCGATATGTGCTTATATGTGCTTATGTGAAAAGGCACAATGTGACACAATGTGCCCTAGCACATAGGCACATACGGGTATTTGAGGATACCTATCGAGGATACCTACTGGAGAATCCCTTTTTTGTCATATGTGCTTATGTGAAAAGGCACAATGTGACACATTGTGCCCTAGCACATAGGCACATGCTTTATGTGCCGATATGTGCTTATGTGAAAAGGCACAATGTGACACAATGTGCCCTAGCACATAGGCACATACGGGTATTTGAGGATACCTATGGCCTGGTATTGTATTATTCGAGGATACCTACTAGAGAATCCCTTTTGGAAAACACCTGTGGCTATGGAATCCCTTTTTGGTCGTATGTGCCTATTGCTAGGGCACATTGTGTCAGATTGTGCCTTTTCACGTAAGCACATATCGGCACATAAAGCATGTGCTTATGTGCTAGGGCACATTGTGTCACATTCTGCTTTTTCACATAAGCACATATGACAAAAAGGGATTCTTCAGAAGGTATCCTAGATAGGTATCCTCAAATAATACAATACCAGATCATAGGTATCCTCAAATACCCGCGTGAGCCTATGTGACTATGACGTCACATATGAGATCCACCATGAGATCCCCCAATGGGCCCCGTTTACCACATCTCCTACTACTCATAGTATAATGTTTTCCTATATGTGTACACAGTTAAAATGCATGTATAGGCATCACATAAGATTTGTGTGTAGACTCAAATATTGTGAGTTGAGGTTGTGCGTCAACTGAATTCGACACGACGGTAGTGCGTCCGAGTATATCAAATGAAGATTTGACAGATTTCAGACGAATATAATTCAGTTGCGACGTATGTAACAGGTCTAATGCACTTTCCGTTAAATATTACTATTCAGTGACTTCATAATAGGGCCCTGGATAAAATCGAATCCCGAATGTAATCAGGCTGGGGATTTCGAATCGAATCTCGAATCAAATCAGGTTAAGATACTGCATCTTCTTTTCACAATCATCATTACTGTTAGTCACCAATGAAGTAATATTTGACAAGTCGGTCAAAACGCGGAATATTCCGGACAAGAGCGGACTAGAAGTTGCTTCAGAAGCGGAACCTCCTTGAAGGCATCTTCTATAATTAGGTCTCCTGTACAGAAGATCAGGTGACAGAGAAGTTCAAGAGGGGACAGTTTATTGGACATCTCGATGAATCGAAAATTCCCGAATCAGCGCGACTGGAATCGAACCGAACCATCAGGGCGATTTCGAATCGAATTGAATTTCCAACGTCTAATGGCCCTACTTCACAATCTGTTAAAAAACTATATTTTCAACTTCATGACTTCCCTGATTTCCAAAAATATCAAAGGGAAAGATATCGATCCCACTCGCATATGACACTCTGTTTCTGTTTCTGACAAAAATATTTTCTATGTTAGTAGTTTCGCTCGCATACTTAAGGCCTTTTTGAATGACCTCCTAGATGATTTCATTTGAGATCATACCGAGGTGAATTGTGGGTGTCAGGTGTGTTATCGTGTTAACTGTATCATCGGTCATATTATGACGACATTGTCATAGTGTCATTACGCATGCGCAGCACAGCACGCGTCGTAGGGTGGTAATCGTTTCCGTCGTGCATTTTGTTCAATGAGCCCGCCTTCTTGTTTTCTATAGTTACTATGTAGCTGAAAGTCTTGTAATAGGACGGGGTGTGTCTGGAGGGTTTGATCAGTTGAATGGGAGTATACCTAATTACCACGAATAACCTGATAAATCCCCTAAACTATTGTGTCTTAAATAGTGCCGGGTGTTGTTTGATTAAATCAGATATATCTAATACTGCAAACAACACGGCAACTGCCTAAAAGTACCAAAATAAACACTATTTTGCTCTACCAGCCTGGAGGTATGATGAGCATGTTATTTATTAAAAGGTGTCAATGGGAGTGTATCGAATTGCCGAAAACTATCCAATAACTATTTATTTGGTTCACATTCGTTCAAAATCCTCGTTTTTCTGCCCCCCCCCCCCCCCCCGTGGGCCCTATTCCTTGCTATCCCTGGTTACCACTATCTCAGAATCCGATTTAGAATTAGATATCTCTGCTTCCGACCTTTGTCATTAATCAATCAGATTGCTTCGTTGCACCGACCATTCTTGGACCGTTCTTGCTATTCCTACCGTTCCTGCTGTTCTGGAACCAGCGCCTGCATCATTGAAATGTTTCCAAAATCCTCAACTGATTTCCACAAACGATCCTGACACTTGAACTATTGCAACTGCAGAGACAAGTGGTCGACTACAGCAACAGACTGCAGCTCTTCAGTTTGCTATTCCAAGACAAACTTGGACTTTACAAAGGTATATTTTATATACTGATTATCTGATATTGCGTCCGTGCAATATGTGGTGTTGCCGCGAAAGTCTATGCGGGAACCACCTTAATGATACCGGCCATTGTTTGAATTTTTTTTCGTACCACCTCGACAAATAAATTATAACAACATGTTTTCGGAAATAAATCTTCATCGGGGGGTTATAACATTGCTTCCTTATGAAGGCTCATTATAATTCATTAGCATATTTTGAAGAAATTTAGATATTGGAAGTGAATTTTTCAGATTATAATTTTTTCATTGCCTTTTCCCGCGGTTGCCAATATCAACAATGACCGGAAGTGTCATTTCAATCAAAAGAAGTCTAACCATAAAATCAAATTTTCATTCTTTCGTTTTGAAAACAACAGCTAATATTTAATTAAATTTAGTGTAAAAATGATAAAATTGATTTTGTTTATTCAAATGTATTGTTTATTTTTTTAAATTCAAATAATTATGAAATTAACAATTGTCATATACATAATTAAAAACAACCACTTACTGATTATTTGTTACTGGTGACGGTTTAATATCAATTCATACCTGTTTTTCACCACAAATTTTCACATTAGCTGATACAATCATGGTAAAAATAAATATACAAACCGCTTCAGTCAATCATTTTCAAGAAGTACCAAATATAGGGAAGGCGTGAGCTGAAAAATTAATTAAATGCCGTCAAACAAAAAGGGATTTTGGAGTTAACCGACTTGCAAAGGGAAGCTGAAAATCATTTGACACATTGTCACTTTGGTTAAATGAGGGACGAATAACTCTAAGAACTACAAGCCCAGAAACATCTGACTCAGAAAGCCACCAAAAACAACAATTAGAATTTCCAAAACAGGTTTTGGAAAAATTTGAATTTCTTTCTGATAGAATTCAAAATATTCAGGATGACAATACCCAGCTTAATGAAAAAATTGAAAATATTCAGCCTAACGAAGTTGACATTCAAGCCTCAATTAAAAAGGAGACTCAAGATAAAATTGATAAGTTCAATCAGAAATTCTCAAAATATACAGAAGGGCTTGAATTAGATAGGATAGGTATTGATGAATCTTTCGTCATAAAATAGGAGACAAAAGAGGCAGAGTTTTTTTTATAATGGTTTGAATGTTTTACCAAAGGAGAGAAAATGCCACTCTGATAAATCTTCAAACAGTGGGGAACATTCAAATAAACATACATCAAAAGATAAATCTCAATTAGTGTCAGATTCAAATCTGTCAGACTCTGATATTAAACACAAAAAACATAAATATGCAAAATCAAAATCCACCACAAAATCAGAAATTTCCGACAAAGACTACAAAAGAGATAATTCACATCACCATCATAATAAATCCAGGTATCGTAAAGATGAATCATCTGATGAAAGCTCATATTCATATGAAAGTTCAAATTCGCATCGTAGTCGTAGAAAAAAGAAATCTAGCTGAACTAAATACAATTCCAGTTCTGTTGCATCGGGATCTGGGGATAGTTCTTACTCAGAAAGATCTAAGAGACGTCATCGTCGAGATAAAAGTAAGAGTCCGATATGGCCTAAAATGCCTGTATTTTCAGGTGATAAGACTTCCAACTAGGAACCCTCCATTTTTCAGTTCGAGAGAATTGCTGATAGAAGGGGCTGGGATAGACATAAAAAAGAAAAATAGACTAATTGATTGCCTCAATGGTACTGCATTAGAATATGTAAACACCATGCAGTTGGATTATAATTTCAAAACATTGAAAGATGAGCTCAAACAACGATTCAGTCATAAAGAAGCTCCCGTCTCGTCTAGACGTCAGCTTCAATTTATAAAACAATAGGAAAATGAAACGTTGGAAGAATATTCACAACGTGTTAATTTTCCAACCATGGATAGTTACAGAAACTATGATAAGGACGCTATCATCAGATCTCGTCAGAAGCCTTTCTTAAGGGTTGTCGAGATAAGGATGCAGCAAAGTCAGCCATGGAAAAGGGGCCCATGATTATGAATGCTGCATTAAAATGTGTTAAAACGTCGATAGCCAATCAAAGAGCCCTATTTGGTTACTGAAGCTCTAACTTTTCTCAAAGGCATGTTTCATTTAATGATGACACTAAACAGACAATTGATGAGTATGATGTAAATCAAGCCACCTACAATTCGAATTCTATTGATGTGGGAAAAGAATTGAGAGAAATGAGAGGTTTAATAGGAGACCTTGCCCAAATAGTGCTTCAGAATAATAAACAATATTCAAATCAAAATCCTCAATATTCAAGTCAAAATCCTCAATTCAGAAATTCTGATAGACTCTCTTAGGGCAGTTTTAATAGAGGCCAAAATCCAAAAGCAATACAATTTCACTGCCCACAGTATAACGCTCCTTACAATTTCCCAATACAAAGGTATACTGTTGTCTGCTGTGATTGGAACAGGTGAAAAATCATGCAGGTTATCAATGACACAAATCATTATGTTCGATTTAAAAAAGGCTTACAATTGGTAACGCAGAATCAGCTCATAAAACTTTTCATTCTGTGTTCTCGGCAGATTTTGATGAATATCAAAGTACTTCTGGGGTCAAAGATCCTTCAGATCTTTGAACAAAAATAAAAGTAGACAGCCCTCTCATTTAAAAGAGTTATTTGATCAAAGCATAAGAGATCTATCTGTTCAGCAATATTTACATATTGGCTTTCTTTTGATGAATTATGGTGACGTTTTTGCAAAGCTTGATTTGGAACATAAATTAAGAAGGACCCCACATTTCGTCCAGGAACAAGAAAAACAGTATATACAAACAATGCTTGATTCTGGCATTTTACAGCCGTCTACTTCTGATTGGGCATCAGCCCCAGTACTAGTTCGGAAAAAAGACGGGTTAGTCAGGTGGTGCATTGATTATAGGGCTTTGAATGAAAAAAGGGGAAAGATTGTTTCCCCTTACCGAACATTGAGGACTGTCTCGCTACTCTTTTCGGAACCCAATTTTTCCTCTACCCTTGACATGGGTACTATCAGCTACCACTAAAGCCCAGTGATATAAAAAAACAGCTTTCATAACCAGCTACAGGTTGTTCGAGCATACTAGAATGGGCATGGGTCTTTGTAAGGCACTAGCCACATTTCACAGGGCTATGGAGCTTGTTTTAAGGGGCTTGACATGGCAAAAAGTATTAGTGTATTTGGATGATATAATTGTCCTCAGCAAAAATTTGGAGAGTGTCTTCGAAAATTTAGAAATAGTGTTTTCAAGATTTCGAGAAGCAAACCTAAAGTCCAAACCAAAAAAGTGTGAACTTTTCAAAAGATAGGTTGAATTTCTAGGTAAAAAAGTAAGCCAAAATGGAGTATCTGTTGCCCCAAGTAAAATTGAAGCTGTCCTAAACTAGCCTATTCCAAAAACTCACGTGCAGTTACAGTCATTTCTGGGGTTCATTAATTACCACCCGGGTCATATTCAAGGGTTCGCCATTTTCACCACCCAATTATTTGAATTGTCTCATACAAAAGGGGAATTCTGAACATCAGTTGGCATTTCACACACTAAAATGTATAATGACATCACCCCCTGTGTTAGTCTGTCCATCCCCCAATGGCCTTTTTATTCTGGATACCGATGCCTCTGAAGGTGCAATAGGAGCTGAACTGTCACAGATTCAGGGGTCAGAAACAAAAGTAATCTGTTATGCAAGTCATATTTTGATCAACAAAGAAAATACTGTACAACCAGAAAAGAGCTATTGGCAGTGGTAAAAGTTTGTCAAAATTTCCGACACTATCTTCTTGGCAGAAAATTCATTTTAAGGACTGATCATGGAAGCCTTGTGTGGCTAATGAGATTTAAGCACATCGAGGGACAATTGGCACGATGGCTAGAACTTTCTCAGTTTGATATGACAATAGTTCATAGGGACGGTAAAACGCATTTAAATGCTGATTCGCTGTCTCGATTACCATTGTCAGACAAACACTGTGAATGCTATACAGCTGGTTCATCATTAGAATCATTACCATGCAGAGGGTGTGGTCATTGCAAAAGGACTCATAATCATTGGAGTCGATTTGAGGATGATGTGGATGATGTAATTCGACTTGCCATGCGACATATCAAATCTTCAGATGCTGAGTCTGATTCTGAAGCCTCACCAGATTTTACTACTCAAGTCAGCATCTTAGAAATTAAATGGTTGGATGTCTACACACGAAAACACAAATTTGAGAATTCCTGTTAGCTGATAAAGATGTGAGAAATATTTTGTTATGGAAAGAGAAAGGCACCTCTCACAGCCATCAGGAATTATACCTTCAAAGCCTTGCAACCAAAGCCATGTGTTTATGTAAGGATCAACTCAAAATTGAAAATAGTGTTTTATTTTATCAATGGGAAGAAACACCAAAGTCTATAATCTTTTGATCACTCCAAAGAAATTACAAGAAGAGGTTTTTTACACATGTGTCATGACATCAAATCTTCAGGTCATTTAGGACAGGATAAAACCATTTCTCGGCTGAAAAGCTCATTCTTCTGGTACAACATGGCAAGGGACTGTATCGACTATGTCAAATCCTGTACAGCTTGCAATCTCAACAAGAAAGCCATGCTAACAGCTAAGGCTCCTCTAAAATAATTCCATGCTGGTTTTCCTTTGGAGCGAATTAATTTGGATATTTTAGGCCCTTTTCACATCAGCACAAATGGATATAAGATACTACTCATGGTTGACCAGTTCACGAAGTGAGAGAAATTGCAACACTTTCTGATCAACAAGCTATCAGTGTAGTTGAGAAATTTGTTACTCAGTTTATGGTCACTTTTGGGTGTCCGCTAGAAATTTTCACAGATCAAGGCAGTAATTTTCAAAGTAACTTGTTCTCGACTCTTTGTGACATTTTACAGATTGCTAAAAAAAACGACACCTTATCCTTCATCAAATGGACAAGTAGAGCGTTATAACAGGATTATACTACAAATGATAAGGTGTTCCATAGAGAATAAAAATCTGGAATGGGACTGGAATTTACCGCTATTGGTCATGGCTCTGCACTTTACAGTGAATAGAACTACAGGGTATAATCCAAATAGATTGATGTTTGGTAGGGAGCTCCTGCAACCTGCTGATTTATTATTTGGTATCAATCAAAACATCAACCTACCTCCTGACAAATGTCAGTTACAAGAATATCTGTCGACTGCTCACGAGATTGCTAGGGACAATATCAGCAGGATGCAACTACATCAAAAACGCACTTATGATCTCCGTGTTCACGAAAACCAGTTCGAACCAGGTGATACTGTATACAAAAGAGATTCTACCTCAGAAATAGAAAAAAGTAAAAAGCTTCGACCACCATGGGAAGGGCCATATTTAGTCATAGCATGTAGATCACCTTTATATAAAATAAAAGGTAGGAAAGAAGAGTATTTACTTCATCATGACCGCTTAAAAATTTGCCCTGAAAAAGAACTGCCTTTATGAATGAGAAGATTGAGACATGCCATTTTCACAGATTCTTTTGGTAGATGCTCAGATGAATATGAACTTGATTTTAGTTCTGATTTGGAGACTGTAACTCCTGCTGTCTCGGATGACAGAACTCAAGTGGCAAGTGTTCCGGTTTCAGATTTGCCTGAGGCGGTTCACTTCTGCTGGCTCAGATAAATCTGGAAATGCTCCAGTTGGAGATTCACCTGGGGCGGTATCTACTACTGGCTCAGATAAATCTCCTGAAACCGAAAATAGATATGCTTGATATTTTAGATAAACTTAACATACCGGCCTTATTCAAAGAGGAGATTTACACATCCACTGGCAGAAAAATCAAACTACCTAAAAAATACAGTGATTATCAGTTGGATTAGCTACCAGCACGTCATTTGGTACCAGAACTTCATTTGATACTCTTCACCAACACTGTCTAACCATCCACAATCACAATTAGAATGGAATGGCATCTCAATTCATTTGATACTCTTCACTACCACTATCTAACCATACACAATCACAATTAGAATTAAATGGCATCTCCGTTCGAATTATCTATTTTTGATGAACTTTGATGATCTTGATGAAAGATTTTTCGTTCCTGATTACGAAGATGGTTAGGGTGAAGAATCTGCTACAAATGATAATAATGAGATTGAAGAGAAAGAACCAGATGAAAATTCTGAACACCACCCAGATACCAGGAATGTTCTATTTGCTACAGAAAATATTCCCTCTAACAATCCATAGGCTAAAAAAGTAGTAAAAAGAAAAATTGTCCTCTCTTTGACGACAGCTCCAATCATCTCAAGCGTCATGTAACTAGGAGCCATTTACCCAGCTTTATTGGGACTCAGACTGCATGTTGGCACATGAAAGCCCCCAGAAATCAGGAAACTAGTGTCAATGCAATCTCATTCGATATCTGGTGTTATATGGTCAATGGAATGTTTTTGTTTTGTTTTTTTTTGCCACATGTTGGGTTTACTTTCCTCTGTTGAATTCAGCCAAGAGGAACGCAATGTAATGGCGTATTTTGAAAAGTATCATGGCTTCCTTCGAACTGTAAAAGAGAATGCATTCACACTTTCTCCTCCAGATCACATCAGCTGTATGCCCTATTGGAGAATTTTATGTAACCTTCTATTAAAATTGAAATCCAAACATTCTAATATTTTCGATGATTTCAAAAAGCTATCTTCTCCAATGTTTGCATTAGGGTTATCTGTAATTTTGTTTTCTGATGTTCCAGATTCATACAGTACATGTATATTCGCAGACTCACATTTCCATCCTGATCAGCTATTGAAACAATCAAAGTGTTATAACATGAAAGATTTGGAATCCCTTATTAATCACACTCAGTTTCATTCAAGTCATGCAATAGCTAATTTTGTCTTTCCAGAATCATAGTATTTTTATGAAAACATCCATGGTAACACCCAATATTATTCAACATTTAGTATTCATTCCCAATTAATATCACCACAGTTTGTGCTTAAATTTGCTAAGAAACTGGAGCATCAGATTCAAACTACTCCATGTATGGGGATAGGTGAGGTAAGAATAGACCTCACCACTATCTGCAAGTGTAGGCCACAGTGCAAAGACAAAAAAAATCAAATGTAAGGCGAGTAAAATAAAAGCTCAAAGAGATTTCTTGAGATTAGTTCTACCATTAGTAGATACATTTCAAAAGGTTTTGATTTTGCACGGCAGGGGTAACAACACTGGTGATGCTGCTGATACCTGTCTACAAATTTTAATTGATCTAAATATAACTCACCTTCCTATCCATCGTCATTGTTTTGTTGGCTCTGCAGATGAACTAAATCACTGGCAAAACATGTTACCAAACGTGTCTTTTGGCTTCACCTCAAAATCCTTTCATGATCCACAAACTAAGCAGGCTCTTTGTAAACTAAGCTCCAAGAAACTTTTACTTGAATCTGACTCACCATATCTATTCCCATTTCTATATGCCAAATCAGACTCTCCTTGGGAGATTTTGAGGCTTGCAAATTCAGTTGCAACCCTCAAGAATCCTGTCTGCTGGAAACAACTTCAGCAAATTCTAGCAGATTATATAATTTGTAACATATGTGACATAAATTGTACAAATTGTAAATATTACTCCTTGACCAGTGGCGTTTGATTGGGCATAATGCATAATATTAATAAGTATGAATAAGGATTCTGGAAGGGAGGTCATAACTGCTTCCTTTTGTAAAGAATATTGTTCTCCTTATTGTAAGTGGGGAGGTTAATAATTGCTTCCTTACGTTAACTTGGGTTGAAGCTTTGCTTTATGCCTGATCAGGTGCCTTCATTCAGGAGATTAACACTGTTTATTTGTAAACAGCCTTTGCTGGGAATATATACTCTGTTGCTCAGAAGTGAACTCATCAGCAAATCATTTATTTACAAATTATAATAACTCGTAGGGAGGTCTTTTCCTGCTTCCTTACTTTAAATTCATCATTTACTTTAACTTGTCTGTAGGGAGGTTTCCACAATTGCTTCCTTGCATTACGCAAGTACATCAAGTGCCACTTCTGAGCACCTAGGGTTCATTGCATTTGTCGTTGTTCCACATATCTGTCTGATCAGTCAATCACCACATTCAGCATTGAACAAATGTTCCAACTCCTTCTGTTTTGTCTTTGAAGTAAGAATAGACCTTAAATATGCAGGGGAGGAATGTTGCACCGACCATTCTTGAACCGTTCTTGCTGTCCCTACCGTTCCTGCTGTTCTGGAACCAGCGCCTGCATCAGTGGAATGTTTACAAAATCCTCGATCTGATTTCTACAATCAATCTTGACACTTGAACTTTTGCAACTACACAGACAAGTCGTCGACTACAGCTACAGACTACAGCTCTTCCGTTTGCTATTCCAAGACAAACTTGGACTTTACAGAGGTATATTTTATATACTGATTATCTGATATTGCGTCAGTGCAATAATCTGTATCTACCTATACAGAGTTATATCTCGTGTGTATAAGGAGGGCCTGTATTGTTCTTTTGAATATGACTGTAAGTCAATGGATCAGTGCCTAAAATAGGTATTGCTCTAAGGACTCGAATCTCGTGGAGCAAATTAGCTATCGAGAAACTGTACGATAATGTCACTCCTTGTACGACTGTTTGACCCACCTCGAAAAAAGAGTGCCGACGTTCTGTCGGACGTATAATAGTGGTGCCGAAAGCGTGAGAGAAGGGAGGGGCCGAATATGGGATACTTTGCAATATTTTCACCCAGTGGTATATAGTCTTTCACTACTGATGGTCTGTACCATGGCTACCACATTCTAGAGCCTTCCAGCATTATTACTGACTTGTAGCACTACTACAGGCTTGCTAGCTATCTCTGATCCTGCCCGACCTCTGCACTCGGCCAAGGCTTTAGTATGATCAATCTGATCGCTTCACGCAACTAACTAACCAACCAGATGACTCTGTTTTATCCAGGTCTCGTTCACTATCGCTAACTACCATGTCTAGTCCTTGGCATGTCTGTTCGACTTTCGTCATATGAGGCTATGAAGAAATCCCTCAGTGGGAACTAACCTCAAATCTCTCGTCTCAGTATTGAAAGGTATTGGACATACTGGTATAGCCTACTTCTGTTAGGTCAGCCTTCTGGTTTGTCGTACGAGACCATGGGGGAGTCCCTCAAACTTCAAGTCCCTCATATCCTCATACAAATATTTGAGAATACTCATCGGAACATGGCTATGACTTCTACATGTCTGAGGCCATGTGAGCCATGGGGAAATCTCTCTATGCGGTCAAATCTCAAGTCCCCCATATCTTCAATCACATATGTGAGGATACCTATCAGAGGATACTAGCCCAGGGTTGATATTTCATCTAAATTTGAAAATCCATTTGGATTCTCGTGAAAATGGTTGCGAGAATCATACCTGTTATGAGTGATCTAGGAACCCACGAGGCCACTATTGTCGAACTCCTGTTGTATATTGATAACACACGTAAACCCTTCACCCAACACAGCTTTTTAATTTTTAAAACATCAACTGAATTTTTTTTTTAAAATAAACAATATTTACCAATAAAATCTTACAAATATGGATATCATTGAAACCTGCTCCTTGAGCCGGTTCCATTGACAACTATATTTGTACAATTTTATTGACAAATTGCAATATATTTCAGGTCATGTTGGTCTTGTGTCGGTTAATTGCTGCTGCTAACTAGGTAGAGGGTTAAACTGACTCCGTTCTTTTTCTTATGAACCCTATTAGGTACAGCGAGAAGTTACATAGATCTTGCTGGTTTTGTTGCGCGAATCTTTGCGTGAATCAATTCTCGGAATCTCGACGAAATACAAGTATGGCTTCCGCGGTTTTGTCTTATGAGGCCATAAGGGCAGTGACGAAATATGTCTATGAGGTCTAACTTCAAGTTCCTCATATCCTGACCCAGGTATTTGAGGTTGCTTATCAAATGATTCTAACCCATGGATTCTACACGTTTGGCATTTGAGGCCATGGGGGCCATGCGGCACTCCCTCTTTGATGTCTACACTCAAGTCCCTCATGTCCTTATTTGTGAATAACTATATGAGGATCCTTACATAACATGGCGATGTGCTATTGGACAAACCTGGAAAAAAGCGATGTGTTGTTTTCAGAATGAAGTCCTTAGAGGGTGAATTTGGTGGTGCTAACCCATACAGTGGGCTAAAATTCCCCAATTTATCCTCTGGGTACTTATTCCTGTTTAGGCCTGAGACCTTTATTCAGATTAAGGTTCATAGAGGGTAAATTTAATTATGCTCCTATGCTGTGCAGGGTAGCATCACCAAATGTACCCTCTGGGGACCACATTATGCAGATGACAGTCTGCTTATTTCCAGCCTTGCTATTGGAGAATACTTTTGGAGGATAGCTGTCTGACGATAGTTATCTAATGATAGTTATCTTAACAGGAAGCAAAGCCACAGTCGCAGTGACTATCGGTCGTATCGGTACCGTTCAGGCAACCATCTTGTTTTGTCAAACCGGACCTGGTATCATTTCTGACGTCATCACATCGCAATTCGTGATGGAATATACTATTTTGTTAATGGAATGCGCACCATGACATCCTAACCATAGTTGAAGGTCGTTGCTATGGGTTGATGTCATGAGTGACGTGACTAGTGACGTCATCGATGACGTCATCGAATAAAGAACCGTACATTCAAATGCTTGTGACAAGTAAATACAAATACGGTTGTGTGATTTGATGATTCCTTTAAATGTCTGTGATGGATGCCATAATTTTTTATGTAACAATTGGTGTAAATCTGTTGGTTTAATCTATATTGATAATCTTATTGACCGGATACACACTGTCACATCGAGAAAATCACCAGAATCTTGACTGATGGTAGCTTTTAATTTGATATTTGGATCATGACTGTTTTAAATTTATAAAAATTCATCAAAATCTTCTCTAGAATGTTCCCAAATGATAAACATGTCATTCTAAATAATTATCTGGGATATACGAGAGGTCGCTTTGCACATTTACTTTAGACATTTTCTAACCATTCTGCGACGTAAATGCTGAATCTTTTGCTAATTGGACAACCCATTATTCACAAATAATATTCTCCGTTGAATTTAAAGTCGTCACATTTTCAGCTTAGCTCTGAAAGATCCCACATTTGTTCATATTTTTCGAATGCATTTTTACAGATTTGACTCCTTTATCAATTTTAATATTGGTATATGATGACAATAACCAATATAGCTAAATGCATTTTTCGAGACTCTCTATTTAGAAATTTTAGATAGGAAATCTTGTGTATGTTTATGAATAATGTTTGGAGTGAGGGTTATGGTTATAGGAGATTGCCGCAACAGTTGTACAGGCGCGTAATGACGTCTTTTAGTGTCATAAGCAGACGATTATTCAGGTTATTGCAAACTGCTAATTGTTTTTCAGATGTTCAAGACCAAACCCCCGGCGCTGAATATCCCTCTCATTCATGAATTTATTTCATTACGATAGTCACACGCAGTTATGTGGTACACTGATGGGAAGGGTCCAAGGAGCCATTTCCAATAGTACGACATAGCAATTTTTTTTATCACAACAGAGGACGCTTCTAATTGGTCAGAGCTTCGGAGTTTTCATTTGGGTCGAGAGTTCGTTAATAAAAATCCCGCCAGCCACTTAAGGTTAAATACTGTTATGTACTTATTTATAATTTAGTAATGTTTATTAATTTTATTGGCGAGCAAGTTACGATACTTGTATGGATGCATTTCCTTGGCACAACGTCTTAGGGTGTGTGGCATGACCTTACTTGCCTATCCCTTCCTGAAAACTTTGTAGGGATCTTCATACTGCAAAGAGGGGTATAGCGAAGATGACCGATTGCGTGTGTGGGGTGGGGGTGGGGGCGCGCAATTTGTCCTGGCAGCCACGACTCAAGTCCTGACTGATAAAATATTCCAACAACGTCACAACAGCAATAATCTTCTTTCAAGGAATGCGTTGATGATGTGGCTGGAATGTTTGTCAGTCGAGTTGTAGTTAAATACAAATCGCGCTCGAATTCCACTTGTGCGTAACAATCAGTGATGTTTGTTTGTTTTTCTTTGTTGATTGGTGACAACAATAGACGCACAGTAAACTGTGTCTGAGATCTTGTTTTAATTCGGCCACGTACAGATTCTAAAGTCAAAGATTAAGATCATTTTCCAATTTCTGTTTTTTAGATTAAACAGTATTGATTCATACTCAATGGTGCAGTTGCAGGATACAATAGATTGCAAAGAGAAATCAAGACAAATAACTATAATAATAGCTGTATGTACATAATGTAATCGGGAATGCATTAAAGCGTCATAAAATTCTGAAAATACCTTCAGTGTCTCCTGGGTGACCTCAGTGACTCACTTTTTGAATCTCCATTGAGCTTAGACTCATTTGGTGTTGATCACGGGTTCATAGGTCATACCATCGACGATATATGAGTGTGACCCACTTTGAGATTTGTTCGCTCCGTTCACTTTTTTGAGTGATGCGTTACACCTCACTCACTTTTTTAGTGTAGAGGTACAAGTATGAACTTCAAGAATTTATTGGGGTAATAACTTGCGATTTCTTGCAATTATGAAAATGCACTCATTGACCCCGGGGTGATCTCAGTGACCATGACCCTTATTTTAAAGCACCAATGAGTTTCGACCCATTTGGTGTTTGACCCCAGATCCATAGGTCATACCATGCTTGAAATATGAGCGTGAGTCTGCGTGACCCACTTTCAAAACACCCCTAATGACCCAGGATCCCGAAACGCACAGTTGGCCGAGTACTAGTGACTGTCTATCAGTATGACAAAAAGCAGCGAGATAAGAAGATTAGTATTCGGGTTATTGCTCGGACGAGAAAGTGAGTAGAAGGCAGGGAAGAAGAAGAAGAAGAAGAAGAAGAAGAAGAAGAAGAAGAAGAAGAAGAAGAAGAAGAGAAGAAGACGAAGAAGAAGATGAAGAAGAAGACCATATAAAAAGAAAAGTCTGTGTGTTTCACACAGACTAATAATACACGCCAATAAAACTTGGGTGACAGTGTAGAAATCGGTGTCTGTTCGTTGGTTCGTTTGTATAATGTATGTCTACACGATATCTCAAGAACCAATAAGGCGACAATAACCACACTTTGCACACAAGTTGACCTAAAGGGTTCTGATTAATTTTGTAAAATATAAAGAGCATTTGGCCAAAGGTCAAGGCAACAGGCCCAAGGAGCAGTTTCGTTTTACATCAACAAGGCAGTGTCCAAAAATATATACACCTTTGTTATTTTAAATGGAGTCAAATAATCCAAGCCAAAAACCGATTTTGTTTGAGAAAGTCTGTCAAAAAATCAAAATAGTCCAGAACGGAAGCAAAGTCGTTATAAAATGGAACCTCCCTGAACCCCTCTACCGTTACCAGGTCTCCTGTACAGGAGATCTGATGAATGAAGAAGAATTCAAGAAGAGACACAACTATTCGAAAATTTCCGAATCAGCGAGACTCCAATCGAATCGAATCATCGTGACGATTTCGAATTGATTCGAATTTGCCAGGGCCCTAATTGGCAGTCACAGCACGGTTCTCAACTATACCCTTAGGTTTTGGCTTTGTTTTTTTTTCAGAGGTACACCGTAAAATAACCCAATTCGGTGTCTGGTGAGTGACAGTATAGCAGTCGGTGTTATCTGTCAATCTGTTCGAATGTTTTTATACATATGCAGGCGGCACGATATCTAGGTAACAGTTAAGGCGAAGGTGAACACATATGACACACAGGGGGAGGGTTAACAACCGTTACTAATTCCCAGTTCCTTATTCGACATTCGTTATCAACCGATGATATCGGTTGATAACGAATGTTGTCTAAGGAACTGAGAATAAATAACGGTTGTCACGTACATACACACAGGTTGGTCTTCTGATACCCTCACCGCCCCATCGACATTCGTCGATGATAATGTTGAAATAACCGACGCCGAAGAAATAGCTGCCAAATTAAACATTGGCAAAAAACTTAGTGAGGCATTGCCTCCTTCCTGTCGTCTTTTTTCCAATTATATTGAGAGAAACAACGCAGAATAATTCTTTATCGTGCCAACTACTCCACACGAAGTAATTCAGTACACAAAAAACTAAACCAAAAACCGAATAGAGACCTTGACAATATGTCCTAAAAATGGTAAGGGAAATCATACACGAAATTGTTGAACCCTTAAGACGCGTAATTAACCTTTCATTCTCAACTGGCATTGTACCGGCAAAAACGAAAACAGCAAAAATAATCCCCGTCTTCAAATCTGGCAATGAGCACCTATTCAACAACTATAGATCCATTAGCATTTTACCAACATTCTCTAAAATATTATAAAAATTAATGTATTCTAGGTTAACACATTTCCTTGAGGATAACAAAATAATTCATCAACATCAGTTTGGTTTTAGAAAGGCACACTCAACAATACACCCGGTACTACATCTTGTCAATAATGTCGGCGAAATGAACGATCAGCCAACACGACTTTTCCAAAGCGTTTGATACCATAAATCATTCGATTTTACTTTGAAAGTTAGAAGTCTACGGAATTCGATAGTATGCGAATACCTGGTTTAAAAATTATCTCACAGAGAGATGTCAATCGGTATCATTCCAAAATGTCTGTTTCTAGTTTTCTGGACATATCTACTGGTGTTCCGCATGGGTCTATCCCTGGACCCCTTCTTTTTATTATTTATATCAACGATATTATAAATTCCACGTCGTTGAAAATGTTATCGTATGCCGATAAAACTACTGCCTATACGACTGGCAATAACTTGAAAGCAATTGTAGAATTAGCTCACAACGAACTCAACAAGGTATACAACTGGTGTATCGCGAATAAACTCGACCTCAACGAAAGTGAGACAAAGTTTATCATTTTACATCCACAGGGTGATACTTACTCTATTGAAAGTAGGAGAATTGTGCTTAACAACTCAACCATCTCCCCTATCGGAAATAACCAAGAAGAAAAATTTGTCAAATTCTTAGGAATTTTTGTGGATGAAAATTTAAACTTCAGGCACCATCTATCGGTTGTCTGTTCCAAAATTTCCAGGGCTATTTATGCCATAAATAGAGTGAAAAAGATTCTGCCACAAAAATGCTCGAGAACATTATATTACTGTCTAATCCACGGTCACATGTTGTACGGTATTAAAATTTGGGGGCAATCGCCCCCACTAGAGCGCTCACAAAACTGCAAAACAGGCCATCCGAATCATATCCAACAGAAAATTCAATGCACACACCGGCCCACTATTTAGAAACTAACAAATTTTAAAATTCAATTTCACGTTCAGCTGTTTATGCACGATTGGCATAATAAAATGTTGCCCTAAAGGTTTGAGAATACCTTTAAAATATACCAAAATCCCTCCGGTATGGACACCAGACAGTCAGGTAAATTACGCACAGATAAACCGAGGACTCAGTTCTCTGCTAACCTTCCCAAACACACTTTCCAAGGAGGTGGAATAATATCGAACCATTCATTCAAAATTATTCAAGACCTCTATTCAAATGAAAGTGTCAATGACACTGTTGCTCAACTTGACAAACTTGAACTTGGTAAGTTATAAGTGAAATGGCAAAATTGAAGATCATTGGTACCAATGTTATTTGGTGAAATTTCAACATAACAGCATTGCGCGTGCACAACGTCAGAGCAATCCATGAATTTTTAAATGTAAACTGAAAGACTGGCTAAAGGAAGAATGTTGATACACAAATGCAGAAAGTTCAGAGGTTATTGTAAATGACAACTTTTTTTCACAGAAATGAATGCTAATCAATAGCTCTTTTCTACAGGTCTTGCCTAATGAGCACACCAAGTTAAAAAACAATCCTATTATAAATGTGGCCCGTGGGCCATGTCAAAGAAGAATGCTGATGCACAAATACAATAAATTGCTAACAGCAACAGTTTTTGGTGGAAATGGAAAGAAAATCAATAGCTCCTATCTTTGTCACCCTGCATAATTATACACAGTTTCAAAACAACCTGATAATGAATGCGCCCTCTGAGGCATGCCAAAGGAAGATGTTAATGCACAAATGCACTAAGTTCAAAGGTCATTGCTTGTTGCAATGTCTTTTTCTCACTTTTTATGGAAATTTATAAATATACCCATGCAGAGAGTGCAAAAGGGATAAGTTGCTGCACAAATGCAGTAAGTTCAAAGGCTGGTGATAACGGCAATAATGTTTTATGGAAATGAAAACAAATCGATAGCTCACATCAAGAGGGCACCCCAAACACACATACCAAGTTTCAAAGTGATCCGTTCATAAATGTGCCCTGAAGGGTGTGCCAAAGGGAAATACTGAAGCCTGACTAAACTAAGTTCAAAGATTGTTGCCAGAGGCAACATTTTTTACAGAAATGAATGAAAATCGATAACTACCATATAGATATTAGCCCGCACAAGCACACCCCATTTCCATGCAATCCATTCATAAATGTGCCCTGCAAGGTGTGTCAAAGGGAAATATTGATGCATAACTGCACTAAGTTTTTACTAAGTTCATCAGAGGTCGTTGCCAATGGCAACTATTTTTGGTGGAGATGGACGAAAATTGATAGCTCTCATCTAGAGGTCACCCCAAACAAGCACACCAAGCTTCAAAGCGATACGGTCAAAAATGTGCTCTGCAGACTGCGCCAAAGGGAAATATTGATGCATAACTGCATGAAGTTCATCGAAGGTCATTGCCAGCGGCAACATTTTTTGACAGAAATTGAAGAAGAGCGATAGCTCCCATCTAGGGGTAACCCCAAACAAACATACCAAGTTTCAAACCATTCTGATCATAAATATACTCTGTAGGGCGTGCCAAAGGAATATATTGATGCCTGACTGAACTAAGTTCAAAGATCGTTGCCAGCGGCAACATTTTTTGACGGAAAAATCGATAGCTTCCATCTAGAGGTCACCCTAAATAAGCATGACAGGTTTCAAAACAATTCGATCATAAATGTGCCCTGTAGGGTGTGTCAAAGGGAAAAATTGAGGTCTGACTTAACTAAGTTCTAACAACGTTGCCAGCGGCAACATTTTTTTTTGTTGGGAACGGAAGTAAATCGATAGCTCCCATTTAGAGTTCAACCCAAAGAAGCATACCAAGTTTCAAAATGATCTAGTCAAAAATGTGCACTGCAAGGTGTGCCAAATGGAAATATTGAGGCATAACTGCATTAAGTTCATCGAAGGTTGTTGCCATCGGCAACATTTTTTGACGGAAATTGAAAAAAATCAATATCTCCCATCTAGAGGTAACACCAAACAAGCACACAAAGTTTCAAACCGATCATAAATGTGCTCTATAGGGCATGCCAAAGGAATATATTGATGCCTGACTAGACTAAGTTCAAAGGGTTTGATGCATAACTGGACTAAGTTCATCAAAGGTCGTTGCCAGTGGCAACATGTTTTGATAGAAATGGTAGAAAATCGTTAGCTCCCATCTAGAGGTCACTCCAAACAGGCATGCCAGATTTAAAAAAATCCGATCATAAATGTACCCTGTATGATGTGCCAAAGGGAAATCTTGAGGTCTGACTAAACTACGTTCTAAGAACGTTGCCAGCGGCATCATTTTTTGACGGAAATGGAAGAAAATCGATAGCTCCCATTAGAGGTCACACCAAACATGCATACGATGTTTCATACCGATCTGATCAAAAATGTGCCAAATCAAAAAAGTTTCAAAGCGATCCGATAATAAATGTGCCCTGCAGGGTGTGCTAAATGGAAAACTTTGATGCATAACTGCACTAAGTTCATCAAAGGTCGTTGCCAGCGGCAACATTTCTTGGCAAATATTGAAGAAAATTGATAGCTCCCAACTAGAGGTAACCCCAAACAAGCATACCAAGTTTCAAACCGATCTGATCAAAAATGTGCCCTGTCCAGCGTGCCAAAGGAATATATTGATGCCTGACTAAACTAAGTTTAAAGGTCGTTGCCAGCGGCAACATTTTCCAACGGAAATGGAAGAAAATCGATAGCTCCCACCTAGAGATCACCCCAAAACAAGCATGCTAGGTTTCAAAGCAATCCGGTCATAAATGTGCCCTGTAGGGTGTGTCAAAGGGAAATATTAAGGTCTGACTAAACTAAGTTCTAAAAACGTTGTCCGCGGCAACATTTTTTGACAGAAATTGAAGAAAATGGATAGCTCCCATCAAGACGTCACACCAAATAAAGCATACCAAGTTTCAAAGCGATCTGATCATAAATGCGACCTGTGAGGTGTGCGTGTATGTACGCCGACGGACGAGAAGTGATGAATAGCTCAGCTTGACTGTCAAGTTGAGCTAAAAAATTTTAACTGAACAATTTCTAAGCTCATACTCACTACATGTCAACTGTAATGACCCAGTATGTTCCGACTGTCGGTCGTACCTCTTTCAATCTCATCGCTACCTTTCTATTGAACTCAATCTTCCTCACATGCCAAAAACATAGAATAGATTTTTCACATAACGGAAAGAACCAGCCTAACATATCTTTTACAGTAGGGATATAAAATAACTTCCTACTGGAGAACACGCTGTTGTCAGGATTACCTCGATTCTCATGTCTGCTTCTCGTTTTCATTTCGCTGCTTTCATTTTTTTTTCTTTCTTCATTTCTTTTCTCTGTTTTTTTTCTCACTTTTTTCTTGTTCATTTTTTAAACGGGAATGACGGGAAGACAACCATTAGTGTAATCATGCAGTAGTGAATAATGTTACCTCTATATGTATTTTTGGTTTTGATTTTATACACGTTGCACTACTGGATAAAATCAATCAATCAATCAATAATTTGCGTTTGAAAGTCAGTTTGTCAATTGTCAATGTCACGTGACCAACGGACACATATTCAAGAAGGTATGAAACGCGCATCTCCCCACAAAACTGAAGTTCCACTTGAGGAAGTGGTTCCACATGTGATTTGAATTTTTTTTTTAAATGGGGCAACCCACTTACCCAGATAGACCGTACTCTCCCTGGCTTCGATGTATCGAGACATGTTTTAAAACATAAATGTTCTTTTTTGTGTGTAGTTTACGCCTAGTCATTATATTTTGTTACTTTTTTATAGTTCGGCTACAAAAGTACTGTGAATTTAGTTACTTATTCCCGTTTCCTTATTCGACATTCAAAATTCGAAAAAAATTACCGGATATTTTGGTGTTGATGGGTGGCCCCCAAGGAATAAAGAAGATTGGCACCTCAGCCGCCCCAATCGGACCACATTTAGGGGCCCTACTAAGGCCCCAAAAAGGGCCAGTTACAAAATATCACCAAAGCAGATTTAAATCACTGGATATTTCGGTGTTGATGGGTGGCCCCCGAGGAATAAAGAAGATTGACACCTCAACCGCCCCAACCGGACCACATTTAGGGGCCCTACTAAGGCCCCAAAAAGGGCCAGTTACAAAATATCACCAAACCAGGTTAAAATCACTGGATATTTTGGTGTTGATGGGTGGCCCCCGAGGAATAAAGAAGAGTGACACCTCAACCGCCCCAATCAGACCACATTTAGGGGCCCTACTAAGGCCCCAAAAAGGGCCAGTTACAAAATATCACCAAAGAAGGTTAAAATCACTGGATATATTGGTGTTGATGGGTGGCCCCCCAGGAATAAAGAAGATTGACACCTCAACCACCCCAATCGGACCACATTTAGGGACCCTACTAAGGCCCCAAAAAGGGCCAGTTACAAAATATCACCAAAGAAGGTTAAAATCACAGGATATTTTGGTGTTGATGGGTGGGCCCCGAGGAATAAAGAAGATTGACACCTCAACCGCCCCAATCGGACCACATTTAGGGGCCCTACTAAGGCCCCAAAAAGGGCCAGTTACAAAATATCACCAAAGCAGGTTAAAATCACGCGATATTTTGGTGTTGATGGGTGGCCCCCGAGGAATGAGGAAGATTGACACCTCAACCGCCCCAATCGGACCACATTTAGGGGCCCTACTAAGGCCCCCAAAAGGGCCAGTTACAAAATATCACCAAACCAGGTTAAAATCACTGGATATTTTGGTGTTGATGGATGGCCCCCGAGGAATAAAGAAGATTGACACCTCAACCGCCCCAATCGGACCACATTTAGGGGCCCTACTAAGGCCCCAAAAAAGGCCAGTTACAAATTATAACCAAAGAAGGAAAAAATCACTGGATATTTTGGTGTTGATGGGTGGCCCCCAAGGAATATAGAAGATTGACACCTCAACGGCCCCAATCGGACCACATTTAGGGGCCCGACTAAGGCCCCAAAAAGGGCCAGTTACAAAATATCACCAAACCAGGTTAAAATCACTGGATATTTTGGTGTTGATGGGTGGCCCCCGAGGAATAAAGAAGATTGACACCTCAACCGCCCCAATCGGACCACATTTAGGGGCCCTACTAAGGCCCCAAAAAGGGCCAGTTACAAAATATCACCAAAGCAGGTTAAAATCACTAGATATTTTGGGGTTGATGGGTGGCCCCCGAGGAATAAAGAAGATTGACACCTCAACCGCCCCAATCGGACCTCATTTAGGGGCCCTACTAAGGCCCCAAAAAGGGCCAGTTACAAAATATCACCAAAGAAGGTTAAAATCACTGGATATTTTGGTGTTGATGGGTGGCCCCCGAGGAATAAAGAAGATTGACACCTCAAACGCCCCAATCGGACCACATTTAGGGGCCCTACTAAGGCCCCAAAAAGGGCCAGTTACAAAATATCACCAAAGAAGGTTAAAATCACTGGATATTTTGGTGTAGATGGGTGGCCCCCGAGGAATAAAGAAGATTGACACCTCAACCGCCCCAACCGGACCACATTTAGGGGCCCTACTAAGGCCCCCAAAAGGGCCAGTTACAAAATATCACCAAACCAGGTTAAAATCACTGAATATTTTGTGTTGATGGGTGGCCCCCGAGGAATAAAGAAGATTGACACCTCAACCGCCCCAATCGGACCACATTAAGGGGCTCTACTAAGGCCCCAAAAATGGCCAGTTACAAAATATCACCAAAGCAGGTTAAAATCACTTGATATTTTGGTGTTGATGGGTGGCCCCCGAGGAATAAAGAAGATTGACACCTCAACCGCCCCAATCGGACCACATTTAGGGGCCCTACTAAGGCCCCAAAAAGGGCCAGTTACAAATTAACACCGAAGAATGATAAAATCACGGGATATTTTGGTGTTCATGGGTGGCCCCCGAGGAATAAAGAAGATTGACACCTCCACTGCCCCAATCGGACCACATTTAGGGGCCCTACTAAGGCCCCAAAAAGGGCCAGTAACAAAATATCACCAAAGAAGGTTAAAATCACTGGATATTTTGGTGTTCATGGGTGGCCCCCGAGGAATAAATAAGATTGACACCTCAACCGCCCCAATCGGACCACATTTAGGGGCCCTAGTAAGGCCCCAAAAAGGGCCAGTTACAAATTATCACCAAAGAAGGATAAAATCACGGGATATTTTGGTGTTGATGGGTGGCCCCCGAGGAATAAAGAAGATTGACACCTCAACCGCCCCAATCGGAACACATTTAAGGGCCCTACTAAGGCCCCAAAAAGGGCCAGTTACAAAATACCACCAAAAGAGGTTAAAATCACTGGATATTTTGGTGTTGATGGGTGGCCCCCGAGGAATAAAGAAAATTGACACCTCAACCGCCCCAATCGGACCACATTTAGGGGCCCTACTGAGGCCCCAAAAGGGCCAGTTACAAAATATCACCAAACCAGTTTAAAATCACTGGATATTTTGGTGTTCATGGGTGGCCCCCGAGGAATAAAGAAGATTGACACCTCCACTGCCCCAATCGGACCACATTTAGGGGCCCTACTAAGGCCCCAAAAAGGGCCAGTTACAAAATATCACCAAAGAAGGTTAAAATCACTGGATATTTTGGTGTTGATGGGTGGCCCCCGAGGAATAAATAAGATTGACACCTCAACCGCCCCAATCGGACCACATTTAGGGGCCCTAGTAAGGCCCTAAAAAGGGCCAGTTACAAATTATCACCAAAGAAGGATAAAATCACGGGATATTTTGGTGTTGATGGGTGGCCCCCGAGGAATAAAGAAGATTGACACCTCAACTGCCCCAATCGGACCACATTTAGGGGCCCTACTAAGGCCCAAAAAAGGGCCAGTTACAAAATACCACCAAAACAGGTTAAAATCACTGGATATTTTGGTGTTGATGGGTGGCCCCCGAGGAATAAAGAAGATTGACACCTCAACCGCCCCAATCGGACCACATTTAGGGGCCCTACTAAGGCCCCAAAAATGGCCAGTTACAAAATATCACCAAAGCAGGTTAAAATCACTGGATATTTTGGGGTTGATGGGTGGCCCCCGAGGAATAAAGAAGATTGACACCTCAACCGCCCAAATCGAACCACATTTAGGTGCCCTATTAAGGCCCCAAAAGGGCCAGTTACAAAATATCACCAAAGCAGGTTAAAATCACGGGATATTTTGGTGTTGATGGCTGGCCCCCGAGGAATAAAGAAGATTGACACCTCAACTGCCCCAATCGGACCACATTTAGGGGCCCTACTAAGGCCCCAAAAAGGGCCAGTTACAAAATATCACCAAAGCAGGTTAAAATCACGGGATATTTTGGTTCTGATGGGTGGCCCCCGAGGAATAAAGAAGATTGACACCTCAACTGCCCTAATCGGACCACATTTAGGGCCCTACTGAGGCTCTAAAAAGGGCCAGTTACAAAATATGACCAAAGCAGGATAAAATCACGGGATATTTTGGTGTTGATGGGTGGCCCCAGAGGAATAAAGAAGATTGACACCTCAACCGCCCCTATCGAACCACATTTAGGGGCCCCACTAAGGCCCCAAAAAGGGCCAGTTACAAAATATCACCAAAGAAGGTTAAAATTACGGGGTATTTTGGTGTTGATGGGTGGCCCCCGAGGAATAATGAAGATTGACACCTCAACCGCCCCAATCGGACCACATTTAGGGGCCCTACTAAGGCCCCAAAAAGGGCCAGTTGCAAAATATCACCAAAGCAAGTTAAAATCATGGGATATTTTGGTGTTGATGGGTGGCACCCAAGGAATAAAGAAAATTGATGCCTCAACCGCCCCAATCGGACCGCATTTAGGGGTCCTACTAAGGCCCCCAAAAGGGCCAGTTACAAAATATCATCAAAGCAGGTAATGATTACGGGATATTTTGGTGTTGGTGGGTTGCCCCCGAGGAATAAAGAAGATTGACACCTCAACCGTTCCAATCGAACCACATTTAGGGCCCTCCTTAGGCCCCCAAAAGAACTAGTTACAAAATAGTACCGAATGAGACAAACATCGCCAGATATTTTGATGTTGGTGTGCGACATGAGAAGAATAAAGAAGATTCCATGGAACGCCGTCCCCAAATATGAGGAATGACGAATTGTGGTTCACTAAGAACTTTCTCGTGGCCCTTTTGACCCTGAGGATATGTGGAATGGCAAGTTGTGCTTCATTGCCCTCGGCTTTTCATGTAATGAAAAGGGCATCCTGAAGGCCAGCCAAGTAACAGAAAGAGATTCCACAAGTCTATCTCTTTGCAACATGGTCCGTAATATCCCAAACCGTGGCCCGACTTCCACTTCACGATTTACTCACCTTACCCTTACTTCCTTTCCTTCCTATCTCTAAGTCTTGGCATGCCCAAGGCCCTGCCTGATGTTTGCCGGCTTCTCCAAGCATACCAATACCACCCATTTTCCTTCCACTTTCCTATTCTTTCTAAACTCTGGCATACTAACGGGCCTGTTGGTGTCTGCTTGCTACGTCTTGCATACCAGCACTACCCATTCCCCCATCTTCCCTATTCTTCCTGAGCCCTTACATGCCCGAGGGCCTACCTGATGTCTGCTTACTACGCCATTCATACTAACACTACCCATTCCCTCCCACATCTCCATTCTGGTCTCTATTTACTATGCACGCTAACACCCATTCCCTTCCACTTGCTTATTCTTCCTGCAGCCATAACTTGTCCAATGACCTGCCCGATGCCCGTCTGCTATGCCATGCGTACTATCTCCTGCAGTTGAATACTTGGGTCAGAGAGAAGTCAGAACACGCCACAGAAGTTAATTATAGTAACGAAACACCGATCTTACTCCAAGTATGGGGCTCTTTTATTCTACCGGAGAACATACCTCATCAATCGAAAATACTCCTTATGGGTCATATAACACTTCGCGCGACTCTGTTTCGGTAACATAAAGTTGATGTCGGTGATTTGTGGTAAGTGTCGAGCTTATTTTGGTAATTCGCAAGATTCCCGTTGAATCGAACACACCCTTAGAACAGTCCCCGTCCGTTTAGAGGTTATTGGGTCACATGGCAACAACAAGCTAACATAGAAACCAAGATGGTAGTCTCCAATGTGCATGCTCACTAAAACCACATATCACTATCGGGATGAGGTCACAACATGCCCGCTCTCCTCCGCTTTTATGACAACCCACGTGACACCCACAATACGCCGCGGTATGCTGTCCCTTCTGCGGTATGCTACCCCCCCCCCCCCGAAGTCCTCCAGATGGGGCACATTTCATACTACTAGAATAAATATAAAGTGCAGCGAAATGATAATACGCGCGAAAAAATAATCCGTGCACACGAAATAATAATCCTCATGCCCGGGTTATTATTTTGTATGCACTGATTATCAATTCGCCTTCGCGGATTATTATGTCGTGTGCACCGATTATTAGTTCGTGCGCACGGATTATTAACTCGTGTGCTCGAATGAAAATTTTGTGTGCACGGATTAAAACATAAGGTGTCAGGACCCCCACCCCCCTGTCCCAAAAGACGGACCTGCTATATATACTTACCACGCCATGCATTGGAATCCTGTTCAGTGGCGGAACCAGAATCCTTTATAGGGGAGAATTCCAATGGAGGAAGTAGCGATATGACGCGGGTATATCTCAAATGCCGCAGACAGGGAAGGAAGGGTGTAGTCAGGTGAATCACCCTCTCCCATTTGTGTGACCTGGCATTGGTAGAGCCAGAAAAATATCTGCGCGGGGGGGGGGGGGGGAGGCTGCAAGTAGGGGACATGCTCCGTATGGGTGGGTATCCTGAGTGGAGAAGCCAACATGCCCTCCCCGGGAGAGGGAGGGGGGTCGCCTCCCAGACAAAAAAAAATCACTGTGCATTTAAATCAAGTTTTCTGATGGCTTTTAGGGTAGATCGCCACATTTTTGGATGACTCACATTTTAGAGACAAGGTTTATAAACCTACATGGCTCATAAGTATCTGCATCCGAACTTGCAAAATTCCAGTGGATTTTTGTTTTTTTGCTGAGTTTGTATGTAAATAAAGAAAAGAGAGTCACTGTGTGTGTAAGAGAGAGTGGCTGGATGTGACAGTTTTGGAGAGGGGCAAATGAGTGAGACAGAGAGGAGGGGGTGTCAAAGACTGTGTTCGGGAGCATTCCCTTTCATGACCTCCTGTAGCGCCGCCACCGGATTCGGGACCTCTCCCCGAATTATAAATTTTTGGAGCACTGTAAGGGACTCTGAAGCCTCCTTAGAGGAGGTGAGGCCATTGGTGGGGCCGGTTATCCTTCCTCCGTAAATTTTACAATTTTAACTGTGAAGCTTTGAGAGCGATTCTGGGGCCTAATGGAGGATCGCGAGGTCATCGGTAAGGGCCTGAGTTTCTCTGGTATATTCTCAAATTTCGAAGCTATATCAACAGTTTTGAAGTTTCCTAATGGAAGGTGAGGGAGGGGGTCGAAATCATATATGGCAGTTTGCATTTATTGTGAAAGGGGGAGGTGCAATGTTAGTCTATTTGGGGGCGAGCTGTGTGCGTTTTCCCATGCCCCCGCCTCTGAACCCGACCTTCCCAGGACCTACCAAAAATATATATAATACCGCCAAGATTAGACATGTAGGAGACAAGCATAGGCATATGTTGCCATCCCAGCCAACTTTGGGTGACGTCCCATCCCAAATTCTCCCGGCATTGTGAAGTACTTTTCGATGGCTGCTTTATAGGCCCTTTTAGTCATCTGAATTTTATATCTCCGCTGACATATTTTTCCGCCCCCACGTCTCAACAAGAGACCCCCCCCCCCCCTCTCCCGCCACGCTTACATACACCTACTTACTGCCCCAGGCCCAGAGTGCAGCGATGTGAGGTCTTACGCAGACTTCACTTCGTCCTGACTGGCCTATCGCACGTTAAAAAAAGGGAAGCATGCCTAACAAGGACGGACCTCGGGCCATTAGGTTACCCCTCCTGACCTTCCTTCTTGAAGAGATGAGGAGGCGGTAGCGACCGAGGGCCGAAGGGTCCTAGATAACTTAGGTCCAAACAAGAACAAGTAGACCTAAGAATTGTTGTTTCAGCGATAAGATGATAGGATACCAGTATACCAAGGTCACAGGTTGGATGCCATTTTGACTAAATAACCTATACCATAGTTTTTATATCTTTCATGTCATGCGCACGGATTATTATTCCATGTGCATGGATCAAAGTAGTAGTGCTCGTTCCTTTCGAGCAAGATCTGGTGAACCCCGCGGTGGACATCGGAAGTGATGTCATAGTCACGTGACTGGGTTCCGCCATTTTGTGTTGTCATGGTAGCGCGCTTGGCCGGCCATGTTGTGACGCCATCCCCATGGTGAAACGTTGTATCACTGCGCATGCGCGGCGCGTGTTGTTATGGTAATACGCGTTTCCATCGTCCATTTTGTATACAGGGCGCCGCCATCTTGGTTTCTGTGGTAGCACGCGGTTGCTAGGTGACCCAAAGGCATCTAATAAGACGAGGGTATGTTTGGAGGGTACGTTTGATGCAATGGGGGTACAAAGAGTTACCCAGATGATCCCGTGAACGACTTATTTTCACCGGATATCACCAAAATGGACCAGAATTATTTTAGAATGTTGACCCTATAGCAACACGTAGTGTTATAAGATCCATAAAAGCTGTGTTCCTTATCTAGCTCGAATTCCATAAGAATCCTCTTTTAGTACTACATATTTTATACCCTATCTGTTCTACCTGACTTCTATCTACTCAAGTATACTAATTATCCCTGACTGTCCCTGTCGATTCTTATGCCTGTTCTACCCATGATATGATGGCATTGTCCGTGTATTCATGGCTGTCTCTTACCTTAGTATATTATTTGGCTTGTTTTACCCGTGATATGATTATTATCTACACTAGTTTACCATTTGTTGGGCTTACCAGTAGACCCAGACATAGCTACAGGGGACACTTTCCCGACGGGCCATCGGTGCCCCGTTTTCTTCGTATGAGGCCATGGGGGCTATGAGGGTCATAAGGAAATGCCATTACTCTCATCCTCATCTCGGTATTTTGTCACCACGGTCCACAGAATCCCAATTTTGGAATCCCTTTCTAGTATCTGGATGGCCTTCAGAATCCCCTTTTCACCGTATGAGACCATGAGGACTATGAGGGCCATAAGGAAATGCCATTACTCTCATCCTCATCTCCACATTTGTCACCACAGTCCACAGAATCCCAATTTTGGAATCCCTTTCTAGTATCTGGATGGCCTTCAAAATCCCATTTTCACCGAATTAGGTCATAAGGGCTATGAGGGCCACAAGGAAATTCCATTGCTCTCATCCTCATCTCGGTATTTGGTCGCCACGGTCCACAGAATTCCAATTTTGGAATCCCTTTCTAGTATCTGGATGGCTTTCAGAATCAGAATCCCCTTTCATCGTATGAGGCCATGAGGGTTATGAGTGCCATAAGGAAATGCCATCACTCTCATCCTCATCACGGTATTTGGGTACCTCTTTTCGTCGTATGAGGCCATGAAGGCTATGAAGGACTCATAGCCATCATGGCCCTGTGGCCCCATCTCGGTATTTGGGGACCCCCACCCCATGGGTAAACGATTACTGGTACCCATTATGGAATAGGACTATCCTTTGGCGTCTCTTTTTCGTCGTATGAGGCCATGAGGGCTATGAGGTCTTCATAGCCCTCATGGCCTCACACGAAGAAAACGGGGCGCAGATGGCCCGTCGAGAAAGTGTCAACTGCAGCTATGTCTAGGTCTACTGATAAGCCAGATAATGGTAGACTAGTGCAGATAATAGTCATATCACGGTTAGAACAAGCCAAATAATCTACTAAGATAAGGGAGAGCTAGGAATACACGGACAATGCCATGATATCATGGGTAGAAAAAGGCATAAGAATCTACAAGGACAATCAGGGATAATCAGTATACTAGAGTAGATAGAAGTCAAGTAGAACAGATATGTTATAAAATATGTAGTTGTAAACGAGGATTCTTATGGAATCCGAGCTAGATAAGGAGCACATCTTTTATAGATCTTATACCACTACGTGGTACTATTAGGGTCAATATTCTAAGAGAATTCGGGTCCGTTCCGGTTATTTCGGGTGAACAGCAGTCGTTTTCGGGTTCATTTGGGTAATTCGTTGGACTCCCATTGAATCGAACCTACCCTCCAAACATACCCCCATCTTATTAGAGGCATTTGGGCCACCTAGCGACCATGTGCTACCATAGAAACAAGATGGTGGTGCCCTGTATACAAAATGGATGACGGAAACGTGTATTACCATAACAACACGGGCTGCACATGCGCAGTGACACCACGCGTCACCATGAGAATGACGTCATAACATAGTCGCTCATGCGGGTTACCATGGCAATACAAGATGGCCGCCCCAGACACGTGACTAAGACGTCACTTCCGGGGTACATCGCGCGGTCCACCAGATCTTGCTCGAAAGATACGTGACATACTACTGATCAATAATCCATTTCCACAGCTTATTAATTTGTGTGCACGGAATATTATTTCGTGTGCACAGATTATAATTCACGTGAATGATTTATTAATTCGTTCACATTGATTATTATTTTGTTTGCATGGATTATCATTTCGTGTGCGTAGATTGTTAATTCATGCACACGGATTATTAATTCAAACGCACGGATTATTAATTCGTCTGCCTTGATCATTACTTCATGCACGGATTATTAATCTGTGCGCATGAATTATTAGTTTGCGTGCATGGATTATTAATTTGCAGGTCTGCCTTTTGGGACACCGGGGGTGGGGGTCCTGACACCTTATGTTTTAATCCGGACACACAAAATAATAATCCGAGCACACGAGTTAATAATCCGTGCACACAAAATAATAATCGGTGCACACGAAATAATAATCCGCGTAGGCGAATTGATAATCTGTACATACAAAATAATAATCCGGGCACAAGGATTATTATTCCGTGTGCATGGATTATTATTTCGTGTGCGCGTATTATCATTTCGCCGCACGTTATATTTATTCTGAGTAGTCTGAAATGTGCCAAATGGGCCCCATCTGCAGGACTTCGGGGGGTGGGAGCGGGTAGCATACCACAGAAGTGACAGCATACCGTGGGGTATTGTAGGTGTCACGTGGGTTGTCATAGAAGCGCAGGAGAGCGGGCATGTTGTGACCTCATCCCGATAGTGATACGTGGTTTTAGTGAGCATGCATATTGGAGATTACCATCTTGGTTTCTATGTTAGCTTGCTGTTGCCATGTGACCCAATGACCTCTAAACGGGCGGGGGTCTGTTCTATGGGTGTGTTCGATTCAACGGGAGTCTGGCGAATTATCAAAATAAGCTCGACACTTACCCCAAATCACCGACATCGACCGTATGTTACCGAAACAGAGTCGTGCGAAGTGTTATATGACCCATAAATGGTATTTTCGATTGATGGGGGATTGACACCGGTAGAACAAAAGAGCCCCATCCTTGGAGTAAGATCGGCGTTTTGTTACTATAATTAACTTTTGTGGCGTGTTCTGACTACTCTCTGACCCAAGTATTCAACTGCAGGAGATAGTACGCATGGCATAGCAGACGGGCATCGGGCAGGTCCTTGGGCAAGTTATGGCTACAGGAAGAATAAGCAGGTGGAAGGGAATGGGTGGTGTTAGCGTGCATAGTAAGTAGACACCATGGGGAAGTGGGAGGGAATGGGTAGTGTTAGTATGAATGGCGTAGCAAGCACACATTAGGTAGGCCCTCGGGCATGTCAGGGCTTAGGAAGAATAGGGAAGTTGGAGGGGGGGATGGGTAGTGCTGGTATGCAAGACGTAACAAGCAGACACCAACATGCCCGTTGGTATGCCAGAGTTTAGAAAGAATAGGAAAGTCGAAGGGAAATGGGTGGTATTGGTACTGGTATTGGTATGCTTGGAGAAGCAAGCAAACATTAGGCAGGGCCTTGGGCATGCCAAGACTTAGAGATAGAAAGGAAAGGAAGTAAGGGTAAGGAGAGCAAATTATGAAGTGAAAGTTGGGCCCCGGTTTGGGATATTTATGGACCGTGTTGCATAGAGATAGACTTGTGGAATCTCTTTCTGTTACTTGGCTGGCCTTCAAGATGCCCTTTTCATTATATGAAAAGCCGAGGGCAAAGGGGCACAACTTGCCATTCCATATATCCTCATGGTCATAAGGGCCATGAGAAAATTCTTAGTGAGCCACAATTTGTCATTGCTCATATCCTCATATTTGGGGACGGCGTTCCATGGAATCTTCTTTATTCTTCTCGTGTTGCACACGAACATCAAAATATCTGGTGATGTTTGTCTCCTTAGGTAATATTTTGTAACTGGCCTTTTGGGGGCCTAAGGAGGGCCCTAAATGTGGTCCTATTGGCATGGTTGAGGTGTCAATCTTCTTTATTCCGAGGGGGCCACCCATCAACACCAAAATATCCAGTGATTTTAACCTGGTTTGGTGATATTTTGTAACTGGCCCTTTTTGGGGCCTTAGTAGGGCCCCTAAATGTGGTCCGATTGAGGCGGTTGAGGTGTCAATCTTCGTTATTCCTCGGGGGCCACCCATCAACACCAAAATATCCCGTGATTTTAACCTGGTTTGGTGATATTTTGTAACTGGCCCTTTTTGGGGCCTTAGTAGGGCCCCTAAATGTGGTCCGATTGGGGCGGTTGAGGTGTCAATCTTCTTCATTCCTTGTAATAATATCCGGTAATTTTTTTCGAATTTTGAATGTCGAATAAGGAAACGGGAATAAGTAACTAAATTCACAGTACTGGCTACAAAAATGTATTCTTGTGCCCTGCGTTGCACAGAAACTAGTTGCATGGTCCTGGTGTTAGATGCCCTATATGTCACACCGAGCTTATTGCTGTTTAATTTCTACCAGAATCACATGGACATATTAACAGAATTACATATTAAGGTATAATATATATCTGGAAAATAAAATATGCCTAATGTCTATCAACTTTTATATCGATCTACCTTGAATGTTATTTCTCACATACAATAGTGCAAAAGTGCTTATAGTTTTTTAAATCCTAAATTTCACAAAATAGTTTCTCAGATGCACAGAGCTCCATTTGATACTCGGGTTTCAAAATTTTCCCCGCCACGGCAACCATGGTTATATCAGCATTTAGCGCACCTCCCCAACTAAATTCGGCACCTGACCAATAGATCGAAAGATTCTCAAGAACATCATGAGTATTTTAGGTTGTGCTGACGACAACAGCACCAAGCAGCCTTAGGTAAAGAAATGCAATAAAAGTATACTAATGTCGTCTGTCGTATTTTATGAATGGTGCTCTAGGCTCGGATTGTTCTCGATTTGGGGTGGGCTCTAGTTTATAGACTGTTTGATGCAAACTTTCAGGCCACAGGTCTAATACTGTTCGGATTTCGACCCTGCTATAGCTTGAAACCAGTCCAGTCCTAAACCCTTTGAACCCGAAAGACCGCTTTTCTGGTCCAGGATCGTTATACGACCTGGATCCATAAAGTAAATAGTTCCTCGAGCGGTGAATATGCGTGGTAGACCAATCACGATTTAGAGCTGTACGTAGAAAATATTGATTCGTCTTCCCCCACGTAACGAATGTAGACTCTACCAGATGATGGATCTGAACTCCCATGAAATGTACAATGAGGGTTCGAAGGGTTAAATAATCCATCGCCCGTGTTTAGTTTACATCGTCTGGAATATTTTAGTTGGTCGAACAACAGAAATTTTCCAGATGATTGAATCTAAAAAAAAATACCATAAACATTCATTTTTTGATTTGACCTAACCTTTGACGACATTATCATTCTGAATGGCGACTCGCCTCATCTGTAGTTTTATATTTAAGTTGCGCAGTTCCACTAATTGTGTTGATATTTCGATGTGTTCACTGTGAATTAAATACTTATTGATTTGGAATATCTATATTGGGAGCACGAAAGAATATCTATATATCTTTCTGAGTGAAGAAACATCACATTGTATCTACGGTCTCCTGTGGGCAAACTTCAAGGTTAGGAAAACAACAGCCCATAACAGTGTCGCATTCCGAACAGAATTAGACTGGTTGTCTGAGAGCTTGGGTTTGGTGATGGTCCGCCTGTCCACAACGAGTTATCCTTCATAGTAACCGCCAGATTCCAATCTACTATACCGCTGCTGTGTTCAAGCGAAGAAGTACAAAGCCCACTGGTATATGCCTATCCTAGATAGGGTTTGTTCAGGTCCTGGGAACCCGGAAAAGTCATAGAAACTGAAAAATATTCCAGGTCTGGAATTCCTGGAAAAATAGGATATTTCTCCCAAATGTAACACCAATATCAAACTTGCTAAAAATGCGGCCACAAAACATTGTGAAGTTTGATTCAGCACGAAGAATGAGAATTACATAAGTCTTTATGATTCATTCAATAAATGTTGCATATTAATAAACCATTTCTTACAATTCTGTGTTATGTGATAGTGAGAACAAAAATAGAATTTTTATAGCATATGGTCATGGAAAAGTCCGGGACTTTTCCACGACCCAAATGCTTGAAAAATTGCACTTTTGTTTCCAGATTTGCCCCTGAAATCTCATTAAAGTTTTGGAAAATTCACTCGAAATCCTGGAAAAATCATGGAATTTTATCTTCAGAAAAGTGTATAAACCCTGTCTCAATTGTTTCGCGGCGTTAACCCTTCTGCCTAACGAAACGATCATATCCGGCCTGGGAAATCCAGATAGATTGTAGCCTAGACTGGAAAAATCATGGAATTTTATCTTCAGAAAAGTGTATAAACCCTGTCTCAATTGTTTCGCGGCGTTAACCCTTCTGCCTAACGAAACGATCATATCCGGCCTGGGAAATCCAGATAGATTGTAGCCTAGACTGGCTGTCTCAGAGTCTAATTACTAAGTCAAATTTTATTATTTTTGCCAAAGTTGAAATTTATTTGTATTTCCGAAGGTGCTTTTCGAGTGTCGTCTGCTGGTATTGTTAGGATCAAACTCCAGACAGTGCCGTTAGTTAGTTTGAACCCGAAATACCGCTTTTCCGGTCCAGGAATATATGGCATAATTTCATTAAGTAGGGTGGCTGCGAAGTGAATGTGTGGAATAGCCCAATTAATATTTTTTTTCAAGGCTACACGTTGAAAATATTAATCTGTCTACCCTCCAAATAATGAATATGGACTCTTCCAAATGCTGCCACTGAATTGACATGGAAGATACCACCAGGGTTCAAAGGGTTAAAGTAGTTAAACTAAATAAAATATGTCTTACCATACACGCATACCTCCATGCCGTATGTATTTCAAGGCTACACGTTGAAAATATTAATCTGTCTACCCTCCAAATAATGAATATGGACTCTTCCAAATGCTGCCACTGAATTGACATGGAAGATACCACCAGGGTTCAAAGGGTTAAAGTAGGTAAACTAAATAAAATATGTCTTACCATACACACATACCTCCATGCCGTATGTATATTTCACAAATTCACAATATGCAAAAAACAAATAAAATCCAAGCGAGGCAAAGAACCATTCTTGGCTTGGAATTCATCTTTTGTTCGTTAAGAATGTTTTTAGGGAATAATGTTTTGTTTTCATTTCTATATTAGAATTTGTTTATCTACAGCGGTTCTAATAACAAAAAAGAATGGATTTGTTCAGGGTGACCTGACACAGAAACGAAAGCATGAACTCCAGACAGTGCCGTCAGTTCATTTTAAATACAGGCTTATTATTCACCAGTGTAAAAGAAGGTCTGTGGCATTTATTATTTTTAGATATTGTTTTCTTTCTCAGAATTGCCGATTATCAAACTCGGCTGATATGACATCCGACTTGGCTGATATGCCGCCGATCCCGGTCGATATGAACCAAGACAGAGTCGCCCCCCTTGAAGTACCGTTACTAGGCGCAACAAATTTATTTACATTGAAACAATTACTCGTCGAACGCAAATCGAGAAAACTGGTGTTATATAATGGAATGGTTTGAAGCGGAGTTTTTGAATGACGAAGAATTGGTGACGGTATTGAGTGAGAATTGTGAACAGGAGGTGAAGAAAAGTGAGAGCTGTACAGAAAATTTCAACACAAATTAAGATCCAGAGTGGTAAGCAGAGATTCGTGGAAGTGGCGGGGGGGGGGGGGGGGGGGAGAGATACTTGAGCTATCCGAATGTTGCGGCTTCCCCGGTGTGGGAGCTAAGACTTCGGGTAGCTGAACTTGAGGAAAATTCGGACTCTGTGGAGAGAATGAGAAACAACAACACTGTCAGAACACTGTAACAGCTCTAAGAACATTTTGTAATTATCTGTTTGGGTTTAACCCTTTTCCTAACATAAAAAACAGACGACACTTGCAACAAAAAAATTCTTGAATAACTTTTTTTTTCATTTTTGGTCTCAAAAACACAGATTATGACCCCTCATTGGAACGAGCTCCACGAGATCGTTCCAATGAAGGGTCATAACCTATGCTTGTGAGACAATAAATGAAAAAATAATGAAAATTAATTGTCGATTTTTGAGAACAGCGCTGGGCGTAACGTTGGATAAAGGGTTAATAAATAAAAAGGTTATTACTTGGTAAGTTTCATATCAGTCGAGATATTTGCCCTCGATAGCGTCACATTAGCCTTCAACCATTGGTCTCAGGCAAGGGCGTAGCCAGGATTTTCAATGTTAGGGGCACATGTCCCACTAGGTGGTGGGTGGATGGGGCTAGAATGACATGCTGTAGTCATGTCCCCAAGGCCGTTTGCCCGACAAGAAGGAAAATTTGAGAAGAAGTACCCCCTCAGTGGTTGAATTACAGGGATCTCCTCGAGAATTTTTTTCAATTTAAACCCGTGCTTCAATTCAAAGCCTTCTGCGCACTCAGTTTGAGCTATTTTAACACAAAGGAAACGCCAATTTTTTATGACAAGTGGCGAGATTTTCCTGTTCGCGTTTTCGTGACTGAATTCCTATAGGGCCTAAATATTTTGAAGACCGTATGTTTCTGAGATCGAAAATTTACCGTTTTGGTCAGATCTGGGTGAACATTTTCTCACGGAAAATTTTATTTGTTTTGATTTGTTTTGTTTTTCTTTCTTAGTTTTCTTTAGGGGGGGGGGGGGGATAAATACTCGACTACACCACTGGTCGCATGCTGATAGGAAGTGACCTTGGGTTGGGCTGATATCTCGGCCAATATGAAATTAACCAAGTAGTAAGTAACCTGTGAATAGCGTTGGCTAGTTTTGGCCGTAACGTTTGGTAATTGAAAGGATTGTAAAGCACGTGATAACTTAATAAAAGGGAGCGCGGTGGCTCAGTCGGTAGAGATGCAGGCTGTAAACCGAGAGGTCCTCGGTTCGAGTCCTTATGACTTCCCCCCATCTCCTTATGAAGTATTCCGACGACCCTAGACCTGTTTATGCCATGTGTACCCATTACATGTAGCACATAGACACATCTTGGATATTCCACTCTGTAGTATAAACCGACCTCAGGGCTAGAGTTTGTTAACTATGAAAAGTGTGGTGGATAGGAGGGGGCCAAACGGAGGTCAACGTCAATGTTTAAGGGGGCAAATGCCCCCCCCCCCCCCCCCGGTAGCGTCACCACTGTTTTTATCACTTAATGTGACAATTAACTTTTTACTTAATGTATCGTTCAATCCAACCTGCGGCAACCGTGTTGTGTCCTTGGGCAAGGCACTTAATCCCAAAATGCCCACGTGGGGGCACAGTGGCGTTGTGTACTAAGGCGTATTGCACGTCGATGGTGCACCTGTCTTCAACCAATGTTAACCATGTTTGTGTGGAGCTAGTACGTTGGGGAGTCTAACACTTGCTCGCCGTTGCTCGGTGGTTCTCTCCAGGCACTCCGGCTTCCTCCACCCGTAAAACTGCCCGACACGAGGTGACCCTGGATGTCGAAAGTGTCGTTAAAATCCAAATAAATAAATAAATAAATAAATAAATAAATAAATAAATAAATAAATGTCACGCTCGCTCTCGATCAGCACTGTTAACAAAAACTGACAACCAAATAATGATTAGTTTCTCAATTTTTACCAGGCATTGACCCCACCCCAGAATACCGCTCAATAATATGAAGCATCTGGTGGATCAGTAGTACCAAGGGCCAGCAAGATACCTACAGGGATATGTACAGCCTATGCTATTCTACCGTTCTAAACTACCAAGCATTACCCCCACCCCCAACAAAATCACTAGGTCTACCATAACGTACTACATATACCAGCCATATAATAAAACAAAGCAATCGGTTGGTTAATAGTACCAAGCACTAACAGGGGCCTATAGGTGTATATACCGCCATACTATAGTACCGTTCTAAACTACCAGGCAGTACCGCTACCCACAATACCCCTATGCCTAGCATTGCATACTACATATACCAGTCATAGGATAGCATAAAGCAGCAGGTGGATTAATAGTACTAAAGACCAGCAAGAGACCTATAGGGATATGTACAGCCTATATAGTATCCTCAGATAAGTATCCTATAAAAGGTATCCTCGATAGGTATCTTCGAATAATACAATACCAGGCCATGGGTATCCTCAAATACCGAGATGAGGCTAAGAATCGTAGTAAATTATGCCTCATTGAGGGATTTTTAATGGTCCTCATAACCTCAAACTTCAATGGGGCTATGAGGGATAGTAAATGAGGACTCATTGAGGGCTTTTACATAGCCCTCATGGCCTCATACGATAAAAAGGGATTCCACAGTCACAGGCGTTTTCCAAAATGGGATTCCATAAGATATACCTGTTAAATACTGAAATGAGGATAAGAGTCGTAGTAAATAATACCTCATTGAGGGATTTTTCAAGGTCCTCATAACCTCAAAATTCAATGAGGGTATGAGGGATAATAAATGAGGACTCACTGAGGGCTTTTACATAGCCCTGATGGCCTCAAACGACAAAAAAGGTATTCCATAGCCACAGGCGTTTTGCAAAAAATGGGATTCCATGGGGTATGGCCATTGGATATAGTCTTTTGTTACAGAAGGGAGATAACCCTGCATACAGATTATGGGGAATCAAGCAATCTGGTTGGTTAGTTATAATCTAGATAAATGAAACAACAAGAGTACTTGGAATAGGGTCAGAACTAACAAGAATAGACCAGAAATTGCTAAATATAGTAATAATAAGTAAAGCTGTTCCAATTGATAGGCTCTTCTATGCTACTGGAGTATACTCTAGAATAAGGGAACATGCCTAGGTAGACGTAAGCTATTGCATATATAGATAGAAGCAGAGAATTCTGAAAGAATTCGAAATAATACAAGTTGTCGGGTTGTTTGTGGTAATTATCCACGGAAGTCGTCCCAGAAAATACTCTGATTCAATCGAACATACTCTCCGAACATACCCCTGTCCTATTGTAGGCCTTAGGTAACATAGCAATCACGTGCTACCATAGAAACCAAGATGGCGGCCTCCAGTATACAAAATGGACGACGGAAACACGTATCACCCTAACAACACGCGCTGCGCATGCACAGTCACACCACGTATCACTATGGAGATGACGTCACAACATGGCCGCTCACGCGGGTTACCATAACAACACAACATGGCGCCACTGGGTCACGTGACATGACGTCACTTCCGAGGTCATCCACCGAGGTCATCCAACTAAGGCCCCAAACGTGCATGACATACTACTGCTGGACCTTTCTGTTTTCAACCCTTTACCTAACGTACCGTCAAAACCGGCCAGCGCTATTCTCAAAAATCGCCAATTAATTTTCATTATTTTTTCATTTTTTGTCTAAAAAACATAGGTTATGACCCCTCGTTGGAACGAGCTCATTCAAATGTGGGGTCATAACCTATGCTTTTGAGACAAAAAATTAGTTATTCAAGAATTTTTTTTGCAAGTGTCGTCTGCTTTTCATGTTTGGTAAATGGTTAAAGAATTTTGATCATCAAACGAAAAGTTATGTCAACTCTATCACTTTAGATATGAACATTCCTGCATATCATGAGCCCAATAAAAAATACATTTCGTTCTCGGGCAATTAATTTTTCAAATCATTGAGGGGGGGGGGGGGGGGGTGGTGGTGGGGCTTTTATTTCTATTTTTTGTGTTTGATAACTAGTAAAATGCTAAATTATTTTTGGTCAGAAAAATTTGTTCACATGGATTTGCCTTTTTGAAATTTATGGGAGAGAGAATGAGTTAAATTATTTTGGTAATATAGGCAATACAGGCACTCTCCCATAAATTTTAACAAGGCAAATCCATACAGGCTAAATAATTTTACTTCAAACATTTTATGGAGCATATTCACAGAATATGAAGCTTTTAACTTGTGGTACCTGCACTTCAGAAAAATTCCCAAATTTGGTTTTCCAGCACTTGCCCAGTTAATAGAGAAATATGAAATATATTTGTGTTCAGTTATTTTCGTGCACCTTTTTCGAAAAATGAATGCCATCCACATAATATTTAAGAGATTTTCTGTAGAACAGAGCAAACTGAATGCTTACAAAACAAATATAAGAAAATAGCACTGTATTTGGATCATGCTTTGTTGAACACGTGTGCAAATATACATCAATCAAAAAAGGTAAAAGTTTAAAGTCTCATGATTTCATAACTTTGGAAGACACTGCTAGCCAATAAAAATGTTCAACGATGGGGGGGGGGGGGGGGGGGGGGGGGGGGGGGGTCTGCCCACTACACTAGATACTTTTTAGCCTTACATCGGTGAAACAATCACAAGCAATGAGTTAAATTATTTTGGTCCCATCAAATTAGCGTGTCGCCGAAAGAGTTAAGAACAATTGCATTCATTTACCTTTTTGGGGGGTTTTGGGTTTTTTTTTCACATGTGCATTTCATATTATTTCATTGTATAATCTTAACGTGGATCAGATGTAGAATATTAAGCAAATGCATCCGCCACTTTGTTGCTTTGTTAATCAACTGTTCATGCAAGACCTCCATTCCTAACTAAGAAGCAATGAATAAACCTTGAACAAACGGCTCCGGTATCCTCGACTGCAAAAGAGACGTGCGTGCTATTTTAGTAGCGTTACTCCCAAAAGGTCGCGTGGTATCCAATTCTTCATTTCCAGTGCTTTTGTAACCCATCCACTCTAAAATCAGTTGGGTTATGTACTTATTTATTGGGGTTTAACGACACTTTCGACAGCCAGGGTCACCGCGAGGCGGAAATCAGTTGGGTTATTTATTTATTGGAGTTTAACGACACTTTCGAAAGCCAGGGTCACTTTGTGTCGGACAGTTTTTACGGGTGGAGGAAGCCGGAGTATCCGGAGAGAACTGGCGAGCAAATGTCATACTCCCCAAGTACTAACTCCACACAAGCAAGGTTAGCATTGGGTGAAGACAAGTGAACCATCGACGTGCAGTACGCCTTAGTGCACAACACCACTGTGTCCCCACGTGGGCAATTGAGATTAAGTGTCTTCTTGCCCAAGGACACAATGCGGTTGACGCAGGTGGGATTCAAACAGAGGACATCGATCATGCACCTCTACCTACTGAGCCAACGCGCTCACAGTTGGGTTAAAAATCAATCCAAATCAACTGGGTTGAGTGAAAATGAACCCAGTTGGGTTCATATTCACTCAACCCAGTTAACTTGCGTTGACTTTAAGCCCAGTTGATTTTAGAGTGTCCAGGTGGCGGGTATTGAGATTTCAATACCTTTCGTTAGGGCTAGAATGCTAGGAGTTTGGGGGATTCGGGGAAACCCACCCAAACAAAATAAGAGGACTTGTAAAAATCAACAGGTGCATGTCTCGATATGTTGTTACCTGCAAACACTTTCAGTGTTTCTCAAACCACTTCATGTAAAACAGAAAATTAAGCAGAATGTTTAACCGAGGTTTAGTTGAAAACCATTTATTTTGAAACTGTTTCCGGACGAAAACTGCTCTGGAGTAGTATAGCAGGAGGTTTTCGTGCCGGGCAGCTCACAGGTGTTCTACATGTGCCAAAGATCATGAAAAATGGTGTATTTGATGGTTTTTGACAAATTATGTATTTTCCCATTATTAAGTCTTAAAAGTGAGAAAAGGTAACAACTCGCTGGCTTGGATGATATCTCTCAGCCTTTTTCAAACTCACAAAAGTGGCGTTGCGGTAACCGGTTCTCGTCAGATCACCGAAGTTAAGCAACGTCGAGCCCGGTTAATCCTCGGATGGGTGACCGTCTTAGCGATCGATTCGGACTCCCGCGTTGTGTCCTTGAGCAAGGCACTTAACCCCAATTGTACACATGGGGGCACCGTGACGCCGTGTACTAAGGCGTACTGCACGTCGATGGTGCGCATGTCTTCAACTAATCTAACCCTGCCTGTGCTGCAGTGCGGAGTTACGATGTTGGGGAGCTGGCAGCTGCTCGTCGTTGCTCGGTGGTCCCCGCCCCCGGGTACTCCGGCTTCCTCCACCCGTAAAACTGTCACGGTCATGATTAGCCATTCGTGCATAAGTATGTGACCTTAAACACCAATAAATAAATAAATAATAAACTCACAGAAAACCCAAACGCGTGAATTTGTAGTCAAGATATTGATTTCACCCGACAGCTAAGGCTTTAATCTTTACGTCCGTATACCACTTACCCAAATAAATGCCTTTTAATGCTAAAACGGGTCAAATATATCTCGGGAACAATCCATTTTTATGTCGTACACGGCTGTAGACAGAAGGTTGACTGGGGCCGAAAATGAACCAGAACAAAGGCAGATTGCTTTCAACATACAAAATCAACATAAACAGAATCATAAAACATACTAATTGCTAATGACAGACATGGGCGCGGTGGCTTTGCGGTAACAGGTTCTCATCAGATCACCGAAGTTAAGCAACGTCGAGCCCGGTTCGTCCTTGGATGAGTGACTGTCTGAGCGATCGATTTGGTCTCCCGAGTTGTGTCGGGCAAGGCACTTAACCCCGATTGTCCACATGGGGGCACGATGACGCCGTGTACTAAGGCGTATTGTACGTCGATGATGCGCATGTCTTTAACCAATCTAATCTTGCCTGTGCTGCAGTGTGGAGTTACGCTGGCAGCTGCTCGTCGTTAGTTCTCTCCGGGCATTCCGGCTTCCTCCCCAGTAAAACTTTCACCGTCACGATATGACCTTGGCTGTTAACGTGTCGTTAAAACCTTAATAAATAAATATATAAATAATGACAGACATATTTGATTGGAACTAGAACTGAAAGCAAAACAAAAGCAAAGTTATACCCGTTTGGCCGTACAAAGTGGAGACCACTCGAAGGTGCAAAGTGGGGAGTTCTCTATCCCGAAAAGTAACAGCAACTTCTTAGTGTGGGAGACACCGTCGACTGCGAGTACACAGGGGTCAATATTAACATCACGGGAAGAGGCATCTATCCATCGGACAAAACCACACGAATAAACTAACTGAGGGAGGGGGGGGGGGGGGGGGTGTAGCAACCACTTTTGTTACAACAACCACTTTTGTTACAGCTCACCACTTTTGTTACAACACTTGCCCACTTTTGTTACAGCTCCGCACTTTTGTTACAAAATCAACCACTTTTGTTACAAAATGAGCTTAACCCCTTTTGTTACAAACATCGCCCATTTTTGTAACCAAAAAAAAAAAAACTCGCTCACCGCTTTTGTTATAACAATCGCCCATTATTGTTACATTTTTTGTCAGTGTGAAAAATGAAGCAGTACTCTGCAAGTAATGCGATACGTGACGTTCAGTCATGATTATCGGGAGCGCGGTTGCTAATGTTGGTCCTGAGATCGGAAGGTTGTGAGTTTGATGCCTGACCGGGGTAACTTGCGTTGTGTTCTTGAGCAAGGCACTTAATCCCAATTGCCCACTTGGGAGCACGGTTGCCCCATGTGCTGAGGCATGTCGCACGTTGATAGATAGCAAGCACACATGCCTACAACCAATGCTGACCCTGCACCTGTGGGATTGGGATGTTGGAGAGTTTACAGGTACTCGCCGCTGTTCGGTGCGGTACTCTCCGGGTACTCCGGCTTCCCCCTTCGACACAATATGACCTCAGCTATTAAAATGTCATAAAACACCAAGAATCCAAAAATAATGTATGAGGTTGTCATGGTAGCCCTCGTGAGTGGCCATCTTGTGACGTCATTCCACGGTGACACGTGAGTCCACTGTGCATGCGCAGCGAGATTCTAAGCTGACATACTCTTCCGCCAGCCATTTTGACTATGGGCGCCGCCATCTTGGTTGTTAGGGGTAGCATGTGGTTGTTATGAGCCCAATGGCCTTCTTGTTGGACAGGGGCGTGTTCTGAGGGTTTGTTCGATTCAGCGGGAGTATATCGAATCACCAGAAACAACCCAACAACAACCCAAACCTGCCCCAACGGACCTTTTTATTGGACAGAATCCCCACCGAAACTTACCGAAATGGACCTTTGTGAGCCACACGAGAACAAGGTGCCTATGGGAAGAGGCCTCAGTGAGGTCCTAACGCATAGCTCCCATGACCTCCCCAGCCCTCTTAACCCCCGCCCCATGGCCTTCCCTGACTCATAGTCCCCACCTCATGGCCTCATCTTGCCCTCATAACCCCCTAGGGAACATCTCCCGTATGAGGATAAGTGGCCTATGAGGTGAAGCCTCAGTAAGGCTTCACATCACAACCCTCTTATCGCCATCTTGCTTCGAATGACCATTAGTGATCACCTATGGTAATCATTAGTGATCACCTATGGTAATCATAAGTGATCGCCGGTGGTGATCACTGGTGATCATCTCCCCGTATGAGGATAAGAGGGGTGTGAGGTGAGTCCCAGGTCACTGGGTGGAGGAGAATGGGGTTTCTGGAGGGGGGGGGGGGGCGCTGTGTCGCTCTGAGCCAGGGTATCTGGTGCAGGGTCATTTGGAATGGTCCCGATGACAGGTCCCCATGAATGACAGGGGAAGCTAGGGATAGGATCACTGGGGTGGGTAGCCGAGTCACACATGGATGGGATTGTGGGTCACATGGGTGGGTCTTCTGGTTTCTTCACTGGGTTTAGGTCACCGGGAACTGTGTCGCTCGTGGTTGGGATGTGGGAGTAGGGTCCCAGGGCAGGTCTTCATTGGAAGGGGTGTTGAGGTGTTGCGTCAAATGTGAAAGACAAGAGTTTATGGAAGAAGGGCGACTGTGTCGCTCTCGCTCGTCCTGTTGGATCACCTCACTAGTGATTGCCTGTGGTGATCATTCTCCCCGTATGAGGATAATGGGGATGTGAAGTGAGGCCTCAGCTCACACCCCTCTTATCCACATCTATTGAGGATAAGAGGGGTGTGAGGCGAGGCCTCTGTTATGAGGTATTGGCAGTAGCAGAAGCGGGTGGCCCCGGGGATGTAACGTTTCAGAGGCCTCGTAGGGATCCATTCGTGTGCCACCGGGGATAACCAAGCTTGGGTGGTCTGAACTGCGTCCGCTGGCCTTGTGGTGTCTTTTTACCTTGGTCGACCAGCTACTTTCCTGGCCACCAGTAGGCTTACGTGTGCCTCCGTACGAGACCCCTGAAACTATACATTCCAGGGAGCCACCCACTGCTACTACTGCCTCTACCTCACAACAGATGCCCCATCTAACGCCCCTCTTATCCTCATACGCGGAGAATGATCACTAGACATCACGACAGGCGATCACTAATGATCACCACATGTGATCACTTGAAGCGAGATGAGGATAAGAGGGGTGTGAGGTGAGATCTCACCTCATAGACCTCTTATCCTCATACGTGATATGTTCACTAGAGGGTTATGAGGGCAAGATAGAGGCCAAGAGGTGAGGGCTATGAGCCACAGAAGGCCATGAGGTGGGGGCTAAGAGGGCAGGGAGGCCGCGACAGCTATGAGTTAGGGTGTCATTGGGACCTCTCCATATAGGCTTCTTGTACTCGTGTGGGCGAAGCTCACAAAGGTCCGCTTGGGTACGTTTTGGTGGGGCTTCGGTCCCATAAAAGGTCCGTTGGGGTAGATTTGGGTCATTGTTGGTTTGTTTGTGGTGGTCCGCTGAATAGAACGTACCCTCAGAACACGTCCCTGTCCAACAAGAAGGTATTCCGCAGTAACCACGTCCTTCCATAATGTATAAGGAAGTGGGCTGGAAGCCCCCGAAAAGCCTCCAAATCAGGGTATTCTGCTCTACTGGAGGTATCACATAACTTCCAGGGCATACTCCCACAGAATCGAACACTCAGTACACGGCCCTATCAACAAAGATACCATTGGGCTCCATAGCAACCACGTGCTACTCTAAGAACCAAGATAGTGGTGTCCATAGACAAAATGGCTGCCGGAAGAAAGCGTCACCTTAGAAACACATGCTGCGCCTGCGTAGTGGGACCACGTGTCACCATGGGAATGATGTCACAAGATGGCCACTCACGTGGGCTACCATGGCAACCTCACCCACCCCTTCTGGTCACGTGACTGAAGACGTCGATGGGAACCTGCATGACAACCTGCTAAAAGGGGCAATAAATCAACGTCACATACTACTGACCGAGGCCACAGCAGTTTATTTTTGTTCCTTCACCACTTATTCTTTAAAGAGATATATTTTTACCTAGTGGGATGATCTCCCTGAATTTCAAGCCATTTTTCCGCTTTTTCTATTCAGGAAGTCGGCGAATTGAACAATTTTCTACTATAATCCCTATTTAACACTATTCTTATTACTATGTTACACCATAACCCTTAGAAACAACCCCGCAACGACATTATACAAATGGTGACGTAGCTATATTCCGAAGACACATTACTCCGAAAGTCCGCTTTTCCGACGTCCCATCACTCCGAAGGTCCGTTTTTCCGACGCCTCATAACTCCGAAAGCTTATTACCCCGACGGCCCCTAACTCCGAAGGCTTTTTACTCCGAAAGACTATTACTCAGAAGGCCCATAAAACCGAAGGCCCGTTATTACAAAGGCCCGTTACACTACAAGAGAATACAGTATGTATTACTGGTCGCCTGATGTCTTGAAAATGTACCAGAGTACCACCACCCCCCCTCCCCCCCCCCCCCCCCCCCCATTCGAGAGTTTCGCCCGTAGAGTAAACCCTGAAGACGACCCCTCCCCTGAAAGAGAGTATCGCCGAGTATAGTATCCAGAAGATAACTAAATATTATTAATAATAATAAATCCAGCACTACCTGGAATAGATTTGAACTTCTCACACAAAATCACACAAATATGATTGTCATTGTAAACTGCTCCATGAAAGGGTTTCAATGACTTCCATAATTTTGTTAGTATATTTGAAGGAAAGTGAGACTTACTCCAATATAGGATTTTTTAAACAGAAAACCATTATGTATGAGAGGGGGTTAAGAAAATCGTTATATTGTACCGGAGTATAACCGGTGTCCCCCACCACCTATCCACCCCACTCACACTACCACTATACGTCTTCTTACTCGACATCGGCCTACTAGATCTTTATCCGGAAACGTGTATCTAACATAGAGGCCAGAAAAGTCAAATAATTACCCACAATAAGACTAACACCGTAAAAACAAACATCACAATTTGTCAAGATAATAATACAAGTCTGAGTCTCATTGGAACAGGCTCAGTGATCCCATTCCAATGACATTCGTAGTTTTATTTTAATTATGTTAATAATTTCTACATAGATTTCAAACTTTCACTTCATTTCTAAAAAAAATTGTAACAAAAATGTGCGATTGTTGTAACAAAAGTGGTGAGCGAGTTTTTTTTTTGTTACAAAAATGGGCGATGTTTGTAACAACAGTGGTGAGCTTATTTTGTAACAAAAGTGGTGAGCTGTAACAAAAGTGGGCAAATGTTGTAACACAAGTGGAGAGCTGTAACAAAAGTGGTTGTTGTAACAAATGTGGTTGCCACAAGCGTGTTCTTAATCAACTGAAAGTTTTCGAGAGGAACAGCTCCAATAAGATATTCGTGGAGAAACCATGCGGGAAATGGCGGGGTGTACCAAGTATAACATATGGTAAGGTATTGGTACCTCTAAACCAAACGGTTGCAAAGAGCTTGGAAAATTTGCACGTCGATGGGCAGCAGGGAAGCAATCGGGGTGAGCGTAGGTGGAGATGAGGATTAAGGACATGACAACTTGGCAAATCTCCCCGACAGCCGATGGTGTAGACTTATGTTCTAAAATATTCGGAATTTCAATACCAAGACAGGATGGATTGAACAAGTGAGGGAGTTATTTATTTATTGCTGTTTAACCCTTTACCTAACATGAAAAGCAGACGACACTTGCAAAAAAAAAAAAAAATATTCTTGAATAACCAATTTTTTCATTTTTTGTCTCAAAAAACATAGGTTATGCCCCCTCATTGGAACGAGCTCGTTCCAATGAGGGGTCATAACCCCTGTTTTTGAGACAAAAAATGAAAAAAATACTGAAAATTAATTGGCGATTTTTGAGAATAGCTCTGGCCGGTTTTGGCCGTTACGTTGGGTAAAGGTCACATATTTCTGCATAATGGCTGAACCAAAGTGAGGGAGTTAATAGAGAAATATTTTATACAGATCACGGATTTGAAAGGGGGACAACACGGAGTTAAAAAAAACGTCACACACACGCACAGAGAGAGAGAGAGAGAGAGAGAGAGAGAGAGAGAGAGAGAGAGAGGGGGGGGGAGTGTGTGTGTGTGTGGGGGGAGGGGGGGGGGGGTGTTACCGAAAATGGAAGGGGACAGAAGAGAGGTCTTTGGGTGGATGGCTGCGTGAAAAGCAGCCATTATTTGAGGAGTATCTGGGTGGCACCTCCAGTGGTCGCTGCTGTAGAAACAGAGGTCATTGTCGCTGGAGTTGGGGGAAAATTAGGAAAGGTGACTGGTGAGCCAAATTTGTAATTTGGGAGAAACTTAATGGAGACTCTGAAGCACTTTCTCTTGGAATGTCGAAAACATCAGTCAGACAGAACAGGATTCACTTGGAGTATAACGAGGAAATGGGAGGGGAGAATGAAGGATAAGTGATTATTGGGTGAAACAAAGGTGAGGGTTAGTGTGCTGCTGGGTGTGCGGTGGCTCAGTGGTAGATTGTTGGACTTCTTTGCTAGAGGTCCCGAGTTCGATCCCCGTCCGGAACGACCTGCGTTGTGCTCGGGCAAGGCACTTTATCCAGGTTATCTACATGGGGGGACGATGACGCCGTGTACTAAGGCGTACTGCACGTCGATGGTGCATATGTCCTTAACCGCTGTAACCCTGCTTGAGCGGAGCTTGAACTGAGTTAGAATGTTGAGCTGACAGTTGCTCGTCGCTGCTCAGTGGTTTTCTCCGGGCACTCCGGCGTCCTCCACCCGTAAAACTGTCGCGGACACGATTAGCCATTGTGCATAAGCATATGACCTTAAAACACCATTAAATACATAAATAGTGTGCTGATGAGTGAAATTGGGAAGAAAGAAGCCGTGCTACTAAATAACGAACATAAACGAACACAAACGAAAACAAGTAAAAAAAAAATAGCAAAATATGGGCCAATAAAAGTTTAAAAGGGGTGGAGGGTGTGTGAACGGGTAGGTTTTACGCGTGTGTGAAATTTTATCCACTTCTGATAAGTATTTTGGTCATTAAGAGGATTTAAAATGTGTTGCGTGAAACGGAGGAGTGACGCAGAACTTGTGTTGTTAATTAGTCGCAGTTGACCTGCACTACTAAATTACGAACACAAGAAACGACAATGGATAATTAATTAGCTGTCAATATTGAATCGGATTACCGCTTGCATAAATGGCTGCTTTAAAATTTTGTCTCTTTTATATTTTACTAGCGGGTGAATACTCGGCGTTGCACGGCAGAAGATGGTTATATCAGATCGGTCGAGAAACGGAGGAATATATCAAGGTCACCAGTTTGAAGGTCAAGGTCACACCGCACGGACACCCCGATAAAGTCAAAATGATCGATGGGTCAATATACCCTCACATATGAAATTTTAGCCCAATCGGCCCAGCGGTTTTTGAAATAAAAGGTCAAGTTCATCAATTTCAAGGTCAAGGTCACCCCGCGCGGGCACGGCACCCATCACATGTTACTCGCAGGGATGAATTACCCCCGTGTACACAATTTGAGATCAATCGGTCTAGAAACGGAGGAGTTCATCCGGAACAAAGATAGATAGAGAGATAGATAGAGAGATAGAGAGAGATATAGATACAGACTTTCGCATTTATATATTAGATATATTTATTATTATATTTTTTATTTTAACCGGGATCTATTTTAATCTTCTTTGTTGCATATCTTCTATGTAGGGAACACGGTGGTTCAGTGGTAGACTGATGGACTTCTATGCTAGAGGTCCCAAGTTCGATCCCTGCTCGGGTCGACCCGCGTTGTGTCCTTGGTCAAGGCACTTTATCCCGGTTGCCAACACGGGGGCACGATAACTTCGTGTACTGAGGCGTACTGCAAGTCGATGGTGCACATGTCTTCAACCGGTGTAACCGTGCTTGAGCTGAGCTTGAGCAGGGTTAGAATGTTGAGGAGCTGACAGTTGCATCTTCGGTGCTCGGTGGTTCTCTCCGAGTACTCCAGCTTCCTCCACCCGTAAAACGGTCACGATCAGCCATTATGCATAAGTATGTGACCGAAAAAAAAACAATAAATAAATAAATATCTGCTATGTAACAGGAGAATTGTTTGACAAACAATAAAACATCCAACACTTCAAACAATTCCACTGGTGTGCACCATAGTTATTTTTGTAATAAGCGACGCACTTTCGATTTTTCTAAATGCAGTTTTCTTGAGTGCGGCATGCTTGTTTTTTTATAACGTTAAAACACAGCCGCGTTATCCGCCTCAGTGCATTATAACTCCGAATCGCCAAGGTGAACAAAGGGATCGACGCAAGTGTGTTTTCGGAGAACAATGACTGTGGATTCGTAAAATAATCCACAGTTATTGGTCTCAGAAAACACACTTGCGACAAGCCTTTTGTTTCCCGTTGGCGAAAGTCACGGTGTACAGGCACATATTTGGGGGGGGGGGGGGGAGCAAATGGACCTAGTGGGGGGAAGCAAAACGATCATTTAACTCGGCTATTATAACTACACATGTCTTTTAACAGAATGTTGTGTTTTAAGTCGGATAATAAACTTTGGTGAATCATTCGGAGTTAGAAAACACTCGACCCTTCGGGTCTCGTGTTTTCTAACACCGAATGATTCACCACTCGTTCATTATCCCTTACATAACGTATGATTGTTTGAAGAAAACATTTTGATATTGGCTTGCATATTTGATAACCGGCTTCTTTTGAACAAAAGATTGGTTGTTCTGGCAAAACTAATTTTCAAACTCATGTGCATACCAATCAGTATATAACATAGCTTTTCAGTCTGATCTTTGATCCGATTACTACAATGTCTTTCCCATTGTATCCTTGTGATGTATGTGGTGCTGACTTTCATGAGATCAAGAGTATAGGATGCGAATTACGCGGGCAATGGTTCCACCCACAATGTGAAAGTATTAAAGTTAGAGAGTTTGACTTTTTCGTTAAGTCCGATTTGGAATCGTCGGAACGCGGCCGATGATTTGGTTGCAATGATAGTAGTAGGAGAGCGATGAAACGTCCCTTATTGGTGGGACCTAGTGGGGGACCTAGGAAGTGACGTATTGTGACGTGACCCAGTGGCGCCATGTTGTGTTGTCATGGTAACCCACGTGAGCGGCCATCTTGTGACGTTTTCCCCATAGTGATATGTGGTGTTAGTGCGCATAGGGTGATACGTGTTTCCGTCGTACATTTTGTATACTGGAGGCCACCATCTTGGTTTCTATGGTAGCACTTGGTTGCTATGTGACCCAATGGCCAACAACAAGGTAGTGGTATGAATCGGAGTATCACGAATTACCCAAATAAACCCGACAATCCCTCCAAATCACCCAAAACGACTTTAGTTACTACCGATTCCCCATTTTATCAGCTTCGTATGTAGTGTTATAGCACCGAGGGGCACAGGGGGTAAGTTCGATTGAATAGGAGTATTTTTATGGCTTGGATTTTCCCCCAAAACCCTCGTTTAATTTGTAGAATTACCACAAACAACCCGTTAAGTTGTACTAGTTCGAATTCTTTCAGAATCCTTTTGAGGACCGCCATACTTTGGCTTATAATAGTAGTGCTATAGTACCGAGGGGCCCCCATGGGTACGTTCCTTTGGACTAGAGTAATGTTCTTGTTCAGATTCCCCCAGAATCCTTTTTGGATCGCTATCCCATAACGTTTTTTTTCCAATAAAAGGCACGTCCCTTTGTATAAGAGTAGCAGATAGTGCTATACGACAAATTCCTTTGGATACAAGTCATTACCCAGAATCCTCTATTTTTTATATAAATTCCTATTTTTAGTAACATCCTTAAATGACCCCTTCACTATTTTAATAAGTTCATTAACTTTATATTTTTTTAATGTAAGGATCAAGATTCCTTTTTGGATCCCCAAACTGACCAATGAAATAACAGAATTATCGACCAATCAGATTAAAGTATTCCTATTGTGCTTCTTCCCCGTTACTTTCTATACTAATTTTCTAATTTTCCCAACTTTAACCTATAATCCTCTAGAAAACAAACACAAACCCGCAACCAAGAATGAAAATATCGATAAAAAACGCTGTGACGTCATGACGTTTTCAAAACGTCCGTCACGTATAAATAAATTCAGTGACGTTGTGGCGTCGGCTTCATTCCATTTTCATCTCTTGGTGGAAGAGATCATCTCTGTGTTGTTAGATTATTCAATTGTTTTGTGTGTGTGCTATTTTTGTGCATTCATTATTCTAAGTATTAAGAAGACTTCTGTATTTTTATGCGAGGATTGTGGAAAAATATTCACGGATACCTACAACAGGAATAGACATAAGAGGACTGCTCATGGACAAGGTAAGACATTTGACTGTAACAACTGCTATAAAAAATTTACTACGAATATTAAATTAGACAACCATAAAAACACAGGTACCACTCGACACAAACTGGGAAATCGAAAGAAAAATGATATTTGATACCATTTTTGAATCAATGCTGACGTGCACCTATTATGTTATATAAATATTAACAAGGTACACGACTCGCTTTTCGAAACGATAGCACTCATCTTCGTTATACCCCCTCAAATTTGATTCACATAACGTATCCAGCAGTACCCGTTGTCAGCGGAAAGGGGAATGAATAAGTTTTACAGTGGCGTATTACACAACCGTTTGGTGTTCTTGGGTTGTTCATGAAAACTGGGAGACGTCGCAGACAAGGCCGAAAAACATTTAGTCGGACAAGATAATGTTCAGTGGAAAGTGGGTTACGAGCGACAATTATCCGATTTATTATAAATAATTCGAGGTCCCGTTGTCAATGGAGGGCAGATTCAAATATTAACTGTATATACCTTTATCAATTTTCAATTTTGGGTTGACATTTATTCATTTCTGGAGTTCACATTTACTGTTTGTACACTTTTTAGCCGTCACTTTGAAACCTTTTCAAGTTGATGGCGTCCAAAGATACGGGACTTGCACAAAAATTTTCCCCATTCTCCCATTGGCTTGTTTTCATGTATTATTAAATAGGAGACAATGGGATGTTTTTGTGAGCACCTTAGCTTCTATGGCCACCGTTGGCTTCGTGCGTTACCAAGAAAAAGTTAAAAAATGTATAAACGGCAAATGTGATTGCCAGAAATGAATAAATGTGGATCCGAGATTAGTAATTGATAAAGGTATACGGTTAATGTTTGAAACTGCCCTCCCTAGACAATGGGACATCGAATTATTTATAATAAATCGGATAATGGTCACTCGTAACCCACTTTCCACTGTACACTATCTTGTCCGACTAAATGTTTTTCGGCCTTTTCAGTGACTTCTCCCAGTTATCATGAACAACCCAAGAACACCCAACAGTCGTGTAATACACCACTGTAAAGCTCATTCATTCCCCTTTCCACAGACACTGGGTACTGCTGTATACGTTATGTGAATCAAATTTGAGGGGGGTATAACGAAGATGAGTGCAATCGTTTTCGAAAAGCGAGTTGTTAATATTTATATACCATTATGGGGGTACGTCAGCATCGATTCAAAAATGCTACCAAATATAATTTTTCTTTCGACTTCCCAGCTTGTGCCGAGTACCTGTGCATAAAAAACTTGCTTACATGTATATACATGTTTGGAATGTGGACAGGAATTTAATCAAATTTTACATTTTAATAGGCATAAAAACACCGCCCATCTACCTGTTACTCTTCCCAAGAAACGGAATTCTGAACGACCAGGCAACGACCCTAAAAAAAACCGTACTGTTTTGGACATTGACCCCATTGATTTTGATCAGGACCTTTTGGCAGAAACAAATGATGAAATTTCGGAAATTTTTCGAAGGAATTGGAACATCATTCGGACCCACCGCATAACCAATAGGAAAATACAGGACATTTTTAAATATAGACTAGACACGACAGATCTACCATGAACTATGAATTAAATAAAACAATCTTTGAATCTCAGAAAAATAAATTCAAAATTAATTTAAGCTACGGCTTCATTTTTCGTAATAATGAAACAGAAGAACTAAGTTCTTATCATCCTTCACAAAATAATGCCCTGGTTCTTGATAGGCCACACCTTATTAAAAATGCGGTAGATTTTGAGAATTTCCTTGACGACCTTGAACAGGAAGACATTTTGGAATGGGCTAGGCAGCAAAGACCCAACTCTAAATGGATTGTCCATCAATTGACCAATCTAACTTTTTATGTAAACAAGATTAAAAATCATCCAATTGGTGATGTCCCTGAAAATCTTCCCAAGTATATTTTGGAAAATCATTCGATTGTTGCCCTTGTCAGGTGTAGTAACGATAGAATCGAGACTCTGTACTAGCTCCCCTCCCTGTCTCCTAAATAATATAATTGTTAGGAGTAACCGGGGAACATCAAAGATGAAAGGCATAATGCGTTGATAAATAATGGGTGCATAAAGACTAATTTCTACTATTGTTATTAAATGCCAAGTGAGTAGATTATAGACATGTAAAGATTTGTATAAGAATAACTAATAAGCTAACTCTTTCATAGTAACTTGCTCAACAGGCTGTTTGTCTCAGCTTGGCGTATTTACACTTGTCAAACACCCCCGATTCTGGCTTTGATTATTGTTAGGTGATTAACAGTTTTACAAAATCAGAACCGGTCACAGCTAATCCTGAGTAGCCCGACGATTGGCTGAAAAGGTGTGAAAAGGGGAGGAGTTTACTATAGCACCCGTGTCTTCAATGCTTTAAATAACACTTGTTCTGGAGATTTGGTACACAGTAGCAAATCTCAAGAATAGCTGTTGTTTATTTCTTTTACCAGCTAATTCCCCGAAGAACGCATAGTGGTGGAGACCGGGTTCGATGCCAGCACCAAGTGTTGTAACCAGATCACAAGCAAACAACCAAACAGACACAGAAATCACCAGTGCTAATAACTCCATTCCTATCACAATGTCTAGCATTCAACCAGGACTGTTGATGCTTTTCCAAAATTACAGTGGGGACCTGCAAAGCATTCAGTCATTTCTAGAACGTTTTGTTGAAGTGTCAAATATTATGTTTTTATCAGATGAAGACAAATTGAGAATATTTCCACTGCTCCTTCAGGGATCTGCAAAGGAGTGGTATAGAGGACTCTGTGAATCTACCAAAAGTGATTTGAACAGACTGATCAATGAACTAAAGGCAAATTTCGCAATAGGTCAACCAGAGCCCTACAGAAATTTGCAGTTCCTGGATGCCATCCAGAATTCCAATCAGTCGGCAAGAGATTTTATATTGTATATGAAAACGAAAGCAACAAGTGCTAAATTTCCAGAAGATGCAATGATTAAGGTTATCATCGATAGACTCTTGCCTCATATCCGTCCAGTGGTAATTCAGAAGCATCCAAAAAGTTACATTGAACTAATTGATGCAGCTACACTTGCTGAAATGTCATTCCAGCCTTCAAATTTGGCAGTGCAGACAACAAAAATACCTTTAGAACCAACAACATCAAAGGCAGTAACAGTCAAAGAAGAAACAGATCAAACAGCAGGCAAGATGTTAGATTTATTTGAGAAGCTAGTTGATAAACTTTCAGATTGTAAGAGCCAATCTATTTGCTCATGTCAAAATGCCCATTCTGTGTGCCATGTTTCAAACAATGGGTTTAATTCACAATCACAGTTTCAAAAAGGCCACCCAAATAGACCTCATCCCAATCGTGCTACTTTTGAAAAAAATTATTCTAATAATCATTCACAGTTTAGACATAACAATCTGCAATATCAGGTCAATAGGTTTCCCCCATGTTTATCTTGTGGTTCGAAGGGTCATAAGCGAGAAGCTTGCCGCTATAGACAGTTTTCATGCCATAATTGTGGAAAAATAGGGTACATTGCTAAAGCTTGCAGAAGCAGAGTCAGAAATCAAGTCAACCAATAGGGGTTTTCGCCTGCCAATGGGAGGGAGGATCATCCTTTGGAAAGGCGAAATAAAGTTCAAAAATCAAATCCTCCTGAAATTGCACCAGTATCACAAATGGACAGTAATTATATCAAAATTGCAATTTTCAACTCAACCTTCAAAGCGCTTGTAGATACTGGTGCATCTATATGCTGCATATCAAGTCAACTTGTGAATAAACTAAATTTGGGGAAAAGTATTTCACCTTCTGACCATCAACAGGTCTTCAGCATGGCTGAAGATTCTCATGTGACCCTGGGAAAAATTAGCATCCCCATTTCTATAAATAATATTATTTACAACCATACATTTCATGTTTTTTCTAAATTACATCAAGATATTATAATTGGTTATGACTTTCTCCGACACTATTGTGCTAAATTAGATTGTGCAAAAAATTGTCTCTTTTTAAATGACAACAATGTGGCCCATTTTTGTAAACCACGTCTAGTGCTTGGGTTAGGCCGCATGGTTAGTGAAGTTTCTATACCCTCAATGTCAGAATCCTGCATTCCCATAAAAATTCCAAAGGTAGACAAAGCTCAGCCTGTTATCTTAGAACCCCTTTCTGAAAAATTGAGCAACTATCAACTGTGTGGAGCCAGGGTTGTATTCAGGCCTCAGCAATCCCGGGGGGGGGGGGGGGGTATGTGCCTTAATGAACCCCATTGATGAGACAATAACGGTACAGGCCAATCAAGTAGTTGGGAAGGTTTTTAGTGTCGATGAACGCCTTGTAGAAAGCCCAAGTAGGGAACAGCCTATAGAAATAACCACACCAGTAAATGAAACTAACCATGGCTTGCATAATATAACAAAGGAAAACTTCCAAAATATTGCAGACAAACTTGGGTTTGACCTATCAAAACCTGATCTTTGTGTTGATTATAAAATTCAATTATTGGAACTCTTGCAGAAAAATAAGGATGTCTTTGCTCAAACACTATCTGAGCTAGGTTGCACAAATGTTTACTCTCATAACATTGACACAGGGGATGCACCTCCCCGTACACAGCGATGGTACATGACATCCCCTGCAAAAAATGCTGAAATGGAAAAGCAAATTCAGGATATGTTAGACAATGATGTGATTGAACCATCTGATTCTATGTGGGCATCCCCAGTCGTTCTTGTACCTAAGCCTGACAAGTCTTGGCGGTTTGCAGTCGACTATCGACATTTGAACTCTGTTACTTGGCCAATCAATTACCCCCTGCCAAGATTGGAAGATGTCTTTGATACAATTGGTGAGTCTAAGGCTACAATTTTCTCAGTTTTCGGTCTGTCAAGTGTTTTTTGGCAAATACCACTTGATGAGGAGTCAAAGCCAAAAACAACATTTACCACTCCAAATGGCAATTACATGTTCAAAAGACTAGCCTTTGGTTTACGAAATGTGCCAATGAGTTTTCAAATGGTCATGAACAAAGTACTTTTGGGCCTAAATTGGAAAAAGACCTTGGTGTACGTTAACGATATAATTCTCTTTTCAAAAAACCCAGAGCAACATCTGTCTGATATTCAGGAGGTCTTTGATCGCCTTCGTCAAGCAAAATTAAAATTAAAACCTTCCAAATGCCAGTTTGCAACCCCTGAGGTAAAATATTTAGGCCATTTGCTTTCAAAACATGGGATAAAAGTTAATCCAGAAAAAGTTGAGGCAGTAACCTCTTATTCGGTACCTTCAAATCAAAAACAACTTAGAGGATTTTTGGGTCTAACAAATTTTTATCGCCGGTTCATTCACAATTATGCAAGTATCGCAGCTCCTTTAAATCAGCTTTTGAAAAAAGAGGTGGGTTTTATCTGGACAGACAAGTGTGAAGAAGCTTTCACTCATTTAAAATCAAAATTAGTATCTGCACCTATCCTGGCACTCCCAGATATGTCCAAACCTTTTGAACTGAGTGTAGATACATCGGATTTTTCTATAGGTTATATCTTGGAACAGGCAGATGATGCCGGGTTGAAACATGTTATTTGTTATGGGGGCCGTGCACTTCATGACAATGAAAAACGATGGTGTATTACAGACAGGGAAGCCCTTGCATTAGTTGAAGCTGTTAAAAAATTTAATCCATATTTGGCTGGAAATAAATTTATTGTAAATACTGATCATTTGTCTCTGACGTATATGAAAAAAGTAAAAAATGCCACTGGTAGGGTTGGTAGATGGGGACTTGAACTTCAAGGATACAACTTTGAAATAAATCACCGAGCTGGGGTCTCTAACCAGAATGCAGATGCTCTGTCCCAATGGGAATATCCATTTACCAACTCCTCTGAAGTAAGTGAAGTAGATACTAAGGGAAGTAAATCTAACTCTGATCAAGATCAAATTCTAGAAATTCAGCCCTCTCACCCCACTCAGCAGGAACAATCATCTGAAAACTTGTTTTCAGTACCTGTCAATATAAGTAACTTGCAATGGGAATGTCCCGACTGGAAACCATTTTTGGAATATATGATTAACTCAAAACTCCCTGAAAATCAAAACTTAGCCTCAAAATTAGTCAGGGAAGCAGAGCAATATGAGGTGTTAAATGGGGTTTTCCATCATATTTATACACGGCGGGTTAAAAGAAAGAATAATGAAAATCTCATTCAGCAGTTATGTATTCCGAGGTCTTTGAGAGGTAGGATTTTGGCATCCTATCATGATAGTGTCTTTGGTGGTGCTCATCTAGGCTTTGAAAAAACTTTTCTTTCCATTCGTGCAAGGTATTATTGGCCAAAAATGTACTCTCATATACAATCTTACGTCCAATCCTGTGATGAATGTCAGAAAGCAAAACGAGATTTTAACCCTAAAAAGACCCCTCTGACCCCAATGCCTGTAGCAAGCAAATTTTCCCGTTGGCATATGGATATCTTGGGTCCTTTAACAGCCACACCTGAGGGTTACAAATATATTCTCTTGATCGTTGATAGTTTCACCAGATGGCCAGAGGCCTTTCCTTTGAAAAGTCAGACTGCTAAAGATATTGCCACAGTTCTGTATGAGGATATAATTACACGATATGGTGCCCCAGATATTCTGGTGTCTGATCGTGGACAAAACTTTGTGTCTCAAATTGTTTCTGCCCTATGTGAGTTATTTTCAGTAAAAAGAATACTAACCAGCCCATATCACCCCCAACCCAATTCCACTTGTGAGAGGGTAAATTCAACAATTGGCCAATGTCTTAGAACGATGGTTGACGAGCAGCACTCCAATTGGCCCAAAACTCTACCAGGTATCATGATGGCTCTTCGAAGGGCACCAGGTAAAACAACAGAGTTCTCCCCCTTTAAACTAGTTTTTGGACAGGAAATGAGAATGATAATAGACACTGCTATAACCCCTAAGGAAAAAATTCTTAAAGATGTTAGAAAGTATATGGAAGATTTACAAAAAGATTTAAAGTGTGTAGAAAAATATACCAAAGAAAGAATTGAGGAAGCCCAGGGGAAACAAAAAGAGTACTATGATAAAGTTAATAAAGTGCAGAACCCAACTTACAAATTAGGGGATAAGGTGTTGCTCTCAAAAGAAAAGTTTATGCAGATCAGTCAAGGAAGCTACAATACAAATGGCTGGGTCCTTACTACATTGTAAATATTGATGATAAATTTACTTTTGGTTTAAGATCCTGTGCTACCAATAAATTAATACAACCTGTAAATGCAAATCGGCTGAAAAAATATCATGACCCTGAACGTGACAAATTTTTAGCCCCTGAAAACACATCTAATGATTTACAAGATAGTTCAAAATCAAATCAACAGAGTTCAAATCAGGCACAGTCTAGTCTGCAAACCTCTGGTACAAAAATAGATAAAGAACCCACATCCTCCCAAAGTCAATATTTTGAAGTTGAAAAGATATTGGCTTCCAAGCTAGTGAATGGCAAACTAAAATTTAAAGTTAAATGGGCATGTGGTGATCCCCCTTCATGGGTTGAGCAAACTGACCTTACCCCAGGTCTTTTACAGACTTATTTTCAAACCCACACAAAAAAGGGTAAACGCAGGAAGAAAACTTTTTTCAAACATTAGGGTACTTTATTTTTTTTCTGACTCTGTCTACAAGCTCTGCACAATGAAATAAATTTGTATGATTTATAGAGTGACACTTCATTACTAAATTATCAATATGAGATGAAGATAAATTCCGAATTTTATAGCATTTGTAAATGTGTACCAGGTCTCTATTAGATTGTTGGAATAGTTCTATTCTATAAATTCTATCAATGGTAACTTCAACATGATTCACGGCCCTCTGTTCAACATAATAGCATTGGTAGCATTTAAATGAACGCATGTCAGTGTGCTAGCTGACAAAATAACTTGCAATATGATTTTGAAATTTACAGGCTAATGTTTCAAGCATTATGCACATAATGTGCTAAACAAGTAGGAAATTGCATCAAATGAAACATGGGCTTTGGATAGGAATTCCCACTCTTCTTCTTACTTTCCTCAATCTTTCTCTTACTTGAGTTGCTTTGGTGGTTCATGTAGAATTGATCACCCAACTGATGAACTGTTTAAAGTTACTCATTCCTTTTTTTTCTCTTTGTAGGAATCTGCCTCTTCAAAGCAAATACCATGTTCCTAATTTCCTTGTTAATGACCATCTTTGCCCGCCCTACACTGCAACTGGAGCAACGATTAAATTACGGAGTTGTCTTCAAAGAGAAAGGTGAACTATACCCTATGGCTCACTACTGGACACATACATTTGTCCTATCTATGCCAGACCTTTCAAAGTTCAAAATCAATCAAGATGATTTCCATAAGAAATGGTTTCCTGCATCAGCGCAACAGCTCATTGCTATACAGGAAGATACACTAAGTGAAATAGAGAAAACTCTAGGTAACATTAGAGAACTTTTGCCTCATCATTCTCTTGCACCGAGAAGGCGCAGAAGGTCATGGCTTCCTTTCATAGGTGGGCTCAGCAAAACATTATTTGGCACTGCAACAGAAGATGATATGCGTGCATTATCTCAACGTGTTGCTGCAGTTCAACAGCAAAATATTAAGCTTGCAAAAACGTTTCAACATGAAATAAGCTCGTACACGTCTTTTATGGAAGCAGCTGATGGTAGATTTTTTAAGGCTTATAAAGCCATCAAAGATAGCCATGATGCAATTGCTTCTGTATACAAGACTGTTGAAAAGTCTCTTGCTGATATAAAAATCTCTGAAGATAAATTTAATGATATCATGCTAAAACAAATTTCGCAAAATATACAAATTCGACTTGGCTTGGAAGAAATGTATTTAGGTATACTACAAATGATACAAGGTAAAGTTTCCCCCATCATTGTTCCTCCAACAGAGTTACGAGCCGTGTTCCATAATGTATCAGCTTTGTTACAAGTGCAAAAATCACCATTTAGGTTGTTTCATATTCATACAGCACAATTGTACAGTATTTTAAAATTCTCGATGCTAAGGCACAATGCTGACATCTATATCAGTGTGAAAATTCCAATGTCAGCATTAACATTACCACTTAATGTCTTTGAAATTATAAAATTTCCTGTTCCCGTAAATGTATCTGAAACTCATGGAACCCAAATCGCCAATCTTCCAAAATACCTAGCATTTACTCCCGATAAACAATTGTTTTTAGAAATGTCAGAAACGTCCATTGCAGAATGCAAAATCTTTTCAAGTAAGACCTTCTGTAACTGGAACCCTGTTATGAGAAAGGTGTCATCTCCTTTATGTGCTTCAGCCTTATTCTTTGGCAATATTTCGCTCATAAATGATGTTTGTCATTTTCAATATGTGCAAAATATAGTCGAAATGTCCATCCAGCCAATATCAGTATCTCAGTTTCTGATATCAAACATTTTACATTTGGAAGTTGTTTGTCCCTTAAAAGACCCAGTAGCTGCTGGTTGTTCATTTTGTGTTGTGGAGGTCCCTTGCCAGTGTTCTTTGGTTTCAAAAGCTTTTCATGTACCTCCACGATGGAATAATTGTCATTCTAAGTCAAATATTGTATCCACATATCACCCTGTTAACCTCGCCCTGCTACAGCAGTATTTTGAACCCCATTTATTCAAAAATGTAATGGCTAGTTCCATGTTCCAACAACCTCCAACAATCAACGTACCCCCCTTTGAGTTCTTTCGGCATAATTTCAGCGCTTTAATTGCCAGTGATGAAAAAGCACATTTAAATCTTAAGCACATGGTTCAGGCTACCAAAAAAGATCAGGTAATTTTCAAATCGCTGGCTGACCCCATTCTGGATGGATGCCTCTTCTCGGACAAAACAGACTCAAATTGGATATGGACAGTTGCTGCTATCTGTACGGCAGGACTCTCCCTCGTAAGCGTGATATATCTGACATACAAGGTTAGAACCCTCATAAAAGCCATTGCTCTTCTCTCATTAGTAAAATCCGGAAGCACTTCAGCAATTCCAGAATTTATTTATAACCCTACTACAGAGTTCCCCGTTATTGTTGCAACAACTCCCCATATTTACCAAAATGCCCATATCTATGCATCGGCTTTGGCAAGTACTGTGACATGTGTTGGGATCTGTTTGATCTTATGTCTTATGTGTAAAATAAGACGACCTCGAAATCCTCTAATTTTGGAAATTTTAAATTGCAAAAAAGCTTTCCTCCTCCATGTTTTATACTTGCCATCGTCCTTTCATCTTTGTGAGTTTTTTGATGAAAATTCCGTTGAGGACATTTCTATTGATTTCTGGCCCGTTCCCCACCTTTCAATTCGAAGGGGTAATTTTCAGATATCACCGCAGGCAACGAAAATGTCCCTTAAACCACCGGGAAAAATATACCTGAGTCCTCTTTCAGCATGGGAAATTTATCACATTATAAAAAATGAGTTCTTTGTTAATTTTCATATAAGTCGTGGCAAATATATTCAGCCGGTTACATTTTCACATACCAAGCAAGCCACGGCACCATCAGTGTATCCCAAATTACCTTGAATATAGAAAGTTTTTATTGATGATTATTTTTGTACATACTTATTTTCATATTTGTAATGTTTTGTTTCTTTTTGACAAGATGCCGGAGGCATCTTTTGGAGGGCGTGAGGTGGTGTAGTAACGATAGAATCGAGACTCTGTACTAGCTCCCCTCCCTGTCTCCTAAATAATATAATTGTTAGGAGTAACTGGGCAACATCAAAGACGAAAGGCATAATGCGTTGATAAATAATGGGTGCATAAAGACTAATTTCGACTATTGTTATTAAATGCCAAGTGAGTAGATTATAGACATGTAAAGATTTGTATAAGAATAACTAATAAGCTAACTCTTTCATAGTAACTTGCTCAACAGGCTGTTTGTCTCAGCTTGGCGTATTTACACTTGTCAAACACCCCCGATTCTGGCTTTGATTATTGTTAGGTGATTAACAGTTTTACAAAATCAGAACCGGTCACAGCTAATCCTGAGTAGCCCGACGATTGGCTGAAAAGGTGTGAAAAGGGGAGGAGTTTACTATAGCAACCGTGTCTTCAATGCTTTAAATAACACTTGTTCTGGAGATTTGGTACACAGTAGCAAATCTCAAGAATAACTGTTGTTTATTTCTTTTACCAGGTGAGTCTATATATTTCGTATTCACTTTGTGCGCGTTTTGTTGTAACTAGTTCCCTTTGACTGACTGATTGGCCATTGTTGATTTAGCACTGCTTTGTTAAATCAGAAATGTCCAACAGTAGTAAGCAGCTGTATTGTTTCCAATCATTAAACTATAAAAAATCCAAAAAAGTATGTCCCGTGCTGTGATGTTGCCTTGTTGCTTGATTTTATGTGTCCATAGGATGTGTCATGATAGGTTAGATAAAAATATAGGAGCGTAAAGACCACTGAGTCTAGGAAGCGGCAAAAACTTATAATTCAATATTTCATTGCCTGTTAATGTAAAAGAAAATTCGCTACTTGGGTATTTTACACTCTGCCTGAGGACGCAACTGTGCGACCTCCGGCAGATGTAAACTGCCATCAAACTTGGATTTATATTCCTTGCATTTACCTCACAGACTGCGACATTTAATATACTTTAGATACTAATATTTTGCACCCACCTGCAACGCGTCAAAAGAAATAAAATTAGCGAATAATCGCGAGATGTAAATTGATACCGGAAATTATATCGGAGTTTGAGAGACGTAAATAATTATTAGCCTTTTGTCTGAAATTGTAAGGTCCAGTATAAATATACTCTTTGTGTAATTACCTCTGGATAGTGTACGTCTCACGGCAGTTCTTATTTCCTAATTTTCGCGTGATATTTATTGTATTCGTGTGATTCTGCATTCGCTAAAACACACATGGTGAGTTTTTAGCGATTGTTGAATGGCGCGAGGTATGAGTAGAATAGTTTCTTGTTCCCGAGTGTTTAGCCATACAAAGTTATTGATAAGCAGTTTTGTAGCTATTTGATAAATGCCTTGCATTGCATTATTTTGCGAGATCCTCGAATTAGAAAGTTGAAAACAATCCCTCATTAGTCACCTCACAGCCCAATAATCGGAAAACTGTGTATATACTTGTTTTGTTATTTCTTTAATTGATGGTGTTATTATTTGCTCAATCGAGTGCGCGCAGAGCGGGGGCACTCATGTGGTTTACGGGACCGTCCACACATTTGGGCAGCTGTAAATATCTTATCAGTTCGTTCTGTATATAAACTTCTTAAGCAGCTACGTAGCTTATAAACGTTTTATGGGTAAATGTAATTTAATCTGTGTGTTTGACAATTCATCAATTATTAGAAGTGGTTTGTCTATTGATTTATAAAAAAGAAAAACAATATCTTGTAAGTTCTGTTATGACAACATTATACTTTTTAAAAGTGAAAAATGTGTTTTTATAAGCAGTATGTATATGTTTACCTATGGGCATTATTTATTCAATACACAGTTGCAAATCTCAAGAATAACTGTTGTTTATTTCTTTTACCAGCTAATTCCACCAAGAACGCACGGGTCCCATACAGTGATGAGAACAACCATTTTGTTTCTAATGACAATCTCTGTGTATTCCAGCGTTGAGTCCTCTGGAGCGGCTCTACTTACCATTCTTTGAATACTACAACTCAGACCCTGTATAGTAAATACTCAAATGAACCAAAAGATAACATTCCTGGAGTGAAAGTAGATGAACTTCACAAAGTAGAAAAAGTATTTGAAGTGAATATTGAAGTATTTGAATTCTTACTGGAAGATGATGAAGTTTTGGCTAAAACTGTCCATAGGTCTAATAGAAATTTTGAGAATACCATGTATGGGAATCATTTTAGTTACATCACTGACATTAATCAATATTGTAAATCTTTTGCTTGTCGTAAATCTGGTAAATTGTGGAAAACAAGATTTAGACTATGAACACGAAAAAACTTGTACTGATGATGTGTCTTATAAGTATGTTGGTGGTATATATCACACCCCTAAGACCATTTTTGAAAAGTTACATGAAGAAAGTATTGTTATTCAAGAACACTTACGGTCATATCCCAGTAGAGCTACATTTGATTTCGAATGTTATTTTGATAAAACTTCTCTCCCTACTTCAACTGATACTCTTGTCTGGGAAGCTCAACACAAACCATTCAGTGTTAGTGTATGTAGTAATGTCCACGGTTTTGACAGTCCGAAATGTTTTATTACTGATGGTGACACACAGACATTGGGTAAAAATATGATCAATTATTTAATGGAAATATTTCAGAAAAGTTACTCTCTCATGCAAGAGATTCACATGGCCACTATATTATCCCTCAGGCAAGTGATTCAAGATGCTTTGGCACAGGAAGGTACAGATGAGTCTAAACTCCACCCATTTGAAAAATTAGCTGCAGAATTTGATCATTACATTCAGGAAATGCCCGTCTTAGGTTTTAATTCTGGAAAATATGATGTGAACGTGATTAAACGAGAATTGATGGATTATCTGAAAAAGTATGACCCACTGTCTTTTGTTGTTAAAAGAGTAACAACTTTATAGTTTTGAAAACAGATCAAATTTTTGGATATTTGCAATTACTTAGCCCCTGGATTTAGTATGACAAATTTCTCAAGGCTTTTGGGTGTTCAATTACTAAAGGATTTTTTCCCTATGAATGGATTGACTGTATTGATAAACTGGACACTACCGAATTACCTCCCCATGCTTCCTTTTATAGCTCTTTAAAAAGGAAAACATTTCTGATGAAGAATATGCTTACTACCAGCAAGTCTGGGTGTCTCGGGGGGGGGGGGGGGGGATGAGGACATTTAGGGACTTCCTGACTTGGTACAATAATAGAGATGTCCAGCCATTCCCAGAGGCTATTGAGAAACAATCACAATTTTACTTGGAAAGGGGGATCGATATGTTTAAGGATGGCATTAGCGTTCCAGGACTGATGCTAAAATGTTTGTTTAGTACCGTCGACGAAGGTATATCCTTCGAGAACACCAACGAGAAGAACAAGGATCTTTATCATCTTATCAAGGACAACATTGTAGGGGGGCCTTCTATCATATTCAATCGTTATCAGGAGAAAAATGTTACCAGCATAAGGGAATTTAAGTATGGGGCAGCAGCAAAGGGATGTGGGGGTGTTGTAGGTTATGATGCCAACGCCTTGTACTTATGGTCATTAATTCAGAAAATGCGAATAGGTTACTACTTTAGACGCAAGGAAGAGACAGGCTTTAAACCAGAGTATTCCCATAAGTACGCTAGGATGGCCCATCAGTGGCTCGAATTTATGTCTACCAGGGACGGTGTCCACATCCGATACGAAACAGCGATACCGAAAAGAAGATTGGTAGACGTCAAGTGCCCGTAGATGTTTGGTGTAAAGACACCAAAACTGTTTATCAGTTTCACGGATGTTTCTGGCTCGGTTATGAATGTTATTAGAATAGGATGGACGGTACTTTGGCCACTCACAATGCAGTACGGGGGGAAGTCCATGTCTGAGCTCAGGGAAAAAAACCAAGGGAACCACCCAGTACCTGCAGAGCCTTGGGTATGATGTAATCTGGGAATGTGAGTGGCATCAGCAGAAGAAGATCAATCCAGCCTTAAAGACTTTTCTCCGGGAAAAGCTTGGGACGTCGGTGAATGGTTCGATGATATCCAGCGAAATTCTCGAGAAGATCCGCACATGCAATATCGGCCTAGTTGAGTGCGACATTTCTGTACCCGATCAACTGAAGTCCTGTTTTGAAGAAATGACACCAATCTTTAAAAATATTTCTCGGGAAGATATCGGTCCACATATGAAGGCTTACGCTGAAGCCAACAATATTATGCGCCAACCTCGCCGTAGTCTCATTGGTAGCTACTTTGGCGAAAACATCTTGCTGGCTACACCATTACTGCAATGGTATTTGGAGCACGGACTCGTAGTCAGTCGGATGTATCAAGTCATCCAGTACCAGCCCAAGGCGTGCTTCCAAACATTTGGAGATCAAGTATCACAGGCCCGACGGGAAGGGGACTCAGACCCAAATTAAGCCATCGTAGCTGACACGATGAAACTATTAGGTAATTCGAAGACTAATAAGGCAAAACATTGGAATGTAGTGTATTGTGATGAAGATAATATGTCCAACCTCATCAATAATCTGGCCTTTCGGAAATTGAACACCCTCACTGAAGAACTTTATGAAATTGAAATGAATAAAAGCAGAATCAAACTTGACTTGCCCCACCACATTGTTTTTCTGTGTATCAGTATTCCAAGTTACGTATGCTCCAGTTTTTACTATGGTTTTGTGGATGTTTTTGTTGATTGTAGGGATTTTGAACTTTATGAATCGGACATGGACAGCTTATACATAGCCCTTTCTGGATCTTCCATTGAAGAAGTAGTCAGCCCAAAGAAAAAAGGATCATTCTATCGTCCAGCCCATAAATGGTTACAATCAGAAGCCTGTGATGCCCATATGGAAGATTATGTAAAAACTAAATTAAAGGGAGATAACTGGATGCCATCTCAATGCTGCAGGGACAGGAAAGCTTTTGATAAAAGAACCCCGGGACTTTTTAAAATTGAATGGGAGGGAGAGGGGGTTATTGGATTATGTAGCAAAACTTACTATTGTTTCGGCCCATCAAACAAACTGAGTTGTAAAGGAATAAATAAAAGACAAAATGATTTAACAAAGAAACATATTTAAAAGTAATCAAAAACAAAGAGACAGGGACAGGAAAAAATAAAGACTTTAAACTTAATGGAAATGACATGTTCACTTACGAAGTTACGTACAGACGAAAGACGACTTATCTTACTTTTATCCAAAACGACTATAGTATTTTCCGAAACATACTTGGCGAAAGACTATATCGCGTATTTCCTGTTCTGTTTGTTATTCAATTATAATCAACCACTCAAATTAAAGAATAGATGAAGGAGACAATTTTCGCATTACTACCTTATCGGTGGGTCTTCATTTTCCCTTGATTTCACTCAAAAGCTCACCGTTGTTGTCATTTTACGCCAGCAGCCGACATGTTTGTTTACCAATGACGTAACGGATAGCATAATCTATTTTTACCTGAGGGTTTCGAGGTTGTTGCAAGGAGTTGTGTTTTGATGGATTTGGATACAGATCAAAACATAAATCTGAACCGTTCCACAACATCGGTACGTTTGTTACGAAATTCGGGCCCAAGTGAAACTTACGATCACAAAGTGATGACCGTTTCTGTAAAATAAATAAAATACGTCGGAAAATAACTGTTGAGGCTTTCTAAATACAATTTTGAAGTTCACCCTGATAAATTTTGTAACAGCTTTAGAAACATTGTGCACGAAAGCAGACTTGCGATTTAATAATGTTTTTCTGCCGAAAATTCCTTTTCGATGAAAAGTCTTTAGTAGAGTCGAAGTTTATCGCCGATTGGGGTGGGGATAAACCCCATGTTTTTCAATATATGGGATTTATCCCCACCCCATTCGGCGATAAAACATCGATTTCAACAAGTTTCTGATTGAAGACCAAAACACTGATTTCAACAGATTTCTGATTGAAGAACCAAATTATGTACCGTTTTTAGTTAGTTAGTTATTGGTGTTTAAAGCCACATATTTATGCACAATGGCTAATCATGACCACGACATTTTTACGGATGGAGGAAGCCGGATTACCCGGAGAGAATCATCGAACAATGGCAAGCAACTCTCAGCTCCACAACATGGTAACTCCACGCAAGCAGGGTTATAACATTGGTTGAAGACAGGTGCTCCATCCACGAGGAGCAGTAGGCCTTAGTACACAACGCCACCATGCCCCAACGTGGGCAATGGGGTGAAGTGTCTTGCCCAAGGACACAACCCGGTTGCCGCAGGTGGGGTTCGAACAGAGTACCTCTCGGCTTGCAGCCTGCACCCTACCAACTGAGCCACCGCGCCCAGATGTAACGTTTTTTTGCATCCAAAGCGGGTTACTTATCGAAAAATCAAGCTCTAAAGTATGTTGCTGTCAGAATACCGACTTTTACTTCCATTTCGCCAAATTTACCAACATGAAACCTAAAACAACCCCCCCCCCCCCTCCACCTCCACCACCTGAAGTCCACCCCGGCACTGTCCTGCCCTTGAACTGCGTAGAATATAATTAAGTCAAGCGAATCGCATTGAAATCAAGTTTGGGGAAATGGGCTAACCATCTTTGGTTTATCGCATATATGTGTCTTGCAAGGAAACAGATTCAAGACAGTATGGGGTTGAGATAGCTGGCGGCAGATCCTCGACCTGGCATCACTGACTGTGTACACGATGCTCACAAAAAATGCACTCCACCTCTCCAAGTGACATATAGACACACGTTCCAATTTTTCTCTGCCAGTGAATTTATAGCATATACTCTTTGAAGTCTGGGCAGAGCATATAACTTGAACTAAATTTTAAAAGATTAACATGGCTATTCAGGACGTGTCATGCTTCGACCCCCCTCCCCTCCCCCACCCATCCGAACCAGTTCAATAACACTGAACTTGGACTTCGCCAAAGTAATTCGCGTTCGTTTTTTACATATGTTTTGGGTCGTCGGCCTTTAATACCATTGTTAGAAAAAAAATTGTAACATACTTCGCGAGGGTAGGTTAATTTTAGGCTTGTAAAACTTACCGTAAGTAGTTTTCAGTGTGCGTGGATTATCTCTCTTCCACATTACTAAGAGGAAAAGTTACAACGTCTCAGTTATAGCTGAAAGTTTTAACTTTACAAACAAAATCTTCAAATATGAAGAAAAAAAGAATATATAAATCGAATGCAAAGTCACAGAGCGGAGGCAGGGGGTGAGATATTCCGTCATGGCCTTTCGTGTATCTTTTCATCTTCCACCAATCTTGGGAGCCAGAAATAAGCTTTTTAAAAGCAAATGTTTTTTTTTTATATTTAGAGAGGGGAAACACACGAGATTTTATCCTATCGGGTGGGGTGAAATGTAGGGAGAAAGTTAAACGGCTACACCAGTACTAACACATATCATTAATTAACGGGAGTTCATTTGAATTTGTTCCAAGAACCATGCGCGCATGAGACGAGGGGGGGGGGGGGCGGTTGCCACCCCTCTTGGTCACAGGGAATTCAGCTATAATCATTGTTACATGTATGTCGTAAAAACGTCACGTTTCTCGATGACGTGCGCGTTCGTTGTCGCGGGAGTGGGGCTCCCCCCCCCCCCCCCAAAAAAAAAAAATCATCGTCTAGAAATTTCGAATTTCGAATCACTATTTGACTAACAGCTGGAACCTTCACATACTATGGTAGAAATCGTGAAATACCTCTTGGAATGCAACGCAAACAGACAAAATTACATCCTGTGCAGGAGGTGGGAAGTAAATTCAAGAGGGGCAAAATTTGGATCGGAGGTATGGGTTGTCTAAAACAACTGGGTTTTTTTCAGCCTAGTATCTATATTTTTTATTTTCAACCCCACCTCCTTCTCTAGTCTAAGTTGAGTTTTAAAAGTTATTTCAAATTGAGCACCAGTCTTTCTCAAATTTGTTCAATCTGCGCCAAATCATCCACCATGCCTGAAACGAGCAGATGAGGAGGCAAATATTCTAATCTATTTTACTAGTATACCATCAACTCACAGTGGATAAGTCGTCATAAGTGGAAAATACAGAAACCGAAAGTTGGAACTCGCGAGGCGGAGAATATTTTGCTCCACCCAATGGGAGTGGTCTGTTTGAGTGGGTTCAGGGGGCGGCCAGAGGCGCCCCCCCCCCAAAAAAAAAAATAGGTGAAACGGTAAAACAATTGAGAGAAGAAAAGGAAGTATGCCAAAAAAGAAGGCGGACTGTTTTTATATGGGCCTACGAGCCTCATCGTTCGGACGCCGAACACCGACATTTTCTGTCCGATGCCGATTGGATTCGCGGCAGCAAATTCAGTTTTGTACGCAACCGCACACATGTGCCGATGTCAATGAGTTCCTAAATCAGTTTTCTCTCTGACAAACGCTTTCGGTAAAAATAATACATCGGACCCCAGATCTATTGCCGCAACCGCAAACGTGCGCTTAGCTTCACTTACAAGCCACACGGAACGCGCTGCGTGACGCAGACCAATATGCCCAGGTTTTGAATTTGAATTCGAGAGTGAAACAAAGTTACAGGTATCACGGAACAAAATATTTCCCCACATGCGACAATAGTAACGTTCAGGCGAAAAAATATGATCGCACCACTTCAATTTTGCCATTCAAATATCTTTGTCAAGTACAGCTTTTCAGACAATTTTTTCTCACCCGAGAACAGGGGGTCATGCAACAAATAAGAGAGAAAAACTGACACGAAAGGAAGTACAGGTCAGGTGCATTTTTCAGGCAATTCCCTACAAAAACACACAAAAAGTAAATTGTATTTTTTAGGTCTGAGAGTCATCAAATCACCCTCTTTTTATCAGGCATATTCAACAATAGTGCAAGATGTCAATAGAATGTTTCAAACCTTTATTGAAACAATATATTTTCCAAAGGCTGTTTATTTTTAGCGATTGTGTTGCGAAGTGGGCCCACAGAAGTTAAGCAAGCTCGAAAGAAGAGCTATAGTTCTTCCATGGAAATTATAGAAATAACAGGACAGTTTTCTATTAGTTTGAATGGGACTCATATTATTGCTGTTAATTTTCCTCAGAGCCGATATTCGTAGAATTGGATAAACTAATAAGAAATACTCCGACTAACACTCGACCGACTGACCTACACTCAGTGGAAGAGCTGATCAGAAATAACGCCGGTAGTCGAGTTTTAGTTGATAAATATCACGGGCGGAAATCTCCGAATTGGTACTATTTGAACTGTCATAGCTGTCATCAACCCATAAATCACACTCCCAGAACAAACGGGCATCACATAATGCTAAAGTTGCAGAACTGTAAATTCTATCACACAATTCCCCCGGTCAACAGAACCCCGACGGAATGTGATTGTGGAACAACCACTCGATAGATTGCATGCAGATTGCCGACAGTCTGCATGGCAGTACAAGCGTCTAACAATGGTGACTGCCACGTCACGGGAACTTTCCCTAACTATTCCGCTGACTGGTAGTCGAGTGATCAGGTTTGGCATCAAAAATCTAGTGGATATAAGCACTGATTCCTGGATGTTTGGGAAGTTGTCTCTGGGCTCCCGACGAGCAAGTACCACTACCTACCTACAAGAAGTAAGATGGATGCCGCCACTGTTGCTATAAGGTATGAACTTTGACTGAACATTGTGAATTTTACTTTATACCAGAGAAAACGATTGGCAGTTGAGTTTTATTTGGTAATAAAAATCGTAGATAGCTGGTAAACTGGTCTTCGTTGTGCTGAACACGACTAGCTCGTGAGGTAACCAATCTGAACCCAGAATCTGGAGCCTGTGTCTGGTATCGTCTGGTAGGATATCACAAAACGCCACGGGCTGATGGGACTTCGCGGTTGGTGGGGCTCCGTAGTTCTCTCAGTAATCACAACGCTTGGAGTCAGAATTTACGTTCGCAGATCGATAGACTTTTTGCTAAATTCCGTAACAATTGCATCATTTCCGAGTGCAACCTTTCAAGGCGGGTAACTCTAATTCAAGGTGGGTAACTCTAATTCAAATTTTTAGTTCCCTGATACCTGTTGAGAGTATCTATATTTAATAATAGAGGTTCCTCATTCTTATAAAAACCGATGCCAGATCCAGTGTGTGTCGCGACAGATTAGGCGGCCGCGCGATGACAGCTATTGAGTCATCGGGAATTAAATGACTTGACGTGGACACTGTAGACTGAAGATTTTGCAGCGCTAAAGGCAAGGAAGATATCACACAAAAAGTCAATGACTGATCATGTCCAGTCTTTTCGCCGGCCATTAAAATCTGTCGTAATTTTTACGATACACATCACAATAATTTTGATGACACAATCAGCGTGATGGTATTACAACGTAAAACTCTACTCACAGTTGCGACAATTGGTTCTGTTGTATAGGCCAATATATGTTTAACAAGTATCATATGATAATAGAATTAATAGTGAAGTGTCATTTGGCATTTAGTTTGGGTTTCGGGATTTTTTGCATCACTGATGTTTCATGCTATGACAGTGAATGCATGTCTGATGGGATCGTATCCAGAAAATTTACCATATTATCAGTGTGCGCGCTTAAGCTTCAGGCGCCCCGTGGGAAAAAAAATTATCAAATTTATAATTAAGTGTTGGGAAGGTGGGGGACTGTCGTTCCACGTGTAATAGAAGTGATTGATATCTTGGGTGTTCGGTCACTTCGTCTTTATCAACAATTATAAAAAATATAAACTTCATCACGCAGGACGCTAATGTTAACTGTATTTCTAAAAGTCTACCTTTATGTAACATCATCAGTACTAGATGTAGTGATCGTGCCACATGGGGGGGGGGGGGGGGGGGGGGGGGGGGGTAAGGGGGCTTAATGGGAAACCTAGGAAGGACGTCATATTCGCGTGACCCAGTCACGCCAAGTTAGTCACGTAACCCAGTTACGTCAAGTTTGGTTGATGTGCTAGCCCGCGTGAGCGGTCATCTTGTGGCGTCATTTCATAGTGATACGTGGTCTTAGTACGCTGTTCCGTCGGGCATTTTGTATACTGGCTTTCCACAAATACCTAAATGAGTCGAAGAAAGTATATTCGAGTCACTCGAACGAGCAATTGTTCTGTAGCTCATTTGCTCGCTGGGATTCGAGTCGCTTGAGCAATGACTTTTCAGTAACTCTTCGATGGATTCGTGGCTATAAGAATCATATAGGCTTTCGTTATACACACTGAAGATAACTCTGCATACATATTATGGGAAACCAAGCGCTGGTGATTATAAGACTTGGACGAGGGAACGAACTAGAGCTAGTTTGGGCTATACATACTGCTAGTGTTAGAGTAGTATCTGTAATAGGTACAAAAATAGGGTTCTTGGAAAATCTGGACTAGTACTTTAGTGTAATAGAACATACTCTCGATCCTATAGCACTACGTGCTACTACTAAAAACCCTAGATGGGAAGTACAAGTCCGTTACGGTTGTTTTGGGCGCATTTTGGTGATTTGGAGGGATTGTCGGCTTGTTTGTGGTAATTCTACAAAGTACAACTACTCTTATACAAAGGAACGTACCTGTTATTGAAAAAAGAAGGATTCGTGAGGAATCCATATCAAATAGTCGTTTTGGGTGGTTTGGATGGATTGATGGGTCTTTCTGGGTAATCAGATTTACCCCTATTCAAATGAACAAACCCTCCGCACATACCCCCGTCTTGGTGTAGGCCATTCAGGCTCATAGCAACCACGTGCTACCTTAGAAACCAAGATGGCGGCCTCCATCAGACAAAAATGTCCGACAGAAGTACTATCACCCTAACAACACGCGCTGCGCATGCGCACTAAGACCACGTGTCACTATGGAGATGACGTCACAAGACGGCCGCTTCCGCGGGCCTACCATGACAATCTAACATGAGTTAAATTGGGTCACATTACTGTGCCATCACTTCCTAGGTCCCCTCACTAGGTCCCCACAATGTGGCAAATAAGGCCAAGTGGCCGAAAGCTCCAGTTACTGATTGATTTTATTATATAAAATGTCACACTATCTACCTACCCACTGAAAAATGTTGCAGGCTGAATGGGAACATAGTTTATTTAGTGGCCAAAAAGCCCTCGAGGATTGAAATCTCTTTTCCAATTTTCCCGGGGATACTCCCCGCTGCCATCTATAATTCTATTAGCATCCCACCTTAGGTCTTGGGCATATATGACGCCCCTTGCTAAAGTATATCCAGAGGGGAGACACCTTTAAGCCGCCACTGGACCCAGTGGAAGTAACACAGGTATGTAGAAATATTAGACAGTCGAGGTAATAAGTCATAGCTTAGGGTTTTTAAAAATTTCGTTATAATTAACTGCAGTAATGGTAGAAGTTTGTTGGGATTTATCCAAACGATGTATCGAACTCAGAAATAGAGACAACCAAAGGTAAAAAAAAAACAGTTAGAGAAAGAGTAATGGGGATTGTAACCAAAATTGGCGAGAGTAGGTCAAAAGAAAGAGGTCTTTGTGTGGCCTGCGTGACAAAGAGAAGACAGGTTTTGAAGAGTACCTTGACAATGGCACCATTGTAAGGGGAGGGGTGGTCACTGTTGTTCAAGCTGAGGTCGCGATCACTGGAGATTAGGGGGAATTGGGAAAGGCGGTGGAAAAGGAGAGCCAAATGTGTAACTTGGGCGTAGTGGTGACCTTGGAATACGTTTTATTAGGAAGTTCAAAATCTCAATCTTCTAGATCAAAATTTACTGGGAGTAGTATAATGAGGACGTGGGATGGGAGAATAAAGGACGTGGTTAGTGGTTGACACAAATGCGATGGCTAGTATGCTTATTGGAGGGATTGTGAAGAATGGGGGTACAGAGTGTCTTCAAGCAGTTCATCTCAGTATTGGGAGGAAAGATGCGTGGGAATCGGGAGGCAGTTGGAAGCACAAGAGTAACCAAAACCTTCTCAACTGAGAACCACGGCAAATCAGCGGCCAGCCAAACTGTTAAATATCGACCCACGTGAATAGTGTTAAAGCCTCATCCATCTGTCGGGTTTGATCCTCTAATGCTATGGGCACACAGGCCTTACATTACACGTATTTACTCCAGCTGAATCCCGAGAAGCATATAATGTTTTATTGCGCTTGACTGATACCAGACGTGACCGCTCGAACACATTCAGTCAGGCACCTCTACAAAAGCGATCGTCTTTTCTTCCAATTACAAGATTCGAAAGGTAGTCTGGGTTCTCTAGAAACCCTCAAGCGGATCAGATTTTTAAAAATGTTCCCGGGGAGGGTTCCCTTAATCCCACCAGTAGGAGAAGACACGCTCACGAACATCCACACCACAGCTACGCACGTAGTTACTTTTCGGGCAAAATCTTCCAGCCCCCCCCCCCCCCACCCCCGCAGCCATGGAAAAAAAGTTGGCCCGTTGGTCTATATACGCCTGTGCTGGGTATAATCAGTGGAGTCGAAATATGATTAATATTATATAAATTCTCTGATCAACTGTGCCTAGTGATTTCTCCCTCAGAAGATTTATCAGGTGCTTGCTGAGAAATGGCGGGGGGGGGGGGGGGGGGGGCAGCGTGATCACGAAGTGGCGTACGTGACGCCCCCCCCCCTACAATTTTTCAATAAGTTTTCTAGTGATTATACGTATTCGTAAGGGTTGTATTCGATGATGCCAATTCTCTCATGCTATTAGTTATATACTTTCTTAAAAGAAAATTGGTTAGGCCTACTTGGACTTGTGTCGGGTTATAGCGAAAGCGGCACCGTGTGAAAACGGCACCTGGAGAAAACGGCACCGAGTGAGCGAAAACGGTACCAATTGATTGTGGCGAGAACGGCACCAGTTCCGATGGCGAAATTAATTCATTTAAATTCTGCCTTTTTTCTGTGTTTCGTTTTGAAACCGAGTATTTAGCCTATGGTTCTCTAATAAATTTGTGGAAAACTGAGCAGTTAAAAATGAGAGGATACATCTCCCCTCCCAACTATCTCATGGTTTTCTTGTTGTTTAGCAGTGACTTCTAAACATTGAAAGCAATAACACCCTTCCCCCAACCCCGCCCTTTCCTCGGCCCTGGAATCTATCCAACCTGGATTCACGATACACCTCCTTCTTTATTATTTGACGCAGAAATCAGAATCTCGTGTATGTGTGTGTGTGTGTGTGGGGGGGGGGGGGGGGGGGGGGGGGGGGGGCGAATTCAAAGGACGTGCCAAACAAGGTCTTTTAGGCCATATTTGGATGGGGGCAGTCCAAACCCAAGAAATCCGGACTCCTGTGCCAAACCGAAAGTAACGGGCCCCGGATTTCACACGGTGCTGTTTTCGCCTGTACCCGTGTCTCTGTCACACAAACAATCAAAGCCTAAATGGAGGTTTGTAGCAACATACTGAGGGCAGTTGTCGGCAAGACATGACAAATTTGGAAAACTGGTGCGGCACGTATTAATAAAATAATTTACGTCACGACTACAATACATGTATATTTTATTTATTCACTAATTCACTAACGCGTTTTGAACAAGACTTGAGTTTTATTTTGAACCATCATCACGACGAACTGATATTCCAACTTCGTCCAAACACGCCTTCTGCAAAGGCAAGCCGTGAAAATTCAAATTTACCTGTTCTCAAACAGACGGTCCCAATTACGTCACTTGTGCATTGTTGCAAAATGGACGCTCTTCCGAAAATACACACAAATTCCCATAGAGAATTAAAAAATTCGTTCATATAATTTTCGAGCGAGCTAAAATCACAGAAACGTAACGACGGCAAGTTAAATATATTACACGTAATCGGGAGCTGAAAACTAAAAGATATTTTCTTGATTTTGTATTATTCCAGAGTTTATTTACCATTGGGGGGTTATGGAAAGGACAAGATGACGGTGTATCGACTTTCCATTGACAATTTAATTTCTTTCTCTACAACCAGTGAATATTCTCCCACAGAAATATTTTTATTTCTTTTACAGAAATCTAGAGGTAAGCATAATTCTTATATTCAAATTATTCCAATGAATATTATTTTGATACTTACAGAGATGGTTATCCAAGATGAAAATTTTCTTTTCTTTCTTTCTTTTTTTTCTCGTGGGGGTGGGTGAAAGTAATTACTTGTACATATTTGTAAATAGTTTATGGAAGGAAATTTGTTCTTCAACAAATATCATTCATGTTGTACACTCCTGGTGTAGGCTAAGTATAACCAATGCTTAAAAATTATATTTTGTTTACAATATTGATCTTGGTACCCCTTAGGTTACCTCTATTGGAACCGGATGATATACAATTATATTTATTTTCACAATACTCAAAAATTTATGTTTAATTTACAATATTGATTCCTGGTATTCCTTAGGTTACCCCTATTGAAACCAGATGATATCCAATTATATTTATTTTCACAATACTCAAACATTTATGTTTAGTTTATAATGTTGATTCCTGGTATCCCTTAGGTTACCCCTATTGGAACCGGATGATACCCAATTATATTTAGTTAACAAAAAAATGTTTAGGTTACCCCTACCAATGGAGTAATTCATGTTGTCAGTTCATCATCATCATATCATCAGTCTCTGTTGAACAAAGAATAAATTTCCTTCTACTTTTTTATAGAAAATAAAAAAAAATATATATTTCATGTTGTGGGGTGGTAATGCTCTCAAGTTATTTGATCATTATCCTCTGGCCAATGATCAATAAACTTGACCTGTCCCAAGTTCAGTACAAAATGCAGAGGCACACTTCTTACAGGATATCAGATTGAAATAGAAAAGAGTACGAACTGTAGGTGGTGGGAAGGCACTCGAGCTATTTGACTTATCTCCATTGGACAGAAGTTTGTAGCTTGACCTGTCCCAAGTCAGTATAAAATGCAGAGGGCCATATCCTACAGTTTAAGGATCAAGATTGCAGTTTGATCGCCAAACTGACCAGTCAGATGGAAGTTAATCAACCAATCAGATTAATGAATTCCTATTGTGTTTCTTTCCCATTACTTTCTATACAAATTTTCTAATTTTTCTAACTTTAACCAATAATCCTATAGGAAACAAACACAAACCCCAACCAAGAATCAAAAAGTCGATCAAAATTTGCTGGACTGCGGCGGTATTTCCAAACACGTCCGTCAAAGATATATAAGATTAGACGAAGAATGGACTTGGCATCATTCACGTTCTAACCATTGACCAGAGAAGATGCTCCAACTTGGCAGCAAGCAGACTTACACTAATGTCACCCAGTACCAGGATGAACTGAAGATACATGTTCGAAGATACTTTGAGGGTAACGACCAGAAACCTCATCCAACGAAAACTGGGATTGCACTATCTTTAGAAGAATGAAATGCTCTGAAATCCCAAATAGAAGAAAGAGATGCTGACATCAACACCCAACAAACAGCTTTAACTGAAGATACTAAACCGGAAGAAAATACACCAGGACCTTCTATTCATGATGACTTCAAAAAACCAAGGGAACCACCTTTGAAGACGATCACAGTTAGAGGAACCAAACCGCTACTATTGATCGTTGATGAAATTGATAGTGAACTCAGGCAAGTTCACTTGCAACATGGACTTTGTTTGGCATATGCTCAGCATGCGGAAGAGAACATTGTCGCTGTAGTTAAAGAAAAATGCTATGGATGTACAGTCGATCACCCAAGTCAGATTCAGCATAATGTATGCCTCATGATGTCTCAAGAAGAGAGGATTATAACATGTTTTAATGAAGCTCTTGAAAGAGTTAACAAGAATGATGACCATCTACTGTGGCACCATAATACTTCTGGGATGAATCCACCACCAGTACAGAAAGAGTATGATGATATGTTCGAGAAACCTCTCACAGATGAACAGAGATGTTGTATTATGGATTTGGTGATTGAATTCAACCTTCAAGAAACCACTCAGTCTGAAGATGTAAAATAGATATTGTAAATAGATGTTTTGTTTTATAAAAGAAAAAAAAGGAAAAAAGAAGAAATAGAGAATCTCTCATGAGTCCCCGATAAGTATGTAAAATATGAACCGAGTCCACTAAATTCGATTCGGGCCGAGCTTTACCGAGGCCCAAATCGAATTTAGCGGACGAGGTTCATATTTTACATACTTATCGGGGACGAGTTTGAGATTCTATTTATCACATCACCGTGATTTGTTTACATTCTGACAGAATTTGGTGAGCCTCCTTAACCCAAACCCACATTGCTACAATGTTTCGGCTTCCTTTGAATGCACTGGTAACCCAATCACGTTACTGAGGGCCAGCCACTTTCTCGTTGAAATATAGACCCGGTAAGGTTTATGTACATCGGGTATCAATGACTAAAGGTTATTCATTTCTGATTTTCATGAGTTAGTAATAACAATATGAACAATATTTAATGATGATATTATTACAGCTTCATGCACATGACTTTATAAGAGACATTCGAAAAAGAAACGCTACTTTTTCTTTGGAATGTCGCGTGCTGGGGCCAGCAAAGGAAAGTTACAATCACTGTCTGAATCAGCGTAAACAATTATCATTCGTCGTTTCGCCTCAGGTTTAGCCGGGCTTTTATTCTCATGGACATGGATTTTGAAATTACCACCATAAATATTCCCTGAAAACATTGTGAACATTTCGCCGGTAGTGGCCGTGTGTTTTGCACCAACAGTAGGTACAAATGTGTTATTTGTGGAATTGTATCCTGAGGTTAAGCTTGAAGTTGAAGGCATTGTCGTCGGCAATGGCACTGGCAGCTGAGCCTGACAGTAAGACTGGGATCGACAGTCTGATTCAACATGACATTCATTCGTACTTGAGAGATTATTAAGTTCATTGGAAGTGTTACTTAAAATACGGGAAATGTTTTTGTGCTGATTTTCTTTTGTGTGGCTATAATTATTGATGGAAGCAATGTTCTTATGCCCTGTAATCTGCATTATGTGATGGGCTGGAATTTCCGACTCACTCAACTTTTGGACCAAGTGTTTTCTAGAACTGTGATTTGTGAGGCGTTTTTGAGTGGAAAGTCTACCAATCATTGCCATACACTTCATTATAGAGGTAAGTTTGTTTTTGCCTATTGGCTGCCTCTTGAACCATTGATCTCCGGATTTTATGTTCAATTGATTTGTGTGGGTTGCAATATAAAATGGATCACTTGGTTTTGAAAAACAGGAAGGTTACGAGTGCATTCAAAGGAAGCCGAAACATTGTAGCAATGTGGGTTTGGGTTAAGGAGGCTCACCAAAATTTTGTAAGAATGTAAATCACGGTGATGTGATAAATAGAATCTCAAACTCGTCCCCGATAAGTATGTAAAATATGAACCTCGTCCACTAAATTCGATTTGGGCCTTGCTATGTAAAATATGAACCTCGTCCACTAAATTCGATTTGGGCCTTGCTAAAGCTCGGCCCGAATCGAATTTAGTGGACTCGGTTCATATCTTACATACTTATCGCCATATTCCATCGTTTTTAACAAGTGAATGGGCTTTGAAATTTTGAACGCCGTCATCCATGTTTATGAATATTCAACGCGTAGGAAGACGCATATCAATTAAGGTGATTCGCCGGTCAATAAACTCACGTGAAAAATCTCGTGGGTTTATGACCTGTGTATAATATTCCTGTTCTGAACTTGGTTATGAGGCAGTGCTTATGTGATAAAAAAAGAAAGAAAAAACCCCAAGAAAACGAAATGGTGGTAATGACACTCAAGTTATTTGATGTTTACCTTCTTGACAAATATCAAATAAACTTGACCTGTCCCCAGCCAGTAAGTCAGAGGGCCACCAATGCAGTGTATATTTTTGGAGGGAGTTCAAAAAGACTACCTTCCTAGAAGGTTTTAAAGGGGGAACAGCACCCACTCCTCCCCAAAAGGTATAAAATGGGGAGCAGCACCCACGCACGTTCAGTGGCCACTCCTCACCAAAAGGTATAAAATGGGGGAGCAGCATCCATGTTCAGTGGCCACACCTCCCCAAGGGTATAAACGGGGAGTAGTACGAACATAGATCAAAAAGATGGATCATAGTTGGAAGCACCCGTTTACTTGTTTATTGTGTGGTCCCACAGGTAGTGGTAAATCAACCTTTGTAAATTGAGTTATTCAAAACATTCAAGATATTATTTCACCTGTTCCAAGTCACATCATTTGGTGTTATAGCGAATGGCATCCATTATACAATACATTATCCCAAGTAGAATTTGTAGAGGGTCTCCCTCAAGAATTAAAATCTGATAGTTTAGTCATATTGGATGATCTGATGCTCGATGCAGATGTTCGAGTGTATAGATTATTTACTAAAAGTAGTCATCACCATAAGATTAATGTGATGCACATTGTTCAAAATTTTTTCAACAAAAATAAAGCCCTCAGGACTGTCGCTCTCAATAATCATTACATGATCTTGTTTAAAAATCCTATGGATCGTTCTCAGATCACACACTTGGCAGTCCAGATGTATCCTGGTCATTCCAAGTTTCTGAGAGAAGTTTTTGAAGATGCCGCTTCGACCCCATATGGTTACCTTTTAATCGATCTCAAATAAGATACTCCTGAACATATGAGATTGAAAAGTCAGGGAAAACCTAGTATGTGTACCTCCAAAAAGTATAAAATGGGAGCAACATGTCTGCCTCAAGTCAGAAGTATGCCTGACCGTCTCAAGCACAACATGGCTCTTCTCAAGCTTCTTAATGAATTCAAACCCACACTCATCAAATCAATACTAAAACATGCAGACAAAGAATTGATTACTTGTTTGTGTGACTGTGCCTCGAATATCTTGAAAAGGGTAGTACCTCTGACCAAAGCTCAGAGAACCAAACTCGTTCGTCAGAAACAACTAGTGAGGGCTGTGCCAAATAAAGGTACCTCTGACAAAAGGAAGAGACAAATCTTGCAGAAAGGGGGATTCTTGGGTGCATTACTACCTCCTGTACTATTGGGTGCCCTTAAGGGTATTTTTGGATGATGATGGAATATGCAAAGAAGATTGCTTTAGTAGAACAAAGGTTATTGGAACGTCTACAAGAGACTCTAAGACAACCGAATTAACTGGCTGTTTCATCACTGGATCGAGAAATGAGAGATATTCTCGATGCCCCTTTTCTTTCAGCTGATGAAAAGATGACACATTATAATCAAGTCTTACAAAGATACTTGACATTTCAACAAAAGGTAGTGGTTTTTGAGAAAGATAATAAAGGCCAAGACATTCTCGATTCTGTACCTATGACTATGAAGAGAAAGACAAAGTTGTTGTTGAACGTATTAGAAATGACCCAAATATATCTTGGAATGAGAAGGGTGAACTAGTCCACAAAGATCAAACAGTGGTAGGGTCGAATGTAACAGATCTTTTAAACGATTTACTTAGATAACGAAAATCTTTCCAACCTAAGGGATGGGAAGTGATGGCCGAAGCCCTGCGAGGTAGTAACATACCCCGAGAATTGATTGGTCATAAAGAACGTTTTTTTTTTATAAAACAGGCCCCAACAAAGTCGGAAGCAAAACAACAAAAGAAAATAAAAACGCCAAAGTGGAGTGAAGAAGGGCATAAAAAGAGTTGACACATGAAAAAAGGCAGTCATGGAAGCATTATACTATGATTCTGAAGCTCCTAGAAGTTTTAATGGTACAGACGCTCTTCGTAGAGCATCCAAGAAAAAGACTAAACAAGTTGTGAAATGGTTAGAGACTCAAGACACATATACTCTTCACAAACCTGTTCATCGTACATTTCCTAGAAGGGAAGTGATAGTTAGTGGTATCGATGCACAATGGCAAGCTGACTTGGTAGATGTAGCAAATATCAGTAAATATAATAAAGACACAAAATTTCTGTTGACATGTATAGATGTGTTCAGTAAATATGCTTGGGTCATACCTCCCAAAAACAAACTTGGTGATTCCATTATTAAACCTTTTACTAAAATTTTTAAACAAGGCCGTAAACCAATAAAATTACACAAAATGTGGAAACAAAATGTTCCATAGCAGAAAGATTCAACAGAACTTTGAAAATCAAAATTTGGAAATATTTTACCAAGAACGATACACTAATTTTTCCACTTCAAAACTTGGTGAAATCTTATAATCATTCTCATCATCGTAGTATCAGTATGGCCCCAGTCGCCGTGAACTTTGAAAATCAAGAAGAGGTTTGGCAAAAACTTTATGGCAAACCCATAAAACACAAGCTCCCAAAATTCAAAGTGGGAGACAGAGTGAGAATCAGTAAAGTTAAGAAAACCTTTGAGAAAGGTTATTTGTCCAATTGGACTGAAGAGTTATTCACAGTGGCATCTGTCAAACAAGGTCATCCAGTCACATATGTCTTACAAGATGATAATGGGGAAATATTGAAAGGGTCGTTCTACACTGAAGAGCTTCAGCGAGTCGCACACAAAACTATTTACAAAATCGAACACGTACTGAAGAGACGTGGTCGTGGTAAAAACAAAGAACTGTTCGTAAAGTGGTTAGGATACCCTGCTTCGCTCAATTCGTGTATCAAGCAGAGTCAGCTCACCTATAAAAGGAAGTGAACTTCTGAGGTTTCTCCAAGATGGAAGAAGGGTCGAACCTCTGTTTGGAAAAGAAATTCCAAGGAGCGAGATCACTTACTTTTCCGAAATAATCATTCTGTACATCATCATCATTACCAGTGTCGTTAATCTCACTCTCGAGAATACAGACAGCAAGTTGTGGACTGCTCTCTTGAGTAGTAGCATAGGATATTTGTTGCCTTATCCAACCATTAAGAAAAAGTAATGTTTTATTTGACTCTACCAAGTAATAGTTCTATGAACGTGTTTTCTGAAAACACAATGACTACGTACACCACTCAGTTATCACAACCAGTGAATCTCACGGGGGAATGGGAAGTAGGTCTGGCAGAAATCCAGTATCCAAATACTAGGTTCAATATTCGTGGGGAAGAAGCTTTCGTTACAGGGTTCTGGTCTGTGATAAAGAATTATCGACGTACTCTCAAGGAAGGTCGTTATTCGGATCCCGCTGATGTGATACGGGTTATCAATGGTGTTAAAGAATTACTCTTGCCTCGTCACGATAAGGTAGATTTTGAATTGGATGAAGTGACTGGTAAAGTTCTTATCACGGTACGTGATGGAGTCGTGGTCAATGTACTCTTCAAAATATTTTGGGATTTAATGAGTGTGTTTTTAAATCAGGAACTTACAATTCTTCCTGAGTTGCTGATGTCAACCAAGGATTTTATTCACCCTATGTATACTGTGACTTGGTCCGTGACCAATTCGTAGGAGATACAAGAATACCCCTTCTTCGTATCGTACCTGTACGTGGACAATATGGGAACATCATCTCTAAAACTTTTGAGAATGTGTATTATGTGCCAGTGGAACGAAAAAAAAATCAGTACCGTTCTGGTGTATATAAGGGACGACACAGGAGCCATAGTACCATTCGAGTTCGGGAAAGTGACAGTGACACTTCATTTCAGAAATCGTAGATCTCACATAAACACGACTTACTGTTGTAAGTCCAAATTATACGAAGAATATTACACGAAGCAAGCTGGGAACGGTCTACCTGCTTTTTCTGGAGCTCAATACAGAGAGGTTATGGTTTGGGAAGTATATTGGGAGGACTGAAGAATATGGTGTTACCTTTATTGAAAACTACAACCGGGACCGGGAGAAAAGGAGTGGCCTTTGCCGAAGATGTCATTGAAGGGAAACATGTTAAAAAGGCAGCAATCAAAAGAGTCAAAGAGGCTGGTGCGGGAGCTTGGAAAGAAGTCGTTGGTAGTTCGAAACCACCCGGCAGGAAAGGTATAAAAGGACCCGCACCACGCAAAACTGGCAAATCAACAAAAAGAACTGTACAGACCCAAGACTTTCTCGGTGCGTAATGTCTCTCATCAATAAAAAATCTTGTGAGTGTGTCAACGTGAACTCGACTTATTTTACATACCACCAATGCAGACTAGTGTGGAACATGGGCAATGGGTAGAACACAGGCCTTTGGCGACCATAGGAAATAGTGGCCCAGTAGAATTCCACATTGCAGTATTAGGAGATGATTATTAGAATTTGGCACAGACATACTTGTATGTTAACGCAAAGGTTGTAGATTCCAATGGGGCATCAATTGCACCAGATGCCAATGTTGGACCCAGTCAGTTTATGGATGCATTCGTTATTTAATCAAATCGATATCAGCTTGAATGAAAAAAAACAGTTATCTCCTTCCAACAACACATATCACTACAGAAATGAAACTTTGTTGAGTTATGGACCAGCTGCAAAGAAGTCACTAACCGACTAATGCATTATGGTACAAGGATACGGCCGGACACATGGATTTGGTAGAAGATAATAAAGGATTTATCCTTCGAAAGAAATTTATAGAGAAAAGTAAAATCGTGGACATGACTGGAAGATTACATTTTGATGTTTTTCCAAGCTCGTTGTCTGCTGAATGGCGTTAACATTCATGTTGAAATGAACAGAGCCAAAGATTCTTTCGCATTGATGGCAGATGCCGATACATAAAAGATCAAAATTCTTGATGTATCCATGTTTGTACGCAAAGAGAGTCTCCAGTCATTCGTGAGAATGGCTCACGAGAAAGCACTAACAAAAGCAACTGCAAAATATCCTATCGATCGTGTGGAAACCAAAGTGTTTTCAGTGCCAAAAGGAAATCTGAGCATTACACAAGAAAATTTATTTTTAAGCCAACTACCTAAACGCATCGTGGTGGGATGTGTAGACAACGATGCTTTCAATGGAAACTTTTCAAAGAATCCATATAATTTCAAGAACTACAACATTAATTAGTTGGCTTTATACGCGGATGGCCAGCAGATTCCAGCCAAACCATTACAACCTCGATTCGAACAAGAAGTGGCCAGATGTTATGCGACCCTGTTCCAAGGAACTGGACAAATGTACGAGAATGAAGGAAACCACATCAGACGAGAAGAGTACATAAATGGATACACCCTATTCGTATTCGACCAGACTCCAGACCTATCACATGGACAACATTTCGATCTGGTGAAGAGAGGAACTTTGAGACTTGAAGTCCATTTCGAAAACCCATTACCAACCACGATCAACGTATTGGTGTATGCTGAATTCCAGAACATCACAGAAGTGGATAGACAAGTAATCTTTGAGTACTCAGCAGTTAGAGAACGCCCTTCGATCAGATAGTTGTTTGAAGAGAATATGTTTGGATGTATTTGCAAGAAACAGATTACCAGGAAGATTACCAGATCACAGACTATGGCTTTGATAACCAACACAGATCCTGACCACAGAAAAGGAGAATATTGGGTGTCTCTCTTTGTTAGTCACCACAACGCAGTGTACTTTGATTCCTATGGATTACCACCACAACACAGACCATTCGAGAATATCCTGAAGAATTCCAGATATTGGAAGTATAATACAAAACGCCTTCAAGGATCATTACGAGTGTGTGGACAATACAGCCTATTTTACTTGAAACATCGCTGTCGCGGTGTACCGATGGAAACCATATCCAACATGTTTACAATTGATCTAATGGATAATGATGTGTTGGTTAATGACGTCACAGAAGGAACCTGCCACTAGATGTCGCGGTATTGAAAAAAAAACTATAAAAAGGATGCGCTTGGTGTTCAGCTCATTTGTGTTTCGACAGCCAAAGAAGAAGGATGTCTACAAATGTGACCGTTCTCAAACTCAACAACGATTTACAGATTCAACTGTTCTAGAACGACGCTGGGTTCCAGTTTACCACGAGAGATTGGGAACAAGTGACAAAAGAAGAACGAAGATAAAAAGGCTAGAAGAATGTTCACTATTCCGTCTTTGATACAGATGGCGCTGAATGATTATCAATCATGAAACCAAGAAACACGAAATCCAAGAGAATGAGCGTTTCATTCGAAACGTATTTTCGTGATGTTCCACCACCAGTACTGGAGCAGTTATTACGTAGAGAAGAGAAAATAAGAAAGACACCAGAACAGAGACCACCAAAACACATCAAGTATACATTGGAGGAAAATCGTCTCAAGACATTTCAATTCATGTTACAAGTGTGAAAACCGCGAATGAACTGACAAAAGCTGGATTCTTTTATTTGGGGACAGGAGACAGAACTCAGTGTTTTCATTGTGGTATTATTGTTCGTTTCTGGGAAACAGAAGATGATATTATAGAAGAACACCGAAAATATTCTCCAGACTGTTATTACATTCATAATTTACCATCTGAATCCATGGACAATGAAAATGTTCAAGAAGAAATGACCATCAAAGAAGAAATGGACACATCAGTTCAAGAAGAAGGTTCACAGAGGACAAAATGTAGTGTGTGTTCATTAGCTGAAGACAATGTCGCCCCGCGACCATGTAACCATTTGTGCCTGTGCAAAGACTGGTGTAAAGCACTGAGAAGATGTCCAATCCGCACAAAGACTGTTTATGAAAATCTGACAATCGACATACCATGGAAGATTCCATAAAAAGTTGTATTTTTTTTTGTTGAATAAAAGAAAATTAAAATGTAAAGAATTGTGTTGTTATCAATGAGTAGTACAATACCAAAGGTATCCTCAAATTGTACCTTATAAAAGGTATCCTCAAATCCCGAAACGAGGCTAAGAGGGATGGTACATTAGACCTCATACAACAAAAAGGGATTCTCTTAGCTTAATATATGGGTAGATCCTCACATGAGTATATGGTGGAACTTGAAGTTAGCTTTGTGGCTTTCATGTACACATATGAACGCTACTTGTAATTTGAATAATGGTTAGAAACTACTCTTATAACCCAAAAGGCGGAAGCAAAGGAATTTGTCCTGTAGCACTACGTGCTCTTCTTATACAAAGGAACATGATTTTTTTTTGATGAGAAAAAACGTTATGGGAAAGGGATCCAAAAAAGGCTTCTAGGAAAAAACCTGAACAAGAACATTACTCTAGTCCAAAGGAACGTACCCACGGGCCCCCTCGGTACTGTAGCACTACTATTATAAGCCAAGTATTGCGGTCCTAAAAGGATTCTGAAAGAATTCAAAATAGTACAACTTGTTGGGTTGTTTGTGGAAATTCTACGAGGGTTTGGGGAAAATCCAAGCCAGAAAATAACTCCTATTCGATCGAACTCACCCCCTGTGCCCCTCGGTATCACAGCACTACATACTAAGCCGATAAAATGGGGAATCCGTAATAAATAAAGTCTTTTTTGGAGGGATGTCGGGTTGTTTGTGGTAATTCGTTACATTCCGATTCAATCGAACATACCCTCCGAACATACCCGTCTTGTTGTAAGCCTTTGGGGTCGCATAGCAACCACGTGCTACCATAGATACCAAGATGGCGGCCCCCCGTATACAAAATGGGCGACGGAAACATGTCTCACCCTAACACGTGCTGCTCATGCGCACTAACACCACATATCACTATGGGGATGACGTCACAAGATGGCCGTTCACGCGGGTTACCATAGCAACAAAACATGGCGCCACTGGGTCATGTGACATAACGCCACTTCCTAGGTCCCCCACTAGTTCCCCCAATAAGGGACGTTTCATCGCTTTCCTACCACGAATGATCAACAAGTCTCTGGAAAGTTCATTTATTAAGAAGATCCATCCAAACCACCTTCAGTTATTTTGCATATGGACGAGCAAATTGCTATTTTAAAGACCGCAGTCAGCAGTGGTTGTGTTATAGGAATTGACAGAACGTGCAATTTGGGAGCTTATGTCACCAGGATTTGCCTCAAAACACAAACATTGTAAGGAAGTCAAATTCAAAGGAAGTTCCAATTCTGTTGGGCCCTCTGTATCTGCACTGGGATGGTGCATTTCAAACTTACCACCGCTTTCTTTCGTACTTGAACAGCATGATTATCGATATTCCCCAGTGCAGCATAGCATTTGGAACAGACGACGAAGCTGCTCTTGTGAATGCCATCACGGCATGCTTTCCAAGTTCCACGCACACATTGTGCACACGGCAGCTCAAGGAAAAGGCTAATTCGAAACCTAAGTAAGACAGACAATCAGGAAATTATCATCAAAATTGTTGGCAAAACCTTCTGTAGTAAGGCTGGCCTTATCACAGAAGAAAACTAAATAGTGTACGATTAAGTTGAGAGGGACATTACAAATTCAACAGATGCTACCCTACAACATTCATGGCCAAATTACGAACAAAAGTATTGATTGCTCGAAAACACAATCCCATCATTCCGAAATCATGGACAAACAACAACTGTGAAAGCATAAATAATATTATAAAGTTGGAAAACAATTGGAAAGTGCTCAAATTGACCGACCTTACTGAGAATTTACAGGACATTGTGACGGATCAGTTACGAGATATTGGAGGCACACTTCATGGTTGCGGAGATTTTGATTTGACCGACCATGCAGCCGTCTTGAAAGTCAAACAAGAAACTTCAAGTTGGACAAACATGACAGCCGAGCAACGAGACAAGCGAATGAAAAGACTTCTGAACCACGCAAATGGTCCAAGAAAAATTCCAGACATCGACGGGCGGACAATTAACAATTCCCAAAACTGCTGGCATTGCCAAGGAACCTGGACAACAGAAAAGAACCAAATCATGTAAAACCAAACCAGTTATAAGGAAACGGCAAAAGAATGCATACAAACAAAAAAAGAAAAAATAGGCCGATGAAATCGTCAGATGTGTACCCATACGTGCAACTAGTAGAAAGCTGTGTGACGGAGGGCCACCATGGATGCTGACATTATGTACACCATACAAGGTATGGGTACATGTAGAAATGGATCGGAGGAGTTATTAATTTAATGGATAAAGGGTTAATATCTCCGGATCAAATTATCAGATTTACATAAAAAACTATACAGCACAGCACATCAGTAACCTGAATAAATATATAAAGAAACATGACAATCGGATTGATCTTTTTTGAGTTATCTCATGCCAAAGGGATTGGAGGAATTTTCAATATGAAGGATAAAAGGTTAATATCTCCAGATCAAATTATCAGATTAACACCAAAAACTATACAGCTCAGCACATCAGTAACCTGAACACATTTATAAAGTAACTTAACAATCCAAGCAATATTTTTCAAGTTATCGAATGCCAAAGGGATTGGAGGAATTTTCAATTTGAAGGATAAAGGGTTAATATCTCAGGATTAAATTATCAGATTTACACCAAAAACTATACAGCTCGGCACATCAGTAACCTGAACACAAATATAAAGTAACTTGACAATCCAAGCAATATTTTTGAAGTTATCGAATGCCAAAGGGATTGGAGGAATTTTCAATTTGAAGGATAAAGGGTTAATATCTCAGGATCAAAATAACAGATTTACACCAAAAACTATACAGCTCGGCACATCAGTAACCTGAACACAAATATAAAGTAACTTGACAATCCAAGTAATATTTTTCAAGTTATCAAATGCCAAAGGGATTGGAGGAATTTTCAATTTGAAGGATAAAGGGTTAATATCTCGGGATCAAATCATCAGATTCACACCAAAAACTATACAGCTCGGCACATCTGTAACCTAAACACAGATATAAAGTAACTAGACAATTCAAGCAATATTTTTCAAGTTATCGAATGCCAAAGGGATTGGAGGAATTTTCAATTTGAAGGATAAAGGGTTAATATCTCAGGATCAAATTATCCGATTTACACCAAAAACTATACAGCTCGGCACATCAGTAACCTGAACATAAATATAAAGTAACTTGACAATCCAAGCAATATTTTTCAAGTTATCGAATGCCAAAGGGATTGGAGGAATTTTCAATTTGAAGGATAAAGGGTTAATATCTCAGGATTAAATTATCAGATTTACACCAAAAACTATACAGCTTGGCACATCAGTAACCTGAACACAAATATAAAGTAACTTGACAATCCAAGCAATATTTTTCAAGTTATCGAATGCCAAAGGGATTGGAGAAATTTTCAATTTGAAGGATAAAGGGTTAATATCTCAGGATCAAAATAACATATTTACACCAAAAACTATACAGCTCGGCACATCAGTAACCTGAACACAAATATAAAGTAACTTGACAATCTAAGCAATATTTTTCAAGTTATCGAATGTCAAAGGGATTGGAGGAATTTTCAATTTGAAGGATAAAGGGTTAATATCTCAGGATTAAATTATCAGATTTACACCAAAAACTATACAGCTTAGCACATCAGTAACCTGAACACAAATATAAAGTAACTTGACAATCCAAGCAATATTTTTCAAGTTATCGAATGCCAAAGAAATGGATACGGACGTCGGACGGACAGACGGACGGACGGACAAAGGATGGACGGACGGACAAAGGATGGACGAACGACGGATGGTCACCCCGGATGCCGGCATTATGTGTACCATACATAGTATGGGTACACATAAAAAGGCTTAAATGAGTGAAAAAAAGAAAAAAAAAAAGCAACCCCCGCCCCCAAAAAACCCCAAAAAAAACCCAAAAACAAACAAACATAAAAAAAAAACGGTCTGACAGGAGACTGGGCCATTTTGCGAGTGAAAATTATTCAATTAACATTAAATTTTTTTTACTAAATTTTGTTTCTCAACATACAATTGGCTGTAACGTAAGTGCAAGCCCTACTTCGGAACTAACTCAAGCTAATAACTTTTCCAAACGAATTGGAAAAGTGGAAGAGTGCAAAAGGACTATAAAAAAGATCGAAAAGGGGTCGAGCGAGACCAGCGCTCGACATTACAGGTACTCTCTCTGCACACCTCTTGCATTTGCCGAGCTCATGCGCAACAACCGTGACGTCAATTCCGAATTTCCGCCAACGAGAAGTTTGTGATTTTGCAGGGAGGCAACGATATCAAAAGATATCCCCTAGGAGGGTGGGCCTCCAGTAAACAATTGTGGTAGGTATGTTAAGAAACAAAATTTACTAAAACATTTTAATTTTTTCTCAACCTACTCACAATTGTTTACAATTGGCTGAATAAACAATAGAAGGAGGTGAATCACATAACCAATACCAACAAGCGCAGCAGAAAGAAATGCAAGGAGGCCAGAGAATGACAGCGAATCATGTAAAGGAAGGAAGCGGGAAGGTGCTGAAAAAGAAGCAGAAACACCAACACCACAGTGTTGAAAAGAATGAAGCACCTGAAAAGAACAAGGCTGAGTGATGCACAAACCCGAAAATACATATTTAACGAGGGTGCACAACAGCCTAAGCAGCAACGAGAGGGCCTAAAAAGGTCCTGAGATTGCTGCTGTAGGCGGCGGCGGCGGCGGCGGCGGCGGCGGAGATATTTATTTATTCATTTATTGGTGTTTGAGGTCACATATTTCTGAACAATGGCTAATCATGCATGACCATGACAGTTTTACGGGTGGATGAAGACGGAGTACCCGGAGAGAACCACCGAGCAACGGCGAGCAACTGTCAGCTCCCCAACATACTAACTCCACACAAGCAGGGTTAGCAGTGGCTGAAGACAAGTGCACAATCGACGTGCAGTACGCCTTAGTACACAGCGGCACCGTGCCCCCACGTGGGCAATGGGGGTGAAGTGTCTTGCCCAAGGACACAACGCGGGAGTCCGAATCGATCGCTAAGACGGTCACCCATCCGAGGATTAACCGGGCTCGACGTTGCTTAACTTCGGTGATCTGACGAGAACCGGTTACCGCAACGCCACGCAACGGGATTCGAACCGAGGACCTCTCGGCTTGCAGCCTGCACCTCTACCTACTGAGCCACCGCGCCCCCGAGGCGGCGGAGATAAAAGGAGGAGAAAGTAGAAACATTCCTCCAGTAAGCCGCATTCATAACGTCTCTGAGCGAAACAGAATTGAAGAACGCCCAGGAAGTAGAAATGGCACGAACCTCATGAGCATTAAATTGGTTCAAAACAAGATCCGAAGCAGACAAACTGGAATAAGCCAGCTTGATTGGGAGACATATCCATCTGAAAATAGAATGGGAAGAGACTGCCTCCCAGGAATGAGAGACAGAAAGAATCTCTTCCGATCCCTCCGAATCAACTGCGTGCGATTAATATAAGTCTTGATCGCATGAACAGGACAAAGAAGAGGCCCCTGGAAGAAGGAAGAGCCCAAATGCACATGAGAGGAGGTACCGAAACAGGAAGTTGATTCTTGGCCAGAAAAGGGCAATCAGTAGTGAAGGTTACACTGTTAGCCTCATTTCTGAAGAAAGCTGAATCAACAGAAAGCGCATGAAGCTCACTGACACGTCTGGAAGAAGCAACCTCTAGAAGGAAAGCAGTCATATATGTGAGAAAACACATATCGGTCTCAGATAAAAGCTCGAACAGCGCCCCCTCCAAACAAACAATGTAACACCCATGCCAAGTTACATTTGGGTGTAAGACGCAAAACTCGAGGCCTCTTCAGAGAAAAGTGCCGAATCAGTTTGGAGAGAAAGAGAGTACGACCGCTGCACCGCTTTCCCACATAGGGGAAAGTTTCTGACAGCATAGACCGATAGCCCTTAATAGTAACAGACTGGAGGCCCTTAGAGTCAAAAGGGTATACCAGAAAATCCGCAATTTGAGCGATTGACGGATTTCGGTAATCCACATATTTTGCTGCACACCAGCGGCAGAAAACCGTCCAATTGGCCTCATAAGTCATGCCAGAAGAATGTCGCCGTGGTGCAGAAATGCACTGCTCTGTTAGTCTCGAAAACCTCTACGTCGGAGACAGGACCTAATAAAAGACAGGCGTGAAGAGACAGGCTCGCCAGGTTGTTGTGATACTTCCTTACTTCCTGGGCCGACCCTGGGAAAGACGATCGCGGCGTAGAGGTAGACGAACTGGCCTATATGCTAACAGAGGCCGCAGCTGATTGGTCCACACCCTCTGCGTAGAAGGGGTGAGATCAGAATGACCCTGCAACTGCAAGCGCGAATCTTCACTAACAGCTGAGGAAGAATCGGTGCGGGGGTGGGGGGAGGAGGCATAGCCGATCCAACCTGTCCAGTCCAGAGACAGAGCGTCTACCGCAAAGGCTAATGGATCCGGACAAGGGGAGACAAAGGTCTCTACCTGAAGTTCCCAGCGAGTGGCGAAAAGGTCGACAAGAGGACGACTCCACCGCTCGCAAATCGTCTGAAACACCGACCGATGCAGCATCCATTTGGTGGGAAGAACACTGTCCCGTCGGGACAGAGAGTCTGCTTGGACGTTGAGACGTCCAGGAATGTTCCGAATGGTCACCCGAGCGTTTACGTCCCGCGCAACAGCAGATCCCGAAATAGCCGATACATGGGAATCGAATGCGTGCCCCCTTGATTCCGGATGTAGGCCACCACTGTCCAATTATCCGAAAAAAGCAGGACTGTGAATCGACAGGTGAAAGATCCATTGCTGAAAACTCAACAGAAGAGCAAGGTGCTCCTTCTGGTTGATATGAAGGGCCATCTGCTCGCTGCCCCACTCGCCGTGAGTAGACAGACCGAGAGGATCCAACGTCGCACCCCAGCCCCGATCGTTGAAATCCGCAGTAAGGATGCGATCGGCCGAAGGAAGATCCAATGGGACACCCTGAGTCAACCAGGGAACATCGGCCCAAGAGTGGAGGTGACAAAGCAAGGACCGAGGAATAGGAAGTTCCAGGTCCAGAGGATCCACATTAGGACGCCAATGATCCAACAGGAAGTGGTGGAGAGGTCGGACAAACAAGCGACCCAGCGGAATGAGATCTGTCACCGAACCGCAAAGGCCCAGCATCCGAAGGAAAGTCCTGGCCGAGACCGAGGAGGATCAGCGCAAAGGATCAACGCCCGAGCCTTGGGAACCGACACCACATTGTGAAAAGTGTCGAAAACCATTCCCAAATAACGAAATTGCTGAGAAGGAAGGAGATCCGACTTCTCGCAATTGACTCTGAAACCCAGAGATGCCAGCAGGCCAAGCAACCGTCGGACATCGGACTCCAGAACTACAGAATTGTGGTGCCGTTGGAGGATGTCGTCCAGGTAAGCTGATGAAGTCACAGCCGACTGAGTACGGTCAAAAGCGAGCACATGTGACATCAGTCGGGTGAAGGCCCAAGGAGCCATGTTCAAACAAAACGGGAGAGATTTGAATTGAAAGACACGACCCCGAAACGAGAACCGAAGGTATTTCCGTGACGCCAGGTGAATGGACACATGGAAACGGGCATTCTTCAGGTCGATACTGGCTGCAAAATCGCCCTGATAAATCAACCGTCGAACCGACCTGAAAGTCTCCATGCTGAAACGAGGTGCTATGATGGACTCGTCTAGGATACTCAGATCGATGGCAGGACGAAACTGGCCGTTTTTCTTTGGCACCATGAAAAGCCTCGAGTAGAACCCCGGAGAAAGTGTGTTCCCCGACCACCTCGATCGCCCCTTTGGAGAGGAGATTGTCGATCAAAAGACCCGACGCTGAGGATCGGAAGGGACCCGAGTCGGGAGGGGCACCCGAGATAAACATGTGTGCCGACGGAAGGATAGTCGCAGACCAGATTGGACGACGTCTAGGACCCAAGGGTCCGACATTATCTCTGTGCAATGGTCGAAAGACAGCCTTCCCCCGACGGGAGCCGAATCGAGGTGAGGACCTTCACTTGCGGCCTCAACGAGGCCCCCAAGAGGAGAAACCTCCCCCTCTGGAAGCAACAGAGTCCTGAGACTTTCCTCCTAGAGGTGCCAGCGAGCTTGGCCGCGTCGGCATTTTCTTCTGAGCAGAAGGAGCCGAAGGCGTGGCCGACGTGACCGACGTAGATGGGCGCTTCGCGGGCCTGGAACGACCATTACCCGCAGCAGCAGGTTGGTCCAGTTGCCGTAACAAAAGCTGGTCCTTCGAATGGCGAAGAACCTCGTCACGGGCAGCCCCCACCATGGAACAACTGAGGTCCAACCAAAGAGGCAGACCTCAGAACAGCACGCTGTTCAGAAGGAAGGGATGGAGAAGTGACCAACACTGCATCCCGGCGTGCAAGCTCCAAATTAGCCGTGTTGCAGGCATGAGCGTGTGTCGGGTTCATCAGAGCCTGAGACAAACACACAAAGGCGCCTGAGCATCATCAAACTCCCCTGGCGAAAAATAGGAAGCCAGGGCAGTGACGACGTGGTCCGCAAGAGACAACATGCCTAGCATCTCTCGGGACAGGCTCACCATAGATTAAACTACCGACTTCTGGAGAATTGCCGACTTAGGCTTAGTTAACCCGAGGGAAAAAGAATCCTCGTCCACAGTAGTTAACCCTTGGAAGACTGGTGGAAAGACGAGGTCTTAGACACGAAACCGCGATGGAGGCAGAAATGCATCAAATCGTGAAAAGAAAGAACCCTTTCGGGCCTTGGAACCTCATTTTGGCATCCAGGCCCTGGAAGGATACAGCAACCTGAGCCGATTGCAGAGGGCGCAAAACCCCAGAGCTAGAAGGCTCGACAGGGCTGCGACGCTCCACAGAGGACCGCGGCCGGACGGTCGCTGATGGCTGGTCTGAAAGCTGAATGTCTGGCAATAAGACAAAAACAAAATCTAAAGCCTGCCTCAAGACTGACGAGGGTGGGGGGGGGGGGGGGGGCGTCGCATTCAAGCAAATCGTCATCCTCTGTGGTAGAACAGACGTAGCCCAACTCCGGCTGACCAGTGGAAACCTCCTTTGAATGCTGAACAGCATCCAAAGGGCCAGGTGAGGAATCTCTGCGACTGACCAAAGGAGGTTGCGCCTCAGGAGGCACAGGGAAGCCAACTTGAGGGTTGCTAGAAAGCAAACGGGTGAGCGCCAGAACGGCCTGCCTCAGCTCACCCTGAGAATCCGTCGGAGCAGCCATGCCCGACGGAGTGTCTTCCCTGTGGACCCTTCTAGAAGAACCCAAATCCTCAGAAGGGACCGACGACGAATATCGATCAGCAGACAGTAGGGAGACGGTGAGAAGACACCGAAGGACAGTCCCAAGAGTGACGCCCAGGGGCATTCACTGACCTCAGCAAAACAAAAGGCCCTGCCTGCAAATCCTCTAGAGAGACCGACGGCGTACGTCGATCGGTAGCTGGACCTGGGACACGATAAGACACCGGAGGATTGTCCCAAGAATGACAGGAACCTGCCATTGGCCTCTGAGAGACAGAAGGCCCCAACTGCCCATCCTCTGAGACCGACGACAAGCATCGATCGACAGCCAGACTTGGGACACGGTGCCCTGGTTGCCAATGTCCCAACCCTATCTTGTTAGTCGGCTCACCCGAGAAACCACCCCCTCAGGAAGCAACAGAATCCTGAGACTTTCCTCCCGGAGGCTGCCAAAGAGCTTGGCCGCGTCGGCATTTCTTCTGAGCAGAAGGAGAGGACGGAGCCGAAGGCGTGGCCTACGCAGCTGGGCGCTTGGCGGGCCGGGAACGACCACCACCATCATCACGGACAGCCCCCACGGAACCATGGAACAGCTGAGGTCCAACCAAAGAGGCAGACCTCAGAACAGCACGCTGTTCAGAAGGAAGGGATGAAGAAGTGTCCAAGACTGCATTCCGGCGTGCAAACTCCAAATTAGCCGTTTCAGCATGTTGGGTGACGCTACCTTTCTCTTTGCTGTTATAGTCATTTGTAATAAATCTTGCTGCTTTTCTTTAATTTGTAATAAATCTTGCCTCTTTGTCTGTATGGATCCCAAACAACTGAGCTGTACTCTAAGGTTGATCGTACCAGAGCTATGTAGGCGGTTTTCTTGCACTCCTTATGACAGTGTCTAAGGTTTCGTCTGAGGAAGCCCAGTGTTGAATTAGCTTTCTTTGTGATGTTGGATACATGTTGCTCCCATTTCAGGTCTTCTGCTAATTGTACACCTAGGTATAGGTCACTCTGAACTTGGTCTAATATATGGTTATCCAATGTATAGAATTTGTTGGTTTTAGGCTGAATACTCATGATGTAGAATTTTTTTCGCGTTAAACGCATTTCCCAAGTTTGTGCCCATTCTTCCAGTTTTTCAAGATCTTTCTGTATGATGTCATGGTCTTTGTATGATTTTATTTGTCGATAGAGTAGGCAGTCATCGGCGAAGAGACGTACTGTTGATTTGACAAAGTCTGGTAGGTCATTTATATGGCAAAGGGAGAGCAGTGGTCCAAGTACATTTCCGTGTGGTACACCTGAGTCAACATGTACTTCTTTGGATGATGACCCTTCCACCACTACTCTCATTGTTCTGTTGGTGAGGAACGAAGATAGCCGTTGGTGTATTGGCCGTTCAATGCCACACTGTTGTAATTTGTGTAGGAAGCGTTGATGCGGCACGGTATCAATGGCCTTGGAGAAGTCAATTATCACAACATCCACTTGCAGTCCTGCGTCATAATGTTTGAGTAGGTCGTGAGTTGTTAATAATTGCGACTCACAGGAATATCCCTTTCTGAATCCATGATTTAGAGTTGTTAGGGTATTGTTCTTTTCTCGGCGTTTTAGCATATGTTTACATATGATGTATTCAAGTAGTTTGCATGGTACTGATGTTAAGGATACTGGTCTGTAGTTTTCAGCTAGATGTTTGTCTCCTTTTTTTGAAAATGCAGGATATGTTGGCCGTCCTCCAGTCTGATGGTAGTGCACCGTTATCTATTGATTTTTGGAAAAGTTTTGTGAGTGTTGGTGCGATTTCTGTTTCGCATTCCTTTAGCACTCGGTTTGGTAGTTCGTCAGGCCCTGGTGATTTTGCAGGGTTAATCTTTTTTAATAGTTTTCTCACTCCTTTTACATTGATGGTCAATTTTGGAATCTTGTGCTTTGCTGTTGTGGATGTTTTTGGTTCTGTGTCTTCTGTATCTTTGGTGAAGACGGATTGAAATAGCTCTACCAAGATTTCTGCTTTACCTCGCTGTCGCTCACCAGCTTCCCTTTGTTCTTCAAGAGGGAGACACCTATGCTATCTTGTTTTCTTGACTTTATGTATTTCGAGAATGGTTTTGAGTTGTTTTTGCCTATTCTTTCTGTGATGGTTTTATTTATAAATGGCCATTCTTGTTTTCTCAGCTGCCTTTTGCATTCTTTTTAGTGTTTCTTAAATTGTCCCACATTCCAGTTTCTTTTGCCGAGTGATATAGCTTTTGTTTCTTTTTTAGCATCCTGCTTGTGTTTTTATTTATCCATGGTGTGTTTATTTTTCTACCCAGTGTCTTGGTATGTCTTCTATGCTGGTAAGAAGTATTTTCAAATTTCAGCCATACTTCTTCGACGTTCGTGCCTTCTTTAGATGAGCCCTTGATTGTGTTTGACAGTTTTTGAGACACGATTTTATTCCGCCCCAGTTGAATTTTGAGTGGATAAGGCACTTTCTCGGTTTGTTTTTTGTTAACATGTGGTTTCATATCTATGTCTGTGATCACCAGATCGTTATTTAGTAGGGCAGGTCAACTGCGACAAATTAACAACACAAATTCTGCGTCACGCAACACATTTAAAATCCTTTTAATGACCAAAATACTCATCAAAAGTGGATAAAATTTCACACATGAGTAAAACATACCCGCACACTCACCCTCTACCCCTTTTAAACTTCTATTAGCCTTCAGTTTACCATTTTTCACTTGTTCTCGTTCGTGTTCGTTTATTTAGTTGCACCGGAAAGATGTACGCGATAGCATTAAACAGTGGTTCGTTTCTGGGTGTTGGGAGGAGAGAAGGGGACGTGGGAGGGGAGCAATATTTTGTAGCCCAGAGATATTCAAGGCCTTCGAATATTTAAATTTTATAGTAAATTTCCTTTCTTATTTTTCCTACCGCAATTGTTTACAACAGGCTTGAACTACAGTGAAAGTCCCTAACTCAGAAATATACTCTCTATTTTGTTCTTTCCCAAGCGATTTGGGAAAGAAAAGTAATGCAAAAGCACCAAGAAAAAAAAATAAGCCAAAACTGGGTCGAGTGCGACGGGCGCACATCCAGTAGGGGACAATGTTCTCCTTGTACTAATCCACGGCTTCCGTAATCAGTGTGCAGACGTATAACCAACGTGTCATTCTATTGAATCCGCCAACATTGGAGTTATATGATCAGCGGGGAGGAAGGATTCTTACCCGGATAAGAGACGGGAGAGCCTCCAGGTAAACAATTGCGGTAGGTATAAGAATGATAGGCAACGTCGGACATAACCAAACCTCACATAACCCGATTGCGTTGGAACCGTGGACAGAAGAGTTCCCAAGCCCTATAAAACCATAGCATCACAAGCATTAGTAAATGACAATGAGAGATGAGGCGTATGACTCTGTGTGGCACAGACAGAAAGGATAGTACCCAAGAACTGGGCTGGAACTGACCTTGCAAGAACCCTAATGGCTAGGGTTGATGACAGCATGAGCAGAAGAAAAAGGGCCTAAAGAAAAAAGGTCCTCAGACTGCTCATGCAACTGACGCAGATAGAAGGTGGAGAAAGTAGAAGCATTTCTCCAGTTGGCTGCCTGCATAACATCCGACAACTTGAAGGAGTTAACATAAGCCCAGGACGTAGACAATGCGCGCACTTCGTGGGCAGAAATGCGATTGGTAATACAATAATCAGTCGCTAGACGAGCGTATGACGCGCGAATAGCAAGACAAATCCATCGAGAAATGGATTGAAGAGAGATCTTCTGTCGACCAGGGATAATATTTTATATATTTTATTTATAATATTTTCCTGCTTTTCCTAATGAACTGCGTCCGGTTGAGGTAAATGCGAATTGCACAAACCGGACAAAGCAAAAGGGCGACTACCCTCAGAAGGAAGAGGCCTGATACATAGAGGAGGTGGAGTAGTTTCTGGTATCTGATTCTTGACCAGAAAGGTGCAATCAATGGTAAAAGTAACACTGTTGGCGAAGCTCCTGAAAAAGGCCGGACCAACCAAGAGGGCGTGAAGCTCACTTACCCTTCTGGCCGAGGCAAAAGCCATCAGAAAAATCGTCTTGCATGTGAGAAAACGGATATCCACCTGGGATAATAGTTCGAAAGACGCCACCCCCCCCCCCCCCAAAGCAAAACGGCACCCAAGAAAGATTCCATCCTGGGGTAAGCTGCAAAATCCTAGGCCTTTTCAAAGAAAAGCGCCGAAGTAGCTTGGAGAGGTATATATTAGTGCCGACACAACACTTTCCCACATACGAAAAGGTCTCCGAAAGCATGAACCTGTACCCCTTGATGGTAACTGGTTGGAGACCCCGGGAATCAAACAGATGTACCAGAAACTCTGCAATCCGTGTTATCGAAGGATCGGCATCATCAATAGAGTGATTAGCACACCATCGACAGAAGACCTTCCACTTAGCCGCATAGGCTAAACCAGTGGAGTGCCGCCTTGAAGAAGAAATGCACTACACTGCTCGTCTCGAAAAACCTCCACAAAGGAGACAGGTCCGGACAAAAGATATGCGTGAAGGCACAATGAAGTCGGGTCGACGTGCCGAAACCGGCGCCAACAGTGAGTGGAGATGATTGATCCACACCCACTGATGCGACAGGGGCGCGATTAGAATGATTCTACAACTGCAGGTTCGTATCTTGTCGAGAACCTGAGGCAGAATTGGAACCGGCGGGAAGGCGTAGCCGACTAGACCGTTCCAATCGAGTGACAGCGCGTCCACGGGCGATAGCCAGAGGATATGGACACAGGGACATGAAAGTGTCCACCTGATGGTTCCAACTGGTCGCAAACAGATCGATGTGGGGACGACACCAGAGATCGCAAAGCAACTGGAACACTGCCCTGTGAAGCATCCACTCGATGGGAATGACCCTGCCCCGTCGGGACAGTGAGTCGGCTAGGACGTTCAGACGACCGGGAATGTGACGAACCACCAACCCGGCGTTAACATCCTCAGCAAGCAGTAGAAGATACCGAGCCAATTCGTAAATGGGAACAGAGTGCGTGCTGCCCTGGTTCCGAATGTAAGCGACCACTGCCGAATTGTCGGACAACAGAAGGATCTGACGATTCGAAAGGTGAGGGATCCACTGCCGGAAACTCAGAACAGCAATAAATCCTGGTTGATTTGAAGAGCTGCGTAAAACCTGGTCCCAAACACCGTGAAGGGAAAGACCTACAGGATCCAACGTCGCGCCCCGTCCGAGATTGCTGGCATCTGCCGTTAGAACACGATCGGACTTGGGCAAGTCCAACGGAACTCCCTGCATAATCCACTGAACATTCGTCCATGGAAGAAGGTGACGCTTGAGAGATGCTGTTAACTGAAGCACCAGATCCAGAGGATCGACATTCGGTCACGAAAAGCAAAACGTATTGGAGAGAACAGACATGTAGCTGACCTAATGAAATGTTTGAGACCCGTCACCAAACCACTGAGACCGAGCAGCCGAAGAATACTCCGAGCTGTCGCGGACGTGGACTGGGTCACAGTCAGGGCGAAAACCGAGAGAATCACAGCTCTCGCCCGGGGAACCGCTACTGTATTCAGCTGAGTACGAAAGTCCATCCCTAGATGACAAAACGACTGAGAAGGGACCAGGTCAGACTTCTCGTTGACTCTAGAGGATATAGTCCAGATACACCGAAGTAGTCACCCAGGACGTGCGATGGAAGGCTATCACATGCGACATCAGTCGGATGAAGGCCCAAGGAGCCAGGCTGAGGCCGAAAGACATGGCCTTGAACTAGTAAACTAGTGAAATATCCCGAGGATCTGAAGTTCGGGAACTGAGTGACAGAAGGTCCAGGCTGCACAAAAATATGCGCCAGTCCCGCAAAACTGGCCAAAGGACCAGAGTGCGTGGACGGAAGTGCAACCGAGTCCGCGGTGACCCCACCATGGACATCTGAATCCAAACCAAAACCTGCTGGGCTCGACGGCTGGGAGACCACATCAGAGGGATCGGCCGGCAACCACTTCGACTTCGCAGAGTTGAAGCCATGGAAGGTTGAGGCGGATATCCCAAGGCCGGCTGAAACGGAGACCAATGATGTCACCGTCGGAGTAGCAGCAGGAGCAGATACATCAGTAGCTCTTGACACAGGCGGAAAAGCAAAGACAGCAACCTAGCTCGGCTCCAAAAGAAGAGTCACAACCCCAGTGACATTCTCAGATGTCGACTGGAGGGGAATAGTAGTCCCGGAACCAGGCATCTCTTCGCCAGAAAGTCAGCAGCTACCGCGGTATCCACGCCATAAAGACTGCAAAACCCCCAGGAGGGGGTATAACTCTCTCCAGACAGAGTCGAATTGGGAGGCCCCGAATGTGCGGGAAACGTGCCCGAACTACACAATAGATGGAGGCCCAAAAGGTCGAAGACAACCCAGTCAAAGGATCTTTCAAAAGAACACCCAAATAAAGTGGAGCCTGAATAATGGGAAACTTCAACATGCTAAGACAACAAAAATGGTCAGCAAGGTATCGTCCTTGGCATATCTGGTGAGAGCAATGCAGATGGGAAGATGATCCCAAAGAAGAAATAAATCAGCCACCCCCCCCCCCCCCCCCCAGCTACGAAAGTAAGGTGGCAGGAAACAAAGGCCCGACAGGAACAGAAAAGTACCCCAACAGCTAAAAGGGAACTGGCAGAAATATAAATTTTATAGTAAATTTCCTTTCATATTATAACTACCGCAATTGTTTACTACAGGCTTGCACTACAGTGGAAGACCCTAACTCGGATAAAATACTCTCTATTTTAATCTTTCCCAAGAGATGTGGGAAAGAAAAGTGGTGTAAAAAACACCACGAAAAAATAAGCCAAAACTGGGCCGAGTGCCATCGGCGCACACCCAGTATGGGACGTTCTATCCTTAGTACAAATACACGACTTCCGTTAACCAATGCGCAGTGCAGTCATCAATTCATCATTCTTTTGAGTCCGCCAACATAGGAGTTATGTGATCAGCGGGGAGGAAGGATTCTTACCCGAAGAAGAAGACGGGAGGGCCTCCATGTAAACAATTGCGGTAGGTATAATAAGAAAGGAAATTTACTATAAAATTTATATTTCTTATCAACCTACCTTACAATTGTTTACTACAGGCTGAATAGACAATAGGAAGGAGGGAGTCACATAACCAACCCACACATAACTCAATTGCACTAGAACCGTGGACAGAGGAAGAGATCCCTAGTCCTATCAAACAATAGCATAACAAACATTAGTAAAAGACAATAAAAGATTGGGCGTGTGGTGATGTGCGATGCACAGACAGACAGAAAGGACAGTAACAGCACGGAGCTGGAACTGACCCTGTAAGAAGCTGAATGGCTGGGATAGACAACAGCCTGAGCAGAAGAAAGAGGGCCTGTAGAGCAAAGGTCCTCTGTCTGCTCCTGCAACTGTCGCAGATAAGTGAAGAAGGTAGCATTTCTCCAGTAGGCTGCCAGCATAACATCCGACAACATGACGGAGTTAGTATAAGCCCCGAGAGGAAGACAATGCACGCACCTCGTGGCAGAAAAACGATTGGTTATACAATTGCCAGTAGCTAGACGAACGGAAGCTACACGAATAGCAAGACAAATCCATCGAGAAATGGATTCGGGTGAGATCTGGCACTTGAGAAAACGCATATCCACCCGGGATAAAGGCGCGAACGCCCCCCCCCCCCCCCAAACAGAGCAGCGCCCAAGAAAGTGTCCATCGTGGAGTAAACTGCAAAGTCCTAAGCCTTTTCAAGGAAAAGTGCTGAAGAAGCTTGAAACGATGCGGTACCACATATGAAAAAGGTCTCCGAAGCATGGACTTGTACCCTTTGCTGGAGACCCCCAGAAACAAACATATGCCAGAAACTCCGCAATCGGTGTGATCGAAGGAGTGACAGAAGCAACAGAGTGCTCGCACACCATCGACAGAAGAACCGTCTACTTAGCCACAGAGGCTAAACCAGTGAAGTGAGTGCCTCCTTGAAGAAAAGCAACTCCACTGGTAGTCTCTAAAAACCACTACGGAGGAGACAGGACCCGATAATAACATGCGTGAAGGCACAATGAATTCGGGTCGACCTGAAACCTCCTCGGGCGACTTTGGCAAAGAAAGTCGCGACGTTGAGGGAGACATGCCGGAACCGCTGCTAACAGAGAGGGGAGCAGATTGATCCACACCCACCGAGGCAACAGGGGTGTGATAGAAAGGATTCGACAACTGCAGGTTCATACCTGGGCTAGAACCTGAGGCAGAATCGGAACAGGCGGGAAGGCGTAGCCGACAAGACCGTCCCAAAGGAAGGTCAGAGCGTCCACGGCGAAAGCCAGGGCAGACACTAAAGTGTCCACCTGAAGGTTCCAACGAGTGGCAAAGAGATCGATGTGGGGACGATCCCAGAGATAGCAAAGAGACTGGAACACTGCCATGTGGAGCATCCACTCGGTCGAAAAGAACCTGCCCCGTCGGGACAGGGAGTCGGCTAGGACGAAAGGGAATGTGACGAACCACCACTCCGGCGTTGACATTCTGAGCGAGCAATAGAAGATCCCGAACCAAATCGAACATGGGAACATAGTTGGTTCCGCGCTGGTTCCGAATGTAAACAACCACCGTAGAATTGACAGACCACAGAAGGACCTGACAATTCGAAAAGCGGGGGATCCACTGTCGGAAACACAGAAGAGCAAGAAGCTCCTTCTGGTTGACATTCTGCTAGATCCTGGTCCGATGACCCGTGAAGGAAAAGAGCTAGAGGATCCAACGTCACACCCCGAGATCGCTGGCGATTACTGTCAGAACACGATCGGACGTGGGGAAGTCCAACGGATCTCCCTGCATAATCCACTGAACCTCTGTCAGGGGAGGAGGTGACGAGGAAGAGACTCCGGTAACAGAAGCACCAGAACCACAGGATCGATATACGGCCTCCAAAGACTGAGCAAAAAGTGTTGGAGAGGTCAGACATGCAGTTGACATAGAGGAATGAGATCCGTCACCGAAACGCTGAGACCAAGCAGTCGGAGAAGACTCCGAGCTATTGAAGTCCATCCCAGATGACAAGACGGAGAAGGGACCAGGTCCGACTTCTCTCCGTTGACTCTGAACCCTAGTGACGTGAGTAGGCTCAACAGTGTGACGACATCCGACTCCAGAAAAGCAGCATTGGATTGCCTCTGGAGGATATCAACTGGACAAGCCGAAGAAGACACCTTGGACTGTGTGTGATGCAAGACTAGCACATGCGACATCAGACAGGTGAAGGCCCAAGGATCCGGGCCGAGGCCAAAGGGAATGGCCTTGAGCTGGAAAACATCCTGGGGAATGGAGCAGCGAACTGATCTGAAAGCCTTCATGCTGAACTGAGGAGCAATGATAGACTGCGTCAGAATACTCAGATCGATAACCTATCTGAGTCGGCCGTCCTTCTTCGGCACCAAGAACATGCGGGAACAAAATCCCACTGAAATTAAGTTCTTGATGACCTCGATTGTCCCCTTTGACAGGAGATCGCCTATCTCCGTGGTCAAAAGTTCCCAACCTGTAACGTTGAAAGGGACTCATGTTGGAAGAGGCACTCTCTACTTAGTGGAGTGCCTGAACCTGGGACGAAATCGAGGTGACTACTGCCGACGCCTTCCCAACCCTGTGAGTAGAAGTGGCGGTAGGAGGATCAGCCCTTAGCTTCGCAGAGGAAGCAGAAGGGTACTTGTTAGGCTTTGGACGGCGCCTGCCCCCAACAGAATGCCGATCAAGCTGACTAAGCAGCAGCAGATCAATGAAATGACAAAGGGAGCCATCCCGGATCGTTGCCGCGGAACCATGTAATAGTCGCGGACCCGCCAAAAGAGGCAGATCGAAGATCAGCGCACTGCCCCTCAAGAAGGGGACGTCTTGTGTCCAGCACAGTGTATCTGCGAACTAATTCCAAGCTAGCCGCATAACAGGCATGTGTGTGAGAAGATGCATAAGCACCTTGAACAGCACACACAAAAGAAAAACCTGTTTGTCGTCAAACTCACCTGGGAGCAAATAAGCAGCAAAGCAGAGACGGCGTGATCGAAGAGAGAACGCATTCCAGCATCCCTCTCGATAAGCCCAACCTGGACTCCAGAGTCTCCATATGGCTGAGGAGTTGGAGACCCGATCCAAGACCGTCACAATCTGGCAGACTGACGGATTGGCGAAATCGTAGGAACGATAATGCACCAGAGGCAAAAAGTGTCAACCTTGATGAAGAACGACGTCTTCATAGCCTTGGAACTCAGCTCAGAGTCCAAAGCGGTAAATTCTTCAACCACCTGTACTGACAGGCAAGGTCGAAGGCGCCCAGAAGCATGTTGCTCCACAGGCTGTAGGCGTGCGACCGATGATTGCAGCCGGGCTGACACTGTCGGCTGGTTTGACAGTTTGAGACCTGGAAGGAACCCAAACACAAAGTCAAGAGCTGCCCCCAAGTCAGAAGACTGTTGGCTCTCGACGACAGGAATGTCAGACTCATCCCACGACTTGGAAGACACATAGCCCATCATGGGCAAACCAGCCGACACCTCCCATGGTGTGGGCACACCAGGGGATCAGAAAGCGACCTGTTTCCTAACCACTCGTAGCCTCGCTGCAAGCAACGGAAAAGTCTCTTGGACAGAACCTAAGTGAGCAAGGAGAGGGCCTCCCTAAGCTCACTGACTGTCGGAACGGAACGACGTGGGAACGAACCGACAAAGTGGATTCACTCCTGACCCATTTACCAGCGAAGGGTCACGATCCTCAAATACACCGAATGCGGGCGACGGGCTGCAGTCGAAAATATCTGAAGGCAGATGTGTAGTGGGTTATCACATACCCCGAGGATCAACAGAGCGGAAACTCAGGAGAGTCGCCGTGGTCCTCTGCGGGACATAAGGTCCAGGCTGCACAAAAAGCGTTGGTCACACAAAACTGGCCATGGGACCAGAGTGCGTGGACGGAAACGCCACCATGAACATCTGAATCCAATGAGAAAAACTGAGGTGCTCGACGGCTGAGAGACCACAGTGGAGGGTTCGGCCGGCAGCCCCTGCCAACTTCGCGAAGTTGAAGTCAGGGAAGGCTGAGGCCAACACCCCACGTCTACACTACCAGACATCCCTGCAGACCCCTGCAGGGATAAAACTGCCGTGTGCCGTGCTCAACGGCTGAGAGGACACAGCATGGGGGTTCGGTCGGCAGCCACTTCCAACTTCGCCGAGTTGAAGTCAGGGAAGGCTGAGGCCGATACCCCACAACCACACTACAGACAAAACTGCAGACCCCTGCAGGGATGAGCCGAGGCGGGCTAAAACGGTGACTGATGACGTTGTAGACGGAACAGCATTTGCAGCAGATACGACGGGAGTCATAACCCTAGTGACAGCCTCAGATGTCGACTGGAGAGGGCGCATAGTCCCGGAACCAGGCATCTCTTCACCAGAAATCCAACAGTATCCACCATGGTAAAAAACTGCACATCCCCCACGGATGAGGCCCCGAAACGACAGCGCCCCCCCCCCCCGCAGGTGCGGGAGGAACAGCCACGAGAACGCACCAAAAGCGAGGGCAAAAGGAATTGCCCTAAATGAACCGAACTGGAAATAACAGAGGTGAGAGCAGTAGAAGAAAAAGGTGAACTCAACAGATACATAAAGTAGAAGAACACCCCAACTACAAAAAGGTGGCAGAAAAAATAACCGGTGGGTACACGACAGAACCCAGGTGGCCGACAGGGACCTAAATGAAAGTGCCAATGACACTGTAGCTTAACTTGTGTGTTGTATTTGATGAAAAGGATAATGTTCAATGTTTATGAAAGGATTATGAAATAAGACAAGAATTGTGATAATTGGGAATATGTTCATTTCTGGTCCCTGTATGCTGTTTTTGGTAAAAATAATGAGGTGTACACTGAACTGAAGAGCTGAGTGGTGGGTTAGTATGACCTCACAGTTAATGTATGTGGCCCTCACAGTTAAAGTATATTAACGAAAGTTACCAAGTTACAGTGAAATTATTCCAAAACGAGTCATCCTACAGTTACATTGAAATCCCTTCATAAATATGGCATGTAGACTGTGCTAAAGGGTTTCGGGCTTCAGGCCCCTGTAGCCGTCAGTTTCCCAATTGCGTCCAAAGGGGACGTTCTCATCTAGACATTATATGAAGTCAACCTACCAAGTTACAATGAAATCCCTTCATAAATATGACCTGTAGACTGTGCTAAAGGTTTTTGGGCTCGGGCAGCCATCATGGTTGAATGATCACAACCAAAAGGGGACATTCTCATCTGGGCATAATCTGGAGTGATCCTACGAAGTTACAATGAAATTCCTTCATAAATATGACCTGTAGACTGTGCTCAAGGTTTTTGGGCTTCGGGCCCCTGAAGCCGTCACAGTTGACCAATCACGACCAAAAGGGGATGTCATCATGTAGGCATTATATGGAGTCAAACTAACAGGTTACAATGAAATCCTTCCATAAATATGACAATGCTAAAGGTTTTGGGGTCTTGGGCTCGGGCAGCCATCAAGGCTGAATGATCGCGACCAAAAGATGACGTTCTCATCTAGACATTATTTGGAGTCATCCTACCAAGCTACAATGAAATCCCTTCATAATTTTGACCAGTAGACTGTTCTAAAGGTTTTCGGGCTTTGGGCCCCTGTAGCCGTCACAGTTGCCCAATCGTGTCCAAAAGGGGACGTTCTCATCTAGACATTATATGAAGTCAACCTACCAAGTTACAATGAAATGGTTGAATGATCGCAACGAAAAGGGGACATTCTCATCTGGGCATCATCTGGAGTGATCCTACAAAGTTACAATGAAATCCCTTCATAAATATGACCTGTAGACGGTGTTCAAGATTTTCGGGCCATCACAGTTGGCCAATCACGACCAAAAGGGGATGGTATCATCTAGGCGTTCTATGGAGTCAACCGAACAGGTTACAATGAAATCCTTCCATAAATATGACCTATAGACCAGGCCTGGCATTCTCAAAAATGCAGGAGGGCAAAAAATCGCTCTCCTCAATCAGCTTAGGAGAGCAATTAGCTTTACACAGCATTTTAAGTATCCAGTTGAACGAACTCATTGAAACTGAAACCAGTGATTTTATTAACTTTACTAAGGTAAAGCGAAATCTCTTAGACATCTAGATGTCTCACTCAACAACCGAACACACACTTGACAAGACCTGTGTGTGTACCCAGACCTGTTGTCCAAGAAAGTCATACGCCTACCACTACCACCTTCAACCCCCCAAGTCCAAGAAAGTCATACGCCTACCACTACCACCTTCAACCCCCCAAGGGGGGGGGGGGGTTCAAGGTGGTAGTGGTAGGCGTATGACTTTCTTGGACAACAGGTCTGCTTGAATCTACAGTCACATCCTGGTGCAAGTGCTTCAAGTGACAGGATAGTAGTAATGGTAGTATATTATAGTGTCCATATTCCTTGAATAATTACCCTTCAAACTGTGATGTCAGTTGTTGAACTTGAAACTGACAGAAAAAAAAATATTGCTGTGACCCATTTTGCTTCAAATGATTGCAACTGTGTTTGGGTATGGTTGCAGCCATTACCTTTTACCACTAAATCACTTTCAAAATGAAATTACGTGATGTTATGTGACTTCGAAGTTAAATTACATTTTTGCTTTACAACAAAAATTTAATGTGAGCATAATACATGTAATCTCAATCATCCCAGACCAAAATATTTAGGAGGGCAATTTTTCGCTCTCCTTAATTCTTTCAGGAGGGCAGTAAGGAGAGCTAAAAATCGCTCTCCTGAAATTGCCAAGCCTGATAGACTATGCTAAAGGTCTTTGGGCACCGGCAGCCATAAAAGCTGAATGATCACGACCAAAAAGGGACGTTCTCATCTAGACATTATTTGGAGTCATCCTACCAAGCTACAATGAAATCCTTCATAATTATGACCTGTAGAATGTTCTGAAGGTTTTCGGGCTTTGGGCCCCTGTAGCCGTCACAGTTGCCGAATCGTGTCCAAAAGAGGACGTTCTCATTTAGACATTATATGAAGTCAACCTACCAAGTTACAATGAAATCCCTTCATAAATATGACCTGTAGACTGTGCTAAAGGTTTTCGGGCTTCAGGCTCGGGCAGCCCTCCTAGTTGAATGATCGCAACCAAAGGGGACAATCTCATCTGGAGTGATCCCACGAAGTTACAATGAAATCCCTTTATAAATATGACCTGTAGACTGTGCTCAAGGTTTTCGGGCTTTGGGCACCTGTAGCCATCACAGTTGACCAATCGCGACCAAAAGGGGATGTCATCATCTGGGCATTATATGGAGTCAACCTAACAGGTTACAATAAAATGCTTCCATAAATATGACCTTTTGCCTATGCTAAAGGTTTTTGGGCTCGGGCACCCATCAAGGCTGAATGATCGTGATCAAAATGGACGTTCTCATCTAGACATTATTTGGAGTCATCCTACCAAGTTACAATTTTATCCCTTCATAAATATGACCTGTAGACTGTGCTAAAGGTTTTCGGGCTTCGGGCCCCTGTAGCCGTCACAGTTGGTCAATCACGTCCAAAAGGGGACCTTCTCATCCAGACAATATATGAAGTCAACCCACCAAGTTACAATGGAATTCCTCAATAAATATTACCTGTAGACTGTACTAAAGGTTTTCGGGTTTTGGGCTCGGGCAGTCATCACGGTTGGCAGATCATGCCCAAATGGTTTAATTCTCATCTAGACATCATAAGGAGTCATCCTACCAAGTTTCAATGAAATCCCACCATATTAAACATCACCTGCAGACTGTGCTAAAAGTATTTGGGTTTCGGGCTTGGGCAGCCATCACGGTTGACGGATCATGCCCAAAAGGGGACGTTCTCATCTAGGCATTATACAGAGGCATCCTACCAAGTTACAATGAAATCCCTTCATAAATACGACTTGTAGACTGTGCTAATGGTTTTCGGGTTTTGGGCTCGGGCAGCCATACCGGTTGCCCGCTCGCGACCAAAAGGGGACGTTCTCATCTAGACATGATCCCAAACCTGCATATGAAATTTCGTGACGATCAGACAAGAACTGCGGGGTGTAGCCCGTGCTGAAGGAAAATGTGAACAGACTCCCAGACTAACAGACTTCCGCACGTGTGATGGCAATAGCTTATCTTGACTATGTCAGTTTAAGCTAAAAACAAATTCAGCCCTCAACAGAGTGAAGAAATCCTGTCCATACAGTCCCTCATTGACACCTAACTCCAATAATAATAATAAAATTTATCAACCGAAAATTTTTATTTCCGAACCGCGTTGACACGATGTCGAAAAAACATTCGCGGAAACGGAATATATAAATAAAATTCAATGAGAATGTGGTTGAAAATATTAACGAGAATATATAAAACACACTCCTGTTATTATACGATCTTCAGATCCATAATTCCAGTCACAGGAAAACCATTATCGACGAGTTGAATTATCACCGTTTCATAATGCAAATGGCGGAGTCACATCCTACACGTGCCTCGGACAAAAAAGGAATGATGAATTGATGACTGCACTGTGCATTGGTTAACGGAAGTCGATGATTTGTACTAAGGGAAGAGCGGCCCATCCTGGCTGTGCGCCGATGGCGCTCGGCCCAGTTTTGGCTTATTTTTTCGTGGTGTTTTTTACACCACTTTTCTTTCCCACATCTCTTGGGAAAGATTAAAATAGAGAGTATTTTATCCGAGTTAGGGTCTTCCACTGTAGTGCAAGCCTGTAGTAAACAATTGTAAGGTAGGTTGATAAGAAATTCAACCCTCAAAAGAGGGGAGAAAAGCAACCACGATCGCCCCCAGCTGACACCTAACTCAGTTAAAAGCAGAACCCAAAGTGTTAGCATTAATGAACAAAAGACCGAAACGGCACGGTACGCGAAAATCGCGTGCAAAATCGGTATAGAGATTTATCACAAAAAAATAAAGTGAATAATCGATAGAATATATAAAAACACAGCCCTGTATGTCTGGATAGTGAAGAAACAGCTAGGAGTCCACAATTCAGAACAGGAAACACCGAGTCAAAAGGTATCACTGTTCAGAAAAAATAGAATGACACGTTGGTTATCGTCTGCGCACTGGTTCCGGAAGCCGTGGATTAGTATAAGGAGAAGAGTGTGCTCTACTGGGTGTGCGCCGGTCGCATTCGACCCAGTTTTGGCTTATTTTTTCTTGGTGCTTTTGCTGCACTTTTCTTTCCCAATTCGCTTGGGAAAGAAGAAAATAGAGATTATTTTCTAGGCCTCATAATTTACAGAATAGCTTGAGAGTTGGTGTATTTCGTTCCTTGAGTACAAGAAGGCCTTGCAAAGCCTTCTTGCACTCAAGGGACAAATTTATCAATTTTATTAACCTGGGTAAAATATCAGACATAAACCATTTAATTTTTATTTTTTTAAGTTTGCATTGGCTATAAAAAGAGAGCATGCGACAGCCAAAATGATATTGCGGGAGGGCCTGAGAAACAGGCTAACTTTTTAAGGCCTTATGTACACAGTTTCCCACGTTTTTTTTTTATTATGTACAAACCAGACACATCATTTAGGGGGAAGTACAGAAACTGCACAATTACTATTTAAATTAAAAATATTTTATTGTTTTGCTATAATACAATCATTATCACCTATGTACAAATTGCTTCTTTGCAAAATCATAAAAAAAAATATGTCACTACTATTTCTTAAATTAACTACTGCATGCAATATTAATTGAAACAAATATTGAATTCTGAGTATAAATAATGATTAGAATCTAACTATTCTAGCACAAGAGTAACAGTGTTATCCACTTAGAGTGGGAAAAAACATGTAAATGAAACAAGAATAACTTAATACATATTAGCAAACAAGCAGCACATTTTCTCATAAAGTGTCAAATGTACCAGAAGGTCAGAGAGAATTACTTCCCTTTTTATCAAATGGAAAACTGCAGGAAAGAATTTTGGAATTCATTTCCGTACTTCACTCAGTGACCTTTTAAATGAGGAAAACTGCCTGCATGGCATAAGGTCTGACAGCATTGGTAGTCAAAATAAACATTAGATCTTTTTCACCAAAATTTCATGTAAATTTATCTTTCGTGAATGACTATCAAAAAGTTGAAAATATCTAACCCTTTATCTGACAGAAATAAAGATGTAAAAAGACAGACTATCATTAAAAATATTTCATTAAAAATCTTGTTTGAATCATTAAAAGAGAAATTTCATCAAAAGGGAGAGCTCATTTGCTGTCCAGTGTAATCTGCTGGGACAAAGGTTAGCATTACTCAGCCCAAGCTCTCAAGCCACCAAATTCTGTAAAAATTTGACATTGTTATGGCATGGAAACAGTTTAGCACTAAGATTGTTCAATGCATATGTTTTAGATACAATCGTCTGGAATATTTCAGTGGGTCGGAAAAGCAAACCTACAGTTTGCTTTTCCGATCCACTAAAATATTCCAGACGGTTGAATGTAAAAGTACTTTGCTTTCTACTTTTTTTCAATCAAAGCAAGAAATGTTTCTCATTTAAGAATTAATTTGACGGAACCTGTAATGACATTACTGTTAGACATGTTTGTAAACTAAATACTTATGAAGATTTACCACAGTTTTAGTTTTATTATTTTGCTGCGTAGTTCCCCAACCGCAAATTATATTAATATCTTAATCTTTTCAAGGTGAACTAAAGACATAGTGATTCGAATATCTATAGCTAGAGCATGAAAGAATATCTTGTATCTTTGTGAGTGAAAGGACATTGTATTACATCAATGTCAGTTTGTGGGAAAACTTCACAGAAAGTGGGCGAACAAATAGCCCATAATAAAGTTCCCAAGATAATCTGACTGGTGGCCTGAGAGCTTGTCCTCAGCCCAGTGATGAGTGTAATACTTAACAACTGTTGCACAGGGTTGCTAGTCGTGTGGTAATTTATGGACTGGTCAATCACCCATAATGTGTATATTGATTGATGCGACACAGAGGTCATTAGGCACATTAAAGATAGACTGATAAGTCCATAAAATGCCATATGGTTTCCTACCTCGTACAATATGTGTTATGTTATACCAAAAATTACAGGGTAATTTTCCCTCACATTTTGGCATAACATATTTTTTAATATTTCAATCTCAGTACAAAGAAATTACTTTCTCATTCAAGAATTTGTTTGCATATATATTTTACCTTCCTTCAAGCTGAAAAAACCCTGAGGTGAAATTTGTGATTAAAAGATAAAGTAGTTTATAACGCTACATGAAAAGCATCAATATTGCTATTTTACCTTAGTGAGTTTCACAAAACTATTTGCAACAATAGACTTGGAATGTTTCTCCATCATGAATGCTTATGACTTTCTTGTATATATTGTATGTTCGGCCCATTACCACTTGAAAACAGGCCTTGTACAACTCACAAAGTTGAAGAATGGAACAAGGAAAATTCAACTTGATCCCATCTCTCCTCATAAAATCTTTTTCATTTTTACATTCAACAGGCAAATTCAAGCAAGTTTGGGGAAAATCCTATTCCAATGAAAAAAAGCTGGAAATAATTGAAAAGTTGGTAATTCGGATCCCTGCATATAATACAATATGGACTGGAGGAATTATAATAGACAGAGTGAAAATACAATATGGACTGGAGGAATTATAATAGACAGAGTGAAATGAAACAACTGAGGTGTAATATTTTTCTTCATTTGTGTCTTAAGATCATTTTGTAGCTTTATGATGACCACAACACAAGAATGAAGTGAAGTTTAGCTTGTTGTTTATACCCATGCTGCCCATCTTAGAAGACTCTCTTCCTCAGCACTGGGTTACAAGGTCCTATTTTACCAGTAAAACAGTCCTTGTTTACCAGTTAACAAGCACTACCTCACTTCCTGTATAAGTATTATGAAGAATTTTTTTCTGAAATTCAAAGAAAATGGTTTACTTTAAAATGATACTTGCTGCATTGTGTGTAATTTTACATAAAATGGTCTAAAAAATAAATCAAGGAAAAGAAAAAAAAAGTATTTTTATCAATTGAAAAAAAGACAATCATTGCACTTTCAACCCTCTTTGATGAATTAATGGTCCACAGGGGTCATCCAGAATTATCTTTTTGAAATTCAAGGGCTTTTCAAGGGCTTTTTTAGGGCCAAATGTATAAAATTTAGGGCCACTCTTTGGCTAACTAAACCCACCTGAATTTAATAATACATATCCTTAAATCTTCACAAAATGAAAATGTCAATGACACTGTAGCTTAACTTGTCTGTGTGTGTTATGTTTGATGAAAAGGATAATGTTCAATGTTTATGAAAGGATTATGAAATAAGACAAGAATTGTGATAATTGGGAATATGTTAATTTCTGTTCCCTGTATGCTATATTTTCAATAAAAATAATTTGAGGTGTAGGCTGAACTAAAGAACTGAGGGGTGAGTTAATGTGGCCCTCACAGTTAATGTATTTGGCCCTCACAGTTAATGTATGTGGTCCTCACAGTTAATGTCCATCAATGAAAGCTACCAATTTACAGTGAAATTATTCCAAAACAAGTCATCCTATCAAGTTACAATGAAATCCCTTCATAAATACGGCCTGTAGACTGTACTAAAGGTTTTGGGGCTTCGGGCCTGTGTAGCCATCATGGTTGACTGATTGCAACCAAAAGGGGACATCCTCATCTAGACATTTTACCGAGTCATCCTACCAAGTTACAATGAAATCCCTTCATTAAATATGACCTGTAATCTGTGCTAAAAGCTTTTCGGGTTTTGGGCTTCGGCAGCTGTCACGGTTGAATGATCATGACCAAAAGGGGCGTTCTCATCTAGGCATTATCTGGATTCATCCTACCAAGTTACAATGAAATCCCTTCATAAATATGACCTGTAGACTGTGCTAAATGTTTTCGGGGTTCGGGCCCCTGAAGCCATCACAAAAGACCAATTGCAACCAAAAGGGGACATTATCATCTAGACATAACATGGAATCAACCTACAAAGTTACAATGAAATCCCTCCATAAATACGACCTGTAGACTGTGCTAAAGGTTTTTGGCTTGGGCGGTGGTCACAGTTATCTGGAGTCATCCTACCAAGTTACAATGAAATCCCTTCATAAATATGACCTACAGACTGTGCTAAAGGTTTTCGGGCCCCTGTAGCCGACACAGTTGACCAATCGTGACCAAAAGGGGACATTCTCATCTAGACATTATATGGAGTCAACCTACCAAGTTACAATGAAATCCCTCTATAAATATGACCTGTAGACTGTGCTAAAGGTTTTTAGGTTTTGGGCTCGGGCAGTCGTCACAGTTGACAGATCGCGACCAAATGGAGAATTTCAGATCTAGACATCATACGGAGTCATCCTACCAAGTTACAATGAAATCCCTCCATATTAAATATGACCTGCAGACTGTGCTAAAAGTTTTTGGGTTACGGACTTGGGCAGCCGTCACGGTCGACAGATCATGACCAAAAGGGGATGTTCTCATCTAGATATTATACAGAGGCATCCTACCAAGTTACAATGAAAACCCTTCATAAATACGACCTGTAGACTGTGCTAAGTGTTTTGGGCTGGGGCAGCCATCACAATTGACCGATCGCGACCAAAAGGGGACATTCTCATCTAGACATGACCCCAAACCTGCATATGAAATGTTGTGACGATCGAATAAGAACTACAGGGTGTGGCCTGTGCTAAAGGAAAATGTGAAAAGACTTACAGACTAACAGACTTCTGCCCGCGTGATGGCAATAGCTTATCTTGACTTTTTCATGTTAAGCTAAAAATGGACTGCTTGTTGTTTGTTGAACTTTAATGGTTTTAATCATTCTGCGATACATCAAAACAATAATGACAATATAATTTGTCCCCGAGAGCAACAAGGCACCATCTGCAATGCTTTTGCATTGCAGATGGTGCTTTGTTGCACTCAAGTGATGATATATAGTTTTTATTAATTGCAATGGAGATGTCTTTTTTTCCTCTCAAAAGAGGTGCTTTTGGCTGTTAAGAGTTTTATAACCCTCCACTGATTGCATTGGCAGAGAACAGAGAAAAGCACTGTTTGCGTCGCTGAATGAACTTAATTTGTTGAATGTACTTCAAAACATACATTTATTATTTATTTAAGGGTGTTTAAGGTCACACACACTTATGCACAATGGCTAATCGTGACAGTTTTACGGGTGGAGAAAGCTGGAGTACCTGGAGAGAACCACTGAGCATCAACAGGCAACTGTCAGCTCCTCAACATTCTAACTCTGTTCAAGCTCCACTCAAGCAGGGTTACAGCAGTTGAAGACATGTGCACCATAGGCATGCAGTATGCCTTTGTACAAGGCATCATCATGCCCCCATTTAAGCAGCTGTGATAAAGTGCCTTGCCCAATGACACAACGTGGGTCGTCTTGGACAGGGATTGAACTCGGGACCTCCAGCATAGAAGTCCAACAGTCTACCACTGAGCCACCATGCTCCCAAAACATACACAGGCTTTTGAAGGCATTAAATGTTTTAGGGCCTTTTCAGGGTCAATACTGAAAATTCAAAGACTTTCAAGCCTGTATGAACTTGGGTTCAAATCTGTCCCATCGTCCATCGTGAGTATTTTATCAGTGTTGCACAATAATCCTCTTGCCATTTAGCACTTAGAAGTGAAATTAAAGTAGTTTCCATTCCAAGCTGCTGCCAAAGCTTAACCCTTTACCTAACATGAAAAGCAGACGACACTTGCCAAAAAAAATCTTGAATAACTAATTTTTTTAATTTTTTGTCTCAAAAACATAGGTTATGACCCCTCATTGGAACGAGCTCGTTCCAAAGAGGGGTCATAACCTATGTTTTTGAGACAAAAAATTAAAAAATAATGAAAATTAATTGGCGATTTTTGAGAATAGCGCTGGCCGGTTTTGGCCGTTACGTTGGGTAAAGGGTTAAGCCATATCAGGTTTTGGGAACAGGTGAGTGCATCATTCTCAAAAAAGAAAAGATCTGATACAAAAAGTGTAAATCAAAATAAAACTATTTACCTTTTATAAAACTGAGTTGAAAATCAAAACAAAGGGTAAAAAGGATCTTTCCCTGAACAGAATTTTTTTTTTAACAATCAAACTGATAAAAAAGTAATTAATAAATCTGCGCTCTCAAACCTTGTATTCCAATCATACATGCAATCAACAAAACATGAATAAAAACTTGTAACAGAACACAGTTAAATTAACCTTAATATCAAATACTGCATTCAACAATTAAAAAAGTAACAAAAAATGTAGCAAAAACAAGTTTGAACCTATTATCAACAATCTTTTTTATCTGCCTTCTCACACTGAAAAATGGTATAATCATACTTTTGCAGAAAAACACTGAATCAATATACTACTAGCTTTTTACATTGGAAGTTTATCTATTACAAGGGTTTACTGTAACTTTCAGGATCTTTGGCTATATAGTAACAGAAATTTCAGTAATAAAAAGATTTAACAGTTTGGATGCTAAGCTCTGACTAATCAGTCCAGAATATCAAATATTATTCCTGGTGTTTCTATGTTAACCCTTTACCTAACATAACCTTATCCGACCAGCAGAATTCACAAAACTCATCATTCAGATTTAATTATTTCTTCAATGAGTGCCTCCAAAATACAGTTTATAAATCCCGTCACTGAAACAAATTTGTTCCAATAACAGATGAAAGCAATATTTTAGTAAAAATTGATGTTTTCAGTTATTAAAGAAAATGTTTGAAAGTCATCTTCTAGTCAAGTTAGGCACCACATTGAGACTAATGGTATTTTGTTGTCATACATTAATACAAAATCCATTTTCAGAAGTGTTCCACACACACCATGAATTTATCAGCAACTAGATCTATTTCTGAGTGCAATTCATACCCTTGATGTAGTGCTGGACCCAAGACAAAAGTTCTGGACCTTCAACGTGAGCTTGAATGAATTTGCAAATACTGTAAATAAGTACTAATTTGAACTTGGGATTGATATGCAGTAGGGAACATACCTTCCACATTCGTTAAATTTCATCCCCTTGTTTCACAAGAGAAGCAAGGATTCCAGACATGCCCAAATATGGAAACATGGCATGAACAAACTTTAATGTATATGAATGAAAAAGGCTTCTTGCCAAAAATCATCATTTTCTATACAGTGGTCTGAAAAAGTAAATTACAACTTTTGCATTTTGAAGCCCAAAGGCAACTTTTGGGCTCCCAAATGAACCCAAATATGGAGTGTAACTTGGCTTTAACAAAACTGAAAGTATATGAGTGAAAACTGCAGCTTGCTAAAAAATTAACACTTTTTGTAAAGTGGCTCTCAAGGCTTTTAAATTTTTTTTTTTAGTTTCCTCTGCTTTTGGGGACCCTTAAGGGGTGGGGCAGATCAATGTGAGCAAAATTCAATTGTTTGGCTACAGGGAACGGATGTCCCAGCACTGGTGTAATTTCACACAGTAGTGGAGCATTTAGACTAATGTGACATGATGCAATGTGCAGGGCATGCCTGAGTGGCAAAATCGAAAGACTGCACATCCTTCATATATTATGTCAGTAAAGCAGAATTCATATGGAGAAAAATGCATCATGATTAAACTTCCAGATTCCCATGAATAAACGTCTACAGGTCGAGGAAGCTTGATTTCTCAAAAGATTGCAGCAGCAACAAGTAACCTTAAGGCTTCACCACTCATTATTTCCAAGCATTATTTCAGCCTCAACTGCATGGATATTAGGCAGGTTTACCACTGCTGTGCCTAAGCATACTGACAGGCTATGTATCACATCAGCAATTCCAAGGGAGAAGTTTCTTGCTCAAGTAACTGGTTAGATCTCAACTCTAGACAACCTGCAAAACCTCAACAGACTGTCAGTAGATATGCGGTCTTCACTTTTTTTCAGGAATATATTGCCATGTAATGCAAATAATAACCTGCAATCAACTCTTAATTCAAATATTTTGATGAATATTCCATAGAATCCAATCAAAACTGCTGCAAAACAATAAGGACTGCATTTGATGAAAACTTCAAAACGAAGAAACTGTTGATACAAAAACTGATCTAATTTATAGACATATAAATTTCATTAAAAAGAGATGGGATTATACCCACAGTAATACAGGTGACATGAGAGCTGCTGAGATGGGCAGAAATATCTGCCTGCAGCATCCAAGGAGTCGAGTCCCCACAGGGGAACAAAGACAAAGGTGAAACACTTCATTAATAACACAAAACATAGTACAACTACCACACCACAATATAACAGTTATGTACACTATAATATCTCTATACATGCTTGCAATAAAATAACAGCACAACATCATGCATTCTCACTCATTAAAAAAATGCATGCATTCTCAATGGCAATCTAATAAAAATAACAACTCTCAATCCTTAAAAACAATTTTTTTTCTTTCTTCGGCACTTGCTGTTCTAACCTAAATTTGCCCATTATACAAATAATTTTCATGAAGCTAACTTTTAATTTTTTTCTTGAAAAGATGAGATTAAAAACATTTTTAAGTGTCAGAGAATACTGCAGTTCATTCTTGAGGTTTCCTTCATGAAGGTAATGAAATGCGGAGATGAAACATACTGAGAATGAGTTCAGATGGGCCTCTCCAACAATGTAGTACATAAAAAAAAACAAGTCTCTGCAAGTTCTATCAAATCTGACATGTTGGTCTACCTTACAGCCTCTGTCATATCTTTATCTGGTTAAGTGCTAGAAGCCACTATCATGTCTTTAATGAGTGTTAAAAGGCTTGTTTTCTTAGGAGAAACAAAATGTTTAAATAAAAATGTTTTGTCACAATTTATTGGAGAATGCCAAACTGGCATTCCCAATAAATTGTAACGAAACGATTGTTCACGAACAAAATCTTGCTAAACTGAGGCTTTCCCTGCTGGTTGAAAGGCATCTTTGACAAAAATACTCACGATTCAAATCACCTTTGAAAATTAATTTAGCTCTCAACAAGTTAATCAGATCTTCAAATTTACATTCATATTTTTTAAATTTGATTTCATCATAATCAAGAGAGCATGGCTGCAAAGTGGCAATGCAATTTTTAGTACCGCCCTCACAAACTGATTTCATGTCTGATGAGGAAAGGCACAGTCACGCCTTTTAATGAGGTTTAACCCTTTACCCAACGTAATGGCCAAAACCGGCCAGTGCTAATCTAAAAAATCTCCAATTAATTTTCATTATTTTTTCATTTTTTGTCTGAAAAAAATAGGTTATGACCTCATAACCTATGTTTCTGAGACAAAAAATGAAAAAAATTAGTTATACAAGAATTTTTTTGCAAGTGTAATCTGCTTTTCATGTTAGGTAAAGGGTTAAAAAGGTATGGAACTGGTAAAAAAAATTCTCCTTTTGGAAATGGGCACCAATTCATGAAAAAAATAAATAAATAAAATGTAAGTCACTTACACTGAAAATTATTCAATTTATAGCAGAATAATATTAGGATAAAGCCAACTTATTTGGAAAGTCAAGTGCAATGCAAGTATACACTCAGATTTCAGTTGCACTCAATTCACACTCTAATTTTTGCAGCATCCAAACTGGACCAAAGAACAACAAAAAAAAACATTTGATAAAATAGTAATTTCACCAACTGGGCTAGGCTATTTGAGTAATATATCACAACAGTAAATGAGCTTGTACAGAAATGTTAGTGACAAAATACAAGTGAATGACTAAATTGATGAAAATCATAAAATAAAATGAACTTGCTAGTTTAAAAAGAATAGATTTCTTAATGAGGCATTTGGAATGTTACTGGCAATCTTTCTATAACAGCAAAAAATATCCTAGCTCAGTAGTTTCTTCCATGCATTACTGTAAGCAACTATTAGACAACACTTGATATTAAATGACGAAAAAATTAAATTTTTACTTCCAAACCATAGCATGAGCCCTTTTTGCGACAAGCTCAAGGAGCATGTTTCAATGTAAGATCACGAGCCAGGTTATGGAATGAAGATGGAAAATATAGAACCTGAAAAATGCTTCTCAGGTATACAGCAGGGTTTCTGTTCTTCAGTTTGTCAGGTAGAGGGTTATGACAATGATAAACCGTCATGTAACAGGTTAGGGTTCCGAGAGCCGCTTTCAACATACTCTTGTTTCTTGAAAATGGTGGAATTTGCTCACCAGGAATCAGATATTTGTGGGAAATGTGGAAGGCATTACTCCTCTCAATGTCTGCGATAAGAGAGAGGTTTACTTTTTTGATATGGGCTATGGTGAGAAGGCAATAATATAAGCCACTGGAAAATGCGACAAGTGGATGTCTCGACAAATGTTTCAGTAGCAACAATCACTCCCACGTAGGGAATGGAATCAAATTCTGGAAACAAAATGCTATCATTTCTTTATTTTTTGTCTGCTGGTATAGTGGAACCCTGTTAATTGTCACTGTCCAATGAAATCTGTTCAATTTACAGGAATATTCAATAAGTAGGGAATTCGTCACTTTGCCATATTAAAAAGAATATGACTGTCAGTGAGAACTGCACATGCGGCCAGCACATCAATAATTCTCATTTCATGCTTTCCGCCCCCATCCCATCCTAAAACAATTTTATTTGAACAACTGAAATCGTATTTGTCAATTTATTTACTGGGGTTTAACAACACTTTCCACGGCCAAGATCACCTCTTGTCTGACAGTTTTACGCATGGAGGAAGCTGGAGTACCCAGAGAGAACCACAGAGGAACTGCCAGTCTCCCTAACACACTAACTCCACACAAGCAGGGTAATCACTGGTTGAAGACAAGTGCACCATCGACGTGCAGTATGCCTAAGTGCACAATGCCACCACATGGGCAATGGGAATAATGTGTCTTGCCAAAGGACACAATGCAGTTGCCGCAGGTGGGATTCAAACCGAGGACCTCTCCTACTGAGCCACTGTGCTCCGTATTTGTCAATAAAAGCATATAAATAATATATGGATACCTCTGGTTCCAGCTCTCTGAAGCTGTCCCAATGTCATCCATATTTAAATGTTTTTCTTGACTAAGCTGTAAAATATTCCTGTTTCTCCAAGACCTGTATCAGTTTGTGGCCACTTTGTTTTAATTTGGGGTCCAATTGTTTTCTTTTAGCTACTTGACTGTTGTTCCCGATAACTCAATATCTCCCCCCACACCAATTATTTATTTATTTATTGGCATTTAAGGTCACAAAGATCTGCACAATGGCTAATCGTGACCGCAACATGGAGATAAAGTCAAGTCCATCCAATTGTTTACCCCAAGCATTGGTGACTAGGTCCTATTTTACCAGTAAAACAGAGCTTGTTTACCACAGTAAATGAGCACTGCTTTACTTCCCAGGGCCCCATGCCAATTAAATACTCACTGATGGGTAAAATGCCAACTTTTAAAGATTTATTTCACAAAAAATAAAATTTTGATCGCAACCTGTGTTATAAGACTTTAAATCAGAATTTTTCCCAATTTATTCCAAATTACCAGAACTCATTTGAACCACTATTTCATCTGTAAATATTATTTTTTGCTAAATGCAAAAACGGACTGAAATGTTTGGGTTTTTTATTGCAAGCTTCCATGGGAACTTGTTTCAGAATAAAAATATAACTGGAGGCTCTAAAGGTCCTGAACTACATATCCCTCAATTATTCTAATCAGAATCAAAGAATGCAGCTGCCATGCTCCCTCATCTGACTGAAACAGAATGATGATTGTTTTCAGAGGACTTTCCATACATTATTTGTGCCAAGTTTGGTTCACAATGGCCATGTAGTTTCAGATAAGAAGATGAAAATGTGATTTCCAATAGAGTTGCCATGGAGACTATGAGCCACCATCCGGCCATGTTTGCAACCTGATCAACATTAAATAATGATCGTTGGTAGAGGGTGTCCCAGTCATCAATCATGTGAAGTTTCAATATATTTAGCCCTGTAGTTTCAGAGAAGATTTTTGAAAATTTACCAATCAGAATCAAAGAATGCCCCTGGTTTTTCATCTGACACGAACAAAATGACGCTCGTTTGTAGAGGACCTTCCACAGACCATTCCTGCCAAGTTTGGTTCACAATCAGCTCAGTAGTTCCAGAGAAGAAGATGAAAATGAGATTTCCCATAAGGTTTCCATGGTAACTATGATCTGCAATTGTGTCCATGTTTGCAACCTGGTCAACATTAAATGAGGATCATTGGTAGAGGGTGTCTCGGTCATCGAGCATGTGAAGTTTCAAAACATTTGGCCTTGTAGTTTCGGAGAAGATTTTTGAAAAACGACCAATCAGAACCATACAATGCCTTTGGCATCCATGTTTTTCAATCAATGGAAACAAAATGAGGAATGTTTGTAGAGACCATTCCTGCCAAGTTTCGTTCACAACGGCTCAGTAGTTCCAGAGAAGTAGATGAAAATGTGAAAAGTTTACGGATGACGGCGGATGACAAGTGATGGAAACAGCTCACATGGCCCTTTGGGCCTGGTAAGATGCAAAAGGGCAGGTATTTACAGGAAATTCAATTTTGGCAGAAACTGCTATCACAGATGACATTTCACACAAACTTGAACTCATCATGTGATTTCAGAATTTGTAAACAAAAAAATGTTATAGAACTGAATAACTATTTTGAAGAGTATCAATGTGGGAGAAAAGGGATGTTGCAATGAGAGCAGGAGATTGGGTATCAAACCGGGAGTCTCCCAGTGAAATTGGGAAAGTTAACAGATCTGGTACCAAGACCAAAAAAAGGTCTAAACATGGGGAATTTGGCTACTGTTAGGGTAATTTTCCGACATAAAAGATTTTTTTTATTCAATTAACAGGCATTTACTCCATAACCTATATGCAATTAACAGTACAAATTTATACTAAAAGTATGGTAAATGGTTTTGTGTTTGGAAATTATATTCTATTAACAGGGTTTTCTAATTAAAAGATATTCAATTAAGTGGGATCCACTGTATTTTATTCTTGTTTCCGAACCAGGGCAAGTGATCTTCAGCAGTTCGTAAATAATGTGGCAAACAAAGAGAAAAATAACACTTTAATCAGTTATTTGATCGAATTTTGAACTGTTTGAAATTTCTTTAAAATGCTTCAATCACGTTTATAGACATCTAATTTGTTCCTTGAGAATACCATATGGCACATGTCACACTATTCCAGAATGGCCAAAGGAAACATTGCCATTTCCTGTGAGCAGAGGAAGTAATTCCTGCAGTTTAATTATTTATTGGTGTTTAAGGTCACATATTTTTGCACAAGGGCTAATCATGACCACAACATGAGTATCAACTCAAAACCAGGGGTGAGCGTTAATAAGCCATGTTGCCCATTTTAGAGAGGGTTTGCACCTCCCAAGTATTGGTGACTGGGTCCTATTTTACCAGTAATACAGAGCCTGTTTACCGCAGTGAACAGGCAGTGCTTCACTTCCCAGGGGTGGAAGAAGCCAGAGTACACAGAGAGAACTACTGAGCAATTGTCAGACTTCACAACATACCAACTCTCCACAAGCAGTTAATCCGTGTGGGTAAAAAGGATTAACTGGTCGAGTGCTAGAAGCCACTATCATGGCTCTACTGAAAAGTGCTGGAAGTACTGTGTGCATTAGCTTGTCGTTTGTGCAGCAGTAGATGAAGAAATGTTCTTATAAAATTGTATTGTTACAATTTATTGGAAAGCGCCAAAAGGCACTCTCCAATAAATAATAATAAAACAATTATTGATGATAAAAATCTTGCTGTACTAAGGTTCCCCTGCTGGCAGCATTGTATCTTTGAAAAAAAATGCTTGTGTTACAAATCACAGTTGAAAAATAATTTAGCACTCTTCCAGTTAAGTGTCTTTCAGGACTGAACTGCAAACATTTCATTTTGAAGTTCAATGTTCTAACCACTAATCCATCGTGCTCTCGCCTTCACATGTAAATTCAATACAGCTTAAGATGCACTTTGGTGTGGCTATAATTATTCGAAACATTAGACTGCGGCTAGTAAGGATTCATGTAAAACTACAAACACAATGGTCCAACAGTTACTCACTCCACCAGAGTCATCGTACTAAGTTACAATAAAATCCCTTCATAAATATGATCAGTGGACTGTGCTAAAGGTTTTCAGGCTTTGGGCCCCTGTCGCCGTAATGGTCCACCAATTGCAACTGAAAGGGGACGTTCTCATCTAGATATTATACAGAGTCATCATATCAAGTTGCAATGAAATCCCTTCATAAATACATCCTGTAGACTGTGCTAAAGGTTTTTGGGCTTTGGGCCAATGTAGCCATCATAGTATCATAGTTGACCGATCGCAACCAAACGGGGACGTCCTCATCTAGACATTATACTGAGTCATCCTACCAAGTTACAATGAAATCCCTTCATATATACAACCTGTAGTCTGTGCTAAAGGTTTTCGGCTTGGGCAGCAGTCACGGTTGAACGATCGCGACCAAAAGGAGACGTTCTCATCTAGACATCTGGAGATATCCAACCAAGTTACAATGAAATCCCTTCATAAATACAACCTATTGACTGTGCTAAACGTATTCGGGCCCCCTGCAGCCATCACAGTTGATCAATCGCGACCAAAAGGGGGAGGACATTCTCATCTAGACCTCACCACCTCAAACCTGCTTATGAAATTTTGTGACAATTGGACAAGAACTGTGGGGAGGAGCCTGTGCTAAAGGAAAATGTGAACAAACTAACAGACTTCAGCACATGTGATGGCAATAGCTTATCTTGACTTTGTCAAGATAATCTAAAAAAAATCAGTTGCAGTGCCATAAGATTTACAAGTCTTTTTCAAATGTTGTAAATATAATATTGTATGGGATAGTGCTCATTTCAAAGCAAGTACTGGCTGGCAATACCATGATTGGCAGATCTGAATTTCACACTCCAGAAATGCAATTTTCTGGTTTTTTATTGAAAAAAATTACTTTGCCACCAGTGTACAAAATACAAGAAGTTTGCAACAATTTTTCTGTATCCTCTGAACTATTTTTATTTTTGTAGTTGAAACGAAGATGTCCTGAACTGTGTAACTATTCTCAGACTGACCTACAGGCATATCAAGTACATGTTGTTAGTATGTTTATTGGGGTTCAGACAGTTTTACAGATGGAGACAGCCTAAGTACCACCAAGAAGAACCAATGAGTAGCTGAAAGCAACTGTCAAGCTCTCATTTACTTACCACACAAGCAGAGTTAGCAATGGCTGAAGGCAAGTGCACTGTTGACATGCAGAATGCCTCAGGACACTGTGAGAACCATGCTCCCACATGGGAAAACGGGATTAAGTGTCTTGCCCAAGAACACAACACAGTTTTTGCTGGACAGGATCAAACTTTTGGTTTAGTCCAATGAACTAACCATGGAGTCACCACACTCTCTGTAACCAGTACTGACTACTGCTCTAATGACAATGCAGTTACTGTCAGGATTGAACTATCAACTTCTCGATTTAAAGTCCAATCCTCTATCCATCGAGCCACTGCACACATTTACTGCAACTCGACTGAAGGAAGATTTAACGATTGTCCATGACAGCCCAAAAGTATATTCAGACGTGAAAAGTATTGGCCATGGCTTTTGTAATGACTATGCATGAGGCTTGTCCAAAACTATTAGATAACTTCACATCTGCAAGTAAGATATCTTTAATTAAAATAAGAGGTTAGCATTATCAGATTGGGTGTTAATTTCATGAACAATTCAAGTTTTGCAATCTAGGTACCACAATCCCTGACAATATATGTGCTTGATGTAATCTTTGAAATCACAAGTCTCTTTTTTGGGCATTGAATTTTAGTAATGGACAGTGGCACCATGTTCCCATGGTCATTCTGAGTACATTCCCATCAATTATAAAGTTGATCTTTCTTTATCTCCTAATTTGTAAACTTTTGATAAAAAAAATGTGAAAATTATGTATTTCTATTGAAATAAAAATAAATATATTCAAATATAAAATTTCAAGACATGCTATAAACACAAAAACGAACAAACCTCAACATTAGTTTCAAGTAAAATGCAAATAAATTTAAACTAATGTCAACAAATATAACCAACTGTTACACATAACACAATCACTCACACAAACACTGCTTAGCAAATAATCCAGTAAAATCTGTGTTGCTTCCTGGCTCCTTTCACCAAGGATATCTCCAAAGAAATTATTTCTTGAAAGGTTATCAAATCACATCACGGCTATTTCAAAGAAGTATTGTGCTAGAATTGATTACAAATTCAACTCTGTGGTGTTCATAAGTACAAGATGCTGTAACCAAGACCTTGAGTTACAGATAAATTGTGGACACTGTTGTTAACTTTAATTTCTTGCTGATAACAAAAAATTTGTTTATTCATGAGTCAATGGCAACAAGTTCATACAAATTTCTTTTGCTCCAAGTTAGTAAAGTGTCTAGAAACATTCTCCAAAAAACTAAAAAACAGTTTTGAATATAATCAGACAAAGCTTGGATACCAATTCGGATAAAATATTACCAAAAAATCACATGCATGCATTTTTAGGTTACTATTATAACAAGAGGCCCCAGGGGGCCTGAGAGCACTCACCTGGCATGGTAGCCTAAATATCAACCCAGAGAATTGATTTCAACAAGTTGCATCTGCTCCTCCTTAGAAAAGCTTATACCAAATATTCAAAGATTCTGACCAGTGGATCTAAAAAAAAAAGAGGATTTTAAAGAATATTCCTCATATTGAACTAAGTTATAATTCGGGCTCCCACAGGGAGCCCATATATGAACCCAGGGACTTGGCTTGAACAAACTTGAATCTCACCCCCCTAAGGATGGTGCACACCAAATATCAAAACATTCCGACTGCTGGATCTGAAGAAGATTTTTAAAGAAAATTCCTCATTTTGAACTAAGTTATCATTCAGGCTCCCACAGTGAGCCCAAATATGGACCTAGGGACATGGCTTGAACAAACTTGAATCTCCCCCCCCCCCCCCCCCCCCCCCCCCAAGGATGCTGCATACCAAATATCAAAACATTCCGACTGCTGGATCTGAAGCAGATGTTTAAAGAAAATTCCTCATTTTGTACTAAGTTATAATTCAGGCTACCACAGTGAGCCCAAATATGAACCCAGGGACTTGGCTTGAACAAACTTGAATCTTCCCCCCCCCCCCCCCCCCCCCCCCCCCCCCCCAAGCATGGTGCATACCCAATATCAAAAGATTCTGCCTGCTGGATCTTGAGAAGATTTTAAAAGAAATTTGCCTGAAATACACTAAGTTTAAATTTGGGCTCCTATACTGGGCCCAAATATAAACTCAAGGGGCCAATTTGAACAAACTTGAATCAGATGCACCCCACAATGTTGCATACCAAATATCAAAAGATTCTGCCTGCTTGATCTGGAGAAGAAGATTTTTGAAGAAATTTGCCTGAAATGCACTAAGTTCGAATTCGAGCTTCTATAGTGAGCCCAAATATGAATCTAGGGAGCCGATTTGAACAAACTTGAATCAGATCCACCCCACAATGTTGCATACCAAATATCAAAAGATTCTGCCTGCTGGATCTGGAGAAGAAGATTTTTTAAGAAATTTGCCTGATTATGATGTCACCATTATCATCTCATATCAAATTTGGTTCAAATCGACCTCACAGTTTTGAAAATAGAAATTTTAGGCGTGGCCAAAATTTTTGCCCCTCCCATAACAAAGGCAATGCCCGACAAACTTCTCTTGAACAAACTTGATTCTAAACCTCAAAAGGACTCTGTATACCACATATCAAGTCTCTGCTACTGGTGGTTCATTAGAAGAAGATTTTCAAAAGATTTGGCCATTTTTTCCCCACCCCTCTGCTCAATAGGAGTCGAAACCAAATTTGCATAAAAATCAAAATGCCCCTATATAACCACTACTTGCATGAAATTTAATTAAAATGTGGCCAGTGGTTTAGGAGAAAGAGGCTCAAACACCACCTTCACGCAGGACGGCGGACGGACGAAGAGTGATAAGAAAAGCTCACCCTGACTTTCAGTCAGGTGAGCTAAAAAATAATTCAGCCCTTTTCAATACCAGTGGCAAGTTGTTAGACAACTGCTGGAAAAATCTTGCTCATTCTACCTGAACAAAAACACCAACCAGATATTGATATTTGGAATGCTGCTTCTTAGAACATTCCAACAGCTAAGTTAGATCTTAGCATTATCACTAAAATTTAAGCAAGAGAGACATGTTCTTGTAGCTTAACAATTTATTCTCACTGGTAGAGTAACAGGCCTAAATGTGGGGGGGGGGGGGGGGGGAGGGGAGGATGCAAGGGTGGAGGACGGTTGGCAACCTACCCACTTTTAAATTAATCAGTCAGTGAAATCTGCTTGCCACCAGAGAAAATATGTGCTTCATGTACAGTGATTTTTATGCATAGCTCAATGAAATTCTGAACATACAGATGGCCAGGATAGTTCCAAATAACACTATTTAGAGTGTATTTCTATAAAAAAAAATTGAGGGGGGGGGCTGAATCCTACGAATGGAGGGGGTGGGGGAGACCCTTCCCCAAACTCAGTGCTTTGCACTTCACTATTTTGTTGTGGTATATACCATGGTAGGACCCCTGACTGCATATCTGATTAAGTAACTGGGGGAAAAATCATTTGCTGACAGTCTTCTCTTAGACAATTAGACAATAATGCAACTGTTGTCCGAGCAGAAAGATGTTAGACCATGGAAAACGAAATGGCCACGAATAGATTACTGGAGCCACTGCAAGAACAACTAACAATATTGAGGAACAACTATTCTACAGCAACAAATTTGATTTATCACTTAAACTATTTTCAAAATATTTTTCAGCAAATCAAGTCATGGCTGCTGTGAAGCAACTTTTTGGACTAGATTTGATGAAAAATTCATCTAAATTTTAGTAATGAAATCATTGGCCAAAAAGTCCATTCAATTTATAGGAGAGAAACCTGGTTAAATGTACTCAAATTATGCTTAATTCAGTGGCAAGAGATTTTGTTCTGGGCAGGAATATCCACCAGCAGCATGCAAGGAGTTTTTAAACAAGAGGCCCCAAGTGGCCTTAATCGCTCACCTGCCCAAGTGGTTTAAAGAAGTATTTGGGGGTCACATTCAGTTAGACATGGATCATCAACACTACAACACTACAAAGGAATGAAGTCATGAAAGGCAAATTTTATGGAAAAACCCAAAGGAATGGATTTGAACAAATCTGAACCTAATATGCACCCCCTCACCCCACCCATAGAATGCCCCAATATTAAGCCGGGGACTCAAATTGAACAAACTTGAATCTCACCCCCTTATGGATGCTGCATACCAAAAATCAAAAGCTTCTGATTGGTGGATTGGAAGAAGAAGATTTTAAAAGAATATTCCTCATATTTAACTAATCTGAACATTTAGGCTCCCATAGAGAGCCCAAATATGGACCCAGGGATTTGATTTCAACAAACATGTGAATGAATCTTCCAAAGATGTTATATGTGAAATATAAAAGCCTTTGGAGCAGTGGTAAGGGAGAAGATTCTTTAATGTTTTTCCCATTAATCACAGTGTTAAAAAAATGATGACTCTGCATTTTTTCAAAGTCCTGGAAAAGTACCCTATGAAAAAAAAATGATAGTAATTTTTTTTTTTGACCATTCCTTTCTGCTGTTCCTAAGGAAGCTTCACACAAAATAAAAATTCTCAGTGCAGTGTAGTTTTGGAGATATGGGCGTTTTAAATTTTTTCTATTTTTAGCTCCTGCATTTCCGATGGGGTGACGGGAAAATTGTTTTGAGCATAAATTAGGTACTCATGACCCAATGAGCCCTCATATCAAATGTGGTTCAAATTGGCCTCTCAGTTTGGAAAATAGAAATTTTGGTACAATTCGGGTTCCCACAGAAAGCCCAGTTATGAACCCACTTGGCTTTAACAAACTTATATCTCACCTCCCTAAGGATACTGGATACCAAATATCAAAAGATTCTGACTGGTGAATCTGAAGAAGATTTTTGAAAAATATTTCTCACAATTGAACTAAGTTATAATTCGGAGCCCAAATATGAACCCAGGGACTTGATTGAACAATCTTGAATCTCACCGACCTAAGGATGCTGCATACCAAATATAAAAAAAATCTGACTGCTGAATCTGAAGAAGAAGATTTTTAAAGAAAATTCCTCATATTGAACAAAGTTATAATTCGGGCTCCCACAGTGAGCCCAAATATGAACCCAGGGACTTGGCTTGAACAAACTTGAATCTCACTCCCCTAAGGATGCTGCATACCAAATATCAAAAGATACTGATTGGTGGATGTAAAGAAGAAGATTTTTAAAGAATATTCCTCATATTGCACTAATTTGAACATTTGGGCTCCCATAGAGAGTTCAAATATGGACCCAGGGAATTGATTTCAACAAATATGTGAATCAATCTTCCAATGATGTTATATGTGAAATATGAAAGCCTTTGGATCAGTGGTTTGGACTAAGAAGATTCTTTAATGTTTCCCCATTACCCAAAAGTGTTAAAAAATGCTGACTCAGCACTTTTTCAAAGTCCTGAAAAAGTACCCTAAGATAAAACTGATGGCAATTTTTTTTACCATTCCATTCTGTTGGTCCTAAGGAAGCTTCACACCAAATAAAAATTCTCAGTGCAGTGCAGTTTTGGAGATATGGGCATTTTAAATTTTTTTCTATTGTTAGCTCCTGCGGTTCCCATGGGGCGACGGGAACATTTTTTTTTTTTGGGGGGGGGGGGGGGCATAAATTAACTACTTATGTCTCAAAAAAACCTCTTATCAAATTTGGTTCAAATCAGCCCCTCGGTTTGGAAAATAGAAATTTTGGGCGGGGCAAAAATTCTTGCCCCTCCCATAACGATGGCAAATATAGCCCCTAGAACTTCTCTTGATCAAATCGGAGTCTACACCTCAAAAGGAAGCTGCACACCTAATATCAAGTCTCTGCTACTGCTGCTTCATGAGAAGAAGATTTTTAAAAATTTAGGCTCACTTTTTGGGCGTGGCCATACTAAGGGGCAGGTCAACTTGATTTGAACAAACTTGAATTGACATATGATATGAAACATGCACACCAGATTTGGTTCAATTTGGTTGAGTAGTTTGTGAGAAGAAGTCAATAATGTAAAGTTAACGCCGGATGGATGGACGACGGATGGAAAGTGATTAGTAAAGCTCCCCTTCAGCTTCGCTCAGGTGAGCTAAAAAGACAAGTTCAATTGAAAATAACAGAATTGCTCTAACATTCAACATTCAGGAAATTCTCATCAATAAGCAAATTAACCAATTAGGTGGCCTCAAAAAACAAATTTCATTTTTTACAATGTATACATGCCATAAAATGAATTTCATATTACAGCTGCAGTTTCCAAATTTATCTATTTATTGGTGTTTAAGGTTACATATTTCTGCTGAATGTTTAATCATGACCACAAGTTTAGTCAATCGTTTATACCCATGTTGACCATTTTAGATTGATAACTGGGTTCTATTTTACCAGTAAAACAGAGCTTGTTTACTAGAGTAATGCTAAAAACATATATTTGGGCATTGTAACAGCATGCATCTACTTGTTTTTTACTTGACCAGACCAAAATTTGTTCTTAAAAATTACTTTCCTATAATGTATCTGTCTGTTTGAACTCTCCAACAAAATACAGTGAAAACCCTCAAACCAGCCTCTCTATAAACCGAACCTACCTCTAAACCGAAAACGATTTCAAAGGTCCCAAATTTAAGCCTATATAAAGTCATTACTCAAAATATCTATAAACCGTATACTAACTATTCCAAATACCGAACACCCTAAGAGAATTTATCAAGTTGTTTTAATATACTTCCATACTCGCTAATCTGAACACATATTACTTAATGAACTGGAACACCTGATTGAGAATCCCTCCCATAACTAACAATAGAAAAGTTTAACTCTGTTGTTTTCTTATTGCGACAGATTAATTAACTGATATTGTGATATAAGAATATAAGTCTACTCACTGCTTTCTGAAACCAAAACGATTCTGAACTCTTACAAAGATAGCTGAACCACTAAAAAGTTCCAATATATGGAACTAGATTAAAATAAGTTTACATTATTAAAGCCCTCCAGAAAAAAGCCCAAACCATCTTATAAAGATCTGAAAAACCCTGATCAAAGAAACAATTGTGCATTCAAATAGGTGACATTGGTCAATTTTTTTTTTAAAATCATAATCATTCTGCTATGTATATGTTATTTAATCTGCGAAATGTTTAAAAATAAATTTTACAGTTTTACATGCAACTTCAAATAATTAATTTGTCACATTTTTCATAATCATAAAAAAACTAGATGTGTCATTTGACATGAATGCCCCCATCCCATGTGGTAGCATAACTGAGCACTGGATATAAATGCCTGTAGCTAAATTAACCGTTTACAATATCTCCAAAAATAGGAGAAACAAGAGCTGGACTTTCGTCCGGTGCATACCCCCACGTGGTGTACCGCCTAGTGTGGGCATACCTATGACCAACAAATATTATTTATGAATATTCTTGTATGGACTGATGGACGGATGCACAGATGGACGGATGCAATCCAGTATACCCCCCCCCCCCCTCCCCACACTGCATTTTCTTCGAAAGTTTACACCAATTTCTAAGTCAAAAGGTATGGTAAATTGTTTGGTGTTTGGAAGTTTTATGCAATGAGGCAGAAGCCTTTGTCATAGGCAAACTGCATGCCATATTTCACTGAAATCCGATAACCCCAATCCAGTATGCACCCCCCCCCCCTCCCATTTTCTTCGAAAGTTTTCAACAATTTCTAAGTCAAAAGGTATAGTAAATTGTTTGGTGTTTGGAAGTTTTGTGCAATGAGGCAGAAGCCTTTGTCATAGGCAAACTGCATGCCATATTTCACTGAAATCCGATAACCCCAATCCAGTATGCCCCCCCCCCCCCCCTCCCATTTTCTTCGAAAGTTTTCAACAATTTCCAACAATTTCTAAGTCAAAAGGTGTGATAAATTGTTTGGTGTTTGGAAGTTTTATGCAATGAGGCAGAAGCCTTTGTTATAGGCAAACTGCATGCCATATTTCACTGAAATCCGATAATCCATACCTGAGATACAGGCTGAACAGACAAATAATGCCTATTTCCTACAATTTCTAAGTCAAAAAAGGAGGATAACTCTAAAAAGGAGAACGTGAGAAATATCGTTGAATCCTTTTTTTAAAGTCTATACCATAAGCAGTGTTCATGGCAAATTTCATTGCAATAGAACATTCGATACCCGAGATACAGGCTGAACAGACAAAATTTGGCTCAGATGGACACAATTTCTAAGTGAACAAGTAATAAACAGAAAAATAACTAGTGTGGGCATACCTATGACCAACAAATATTATAAAAAATAATAATTTACTTAAGTTATGAATATTCTCGGATGGACTCACAGACGGGTGCATGTAATCCAGTATACCCCCCCATTTTCTTCGAAAGCGGGGGTATAATAAATAACCTCTTGCAGTATCTCGGTCTCAAAGAGTCTGGGAAAACTGAAATTCTAAGTACTTCCAAGTTTAAATTAAAGTTAAGTAACTTTGTAAAAACATCAACCAAGCTTGGTAAAATTCAGTTATTACTTGTAAGGAGCCCATGGCAAAGGTACATACTAAATTCAGCGTTTAGCGAAAACAGATAAAAAAAAATTAAAGATGAAGGTAAGTAACCCAGCAAAGAAAAAAATAAAATTGACTAATTTGGAGCCGTAACTCTGGCCACAATCATCAGACCAGGCCCAATTAATTAATATTTGTTGAAGTTATCACGTTAATGAACAAAAAATTTGTTAAAATTGACCATTAGGCCTAATCAATGAATATTTGTTGTAGTTATTGGGCTAGCGAACGAAAATTTGTTAAAACTGACTAATTAGGAACCATAACTCCACCCCCGATCATCGGATCGAGTTGGTTTTCGAACTCAATCATGAAAATGTTAAGAACAACTCACATATTAAATATCGAACCAATCAGAAAATATCTTCACTTTATTATTCTAAAAAGCACATTGTTATGGAATGATGGATGGACAAGGGCAACATAAAATAATCCTGCCCATGTTATAGCAGGAGATTAAAAATCATGTTACCAGAAGAAAGACTTGCCTGCATATCTTACACTGTAGTTGAAAAATCTTCATAAACCAAACAGGGATTTCACAAAATACGAAAGTGATGTGGAACTAAATGTGTTGAAAACTGGTGAACTTCTCATATTGAAAGGGGGTGGGGGGGGGGGGGGGAGTGGGGGGGGAGGTTATTTAAAATTATATATAAATAAAAAAAAACTGATCATATAGGAATTGGCATCAAAGGGCTGTTGAAGTGTTGCTCAGTAATATTACATGTGGTTTCAATCTACTTATTTAGCACATTTGTTTTAAAAAATATTCCAAATGGCAATATAATTTACATTTCATGAAGTTTTCTCCAGTGATGAGACTCGCAATGTGAGTTAACCATTGAGAAAACTTTGAATTGCACACCTTTGAAACAATTTTGTGATTTGATCAGCCATAGACAAAGTAATGAATTCCTCATGGATTCCCAAACATGACAAAAATTAGGCTTGATTGATAAATTAACTTTTATAAGGACTAGATTGATTTTGAATACAAAATTTGGCCATTAATAATTAGTTTCTGTTTTACATTACTGGAGAATACCTAAATCATAGTAGCTGAACAGTCAACACTTTTCAAAACAAAGGCCTGATACACTCCTACCAGGAAATGAAACAAGTTATTTCGTCCATATTTCAACAAATGGTTTACGCATTTGAATGAGGAGTCAATTCTAGGAGTTTCTACGATCTTTGTGGCATATTTACAAGGCTCTTCGAGGACGTTGAACGTCGAGCTGTTCGGGTAACCAAAAAATCTACTCGGTGTTGGTTGTTGAAAAAAAAACTAAAGTCAAAACTGTGCAAGTCTAAAAAAAAAACCCTGTGCTTTTAGTTTTCGTATTTAACATCTAATTCTCAGTTATAGCCAAGGAAGTTGTGCATACCGATGATGAAACACAACATGCTGGAAATGATGATAAAAGACCTATCTGCATATGGTTCGAAAGACAAATACACCACATGTAAACTCTGCACAAAGATTATGGCAAAATACAGAAACACTATTAAGTCGAAACATGATGCTGAATGGAGGCATGAAGTGAATTTTGCAGACATGAAGTGAAGACAGCTTTAAAAAGCAGACTGATGGTTAACATGGGATTTTGCCAAATACCACCTCCCTATAATAAAGTATACTGGTATTTGTCCAGCAGTTTCAGTATACACTGTGTTGGGTCATTGTTGATTTCATTCTGTATGTAATTTGTGCTAAACTGCTTAATGTTTACATTGTTTACACTTTGCTCTGTCGGTTTGGCCAAAACTTGCTGTTGATTCTGACTCGGTTGCAATTCCCATTCAGATGGTCAGAACACATGTGATCATCAGTATTTGACTGAAAATTTCGACTGAGGATCTTCAGGATCAAATACAAGTGTGAGGTCATATGCTCAGGGAGGAAACAAGGCAAGCTTGAGATACTGTAGCTATTTGCATTGTGTACATATCAAATCAAGTCAAACTCAAAAAGAAGCATGTGATGTGGGGGAGGATTCACATTTCTGGGGAATGCTGCTTTTCCTATATACCACCATGCACATAAAACATCACATCACAGGTCCATATCATGGACTCCCAAAAAACCTTGTAGTCTCAAAAAGTGGCTTTTGTCACAGCTTCCATACTTTGTTCAGTTTTCCCATTTGTTTAAATAAGAAGAAATAAAAAATGAAACTGAGGCACAACTCTTTTATCACAACCAACACCGAAACCAAGAAAAAAATTCACAACCGAACAGCTCTCCTTCAAGAGCTACACATAGTTTACATGAACATGTTAGCTGAGGGAATTTGTACTCCTGTTTTAATTTCATATCACAATTATATCTGCTATCTAATGTATGATCTACATTCTATTAGGCAGGGATCTATTCCAACAATATTCAGCTCACTGTGAGGCAAATTGAAAATTTGATGAAATAGATCTCTGAAAACCTGATATCTCATTTTATCAAGAGGTTTCAAAGAAGATTACAATATTCATTGACTTTATATGATTTCGAGGAGCTGCAGGAACCCTGTAACAAAGGTAATAAGACAAAACACGGAGGTGGAGTTTTTCTGGTATTTCATGAGCACCTATAGAACACATGAGATACAGGAAAAATGACAACAAGCAGTGTGCAAAATTTGACTAGAATGCTCATTCCATTTGCCTGGAAGTTATGCAAATTTAAATCTAGGCAAACGGATGACCTATTAGCCAAATAATGCATTTTGAATGGTAAAGTTTGAGTAACTTCACCAGCCTTTCTTGTGTCTTGATAGACTTTTCTCTTGAGAGGCTATATATATTTCGATTCCATGCAATATATGAATACTTGGTAATGATAACGAAGCAGTTTCCCCAAAGAATTTTTACGTAGCCAAACGTTCAGTTTGCCATCCTAAAACCAAGTGGACAGTCAACCAGTTAGAGTCATTTCTGAAATTTTGCACACTGCAAGGCAAGGGTTGTTTATTCATACCTTCTGTTGTCTACCCGAGCTGTGTTCTGTATTTATATCACAATTAAACTTGAATTAAGTGAATGAAGCTTATATTTTTGAAGAAAAATATCACCTTTAGTAGTCTCGGATAACTTTCTTGCTTGACACTGTTTTGTGCAAGAAAATTTCATTCATGCCATATTTATTTATTGGTGTTTAAGGTCACATACTTATGCACAATGACTAATTGTGACCGTGACAGTTTTACAGGTGGAGAAAGCCGGAGTACCCGGAGAGAACCACCAAGCATTGACGAGCAACTGTCAGCTCAACATTCTAACTCTGTTCAAGCAGGGTTACAGCGGTTGAAGACATGTGCACCATCAACGTGCAGTACACCTTAGTATACGACGGCATCATGCCCCCATGTAGGCAACTGGGATAATGTGCCTTGCCCAAGGACACAACGCGGGTCGTCCTGGATGGAGATCGAACTTGGGACCTCTAGCATACAAGTCCAACAATCTACCACTGAGTCACAGCACACCCCATTGACACCATACCGTCACTGAGACACGTATTGTCCAATCAGATGTGTTCTTACATGACGCTCTTATATGTAATCTGAATTAAACGCGTAGTATATCTAGCACATTTACCTATGTCTGTATTTTATCACGTAACTTCGTGTTTGCACAGCAACCGTGATATAATTACTGTGATGGAATACTGACACTGAAAAATTAACTTAATTACAACAAAAAATAAATATAAATACTTTGGTATATCTGAGAATGTTTGCTATGATGGCTGGAACATGTTCAGTTGTCGGGCAGTTCTTCCATTCACATCTGAACAATCAGGTAAATCAGTACATGCACTCTGTGGTATTGGAAGAAAAGTTCTAGCACTGGTGCTTGGTGTGTTTCCAAAGAAAGTTGTAGGTGTTGTTATGAGCTTTCCAACATTGATATTTTGATTTTCTGGTGTTGAAACAGATACAGCTTGATTGGCACTTGATTTGGATGAAAACTTTATGGGTGTAGGATGGACAAGATGAACAGTTTGAGATGCGGGAAATGTAAACATAGTTTGTTGACTAGAGGGATTATTTGGTGTGATTGGTGGACTGTAAGTTAAGGGCATCATCAAGTTAACAACCTGGTGAGAACTATTAATGGTCTGTCCATTAGAATTACTATGAGAATTGTGAACAGGTGACAGTGATTCTGAAACTGCTGAAGAATGTTTTACATCTAAGGCTTCACATTTCTCATCTGCACCCACACATGACTGTTGGTGGAACACAGGTCTAAATGCAGAGTCTGTTTTCTCTAGAAGTTTCTTGTTTGAAGTAAATTTGCCTGAATCATTTGAATCTTCATCAGATAACGGAGAAGCTAAATCCATGTCAGAGTAGGAAATCTTCCGACATGTTTGAACTGATGGGTTGAACTTGAGAATTTTTTCTATGGGAGCTTTCTTGAATTCTGGAACAAGATGTAATGCTTTGGAAGAAGGCTTCTCTTTGTTCACACTTCTGTTACTCATCTCAATACATTTTGTTATTACTTCAGAAGGTGGAGTTAAGAGATCAACTTTAATTTTTTTCACTTCTGGTATATTTTTATTTTCCATTGGAAGTTTGTGTTTTCCACAAGAATTCTGATCATCGACACTGGACAAAGTTTGTATTGGAGTTCGCTCATTCACATCCTTCAGATCTTTGGGATCATTATTCTCTTCAGGTGTAAGCATGGGAGAGGATTGTGTGGAGGCATCTATCACACTACAAGACATCTTTGAGACTTTCACAGGATTTTTCAATGATTTTAGCACTGCTGCAATCTGATCTTCTGTGAGAATCACAGGAGAATTCTTTTGAGAGCCCTGAATGCCCTTAGTTTTTATAATAATTGTTTCAGTTTTCACTGGTTTCTTAGGTTCTGCTTTATTTTCATTGAATGAACCAGGAGATTTTAATCCAGCTTCTGGCATTACTGATTTGGCAACTGTTGAGGCAATATTCTGAGCAGAGAACACAGACATGTTCTTTACACTTTTATCATCTAATCCCTTAACTACACGAAATTGACCTTTATTGTGCATGAATATATAATGTTTCTTCTGGCCAGCTGACTTTTTTGCATTTTCTTGGACTTGATTTCCTTTTGAAGAATTTGATAAAGTTTCACTTGAGTTTGCAGCTGAAATATAAAATACATCAAGTACCTATTAATCTTTCTGTTAATCTTTTTAATTTTTTACTGACAGGACTTGCAAATACCACCAGCAAAATTTATCCCCCCCAGCCCTTCCAATTTTTTCTTTGCTTACTTCATTGAGGCTATAAGCTGTTTTGAGGAGCTAAACAAAGTAAACAAGAGCTGGACTGTCATCCGGTGCATACCCCCACATGGTGTACCGCCTAGTGTGGGCATACCTATGACCAATGAATATTCTTGGACGGACTCACACACGGACGGACGCATGTAATCCAGTATAACCGTCCCCCCTCCCCCCATTTCTTCGAAAGTGGGGGTATAAAAATGAAAAAATTTGTAGTAATTTATATATTGTTTATACTTACCAATGACCCAGACTTAGCTGGTGCTAACCCAAAAATATCTAGGACCAAACACAAATTTTGCCCCCCCAATCCCAATATGCATGCAAAACCAAAAATCAGAAGTCCTATCTGGCCCTCCATACATTTTACCCTCCGCACATGCGCAGATACCAGGAAGTCACCAAATCTGGCGCCAATAAAATCATTTTTTGTAGAAAAAAAATTATAATACTTCAGCGGGGAGGTATAAGAGCCCAGTACTGTCCACTCATGGGAGGGCCATTCCCGTCTGGGTCATTGGTAAGTATAAAAAATACATAAATTACTATAAATTTTTTCATATTTTTATACTGTAACCAATGACCCAGACTTAGCTGAATCGTAAAAAGGCGGAGGACCTAGAACTTCCGAAATAGTAGATCAACATAGATCAAATCCTTCAATCCATGATGAAGAAATTAGAATTTACATGTATGTCTCTTAATACCATAATAGAAGAGACATAACCTAATATGGATCCCAATTATGTAAATCCTAAATCTAAGCATAAAATCATGTTAATTAGGATGTAACAAATAAACAATTTTAGAGAGTAGTCTGGACTAGGCCCAAAAAATTATTATGGCACACTGAGAATGAGAGAAAAGTTCCCATAAACCTACGCCACACAATAATACTGCAGCTGATCGCCGAACATAGTATGGACAAGACAGCTTCTTCAATAGTTACATACCTCATAAGGCAGTGAAGTGGACAAAATGACCCCCCACCCCCTTTTTTTTAACATATCTTCAAAAGAAAGAGGGGAGAGCTCTGGAATCAATAAGCAGAGCCCGGAAAAGATATAAATAAATATCGATCAGGCACTCAAAAATCGCGACATCGACGCCGTAGCTGCGACGGGTGGTGCAATCTCACAAAATTCTAAGTTCATCAAAGGCCATAACTCCAAGAAAAATATTTGGAACAACACATGCATTGAACAGTGGCTAGACATCAATAAGATACACTTACATGCCAAATATAAAGTCATTCCATCAAGTATTTCAAAAGTTATTGAGTTTTGAAACTCGTTGGTCACAGACAGACCGACATGAAACTCGTTGGTCACAGACAGACCGACAGACCGACATTGCCACTTATAGAGCTGCTAGTCGCAGCTAAAAAATTAATTTATGAATAATAAATGGTGCTTAAAGCCACTTCACAAGCCAAGGCTATAGCGTAGATTTTGGTAAATAACATAATCCGCTACAAAATATGCACAGAAGACGCCGTATACAGGTACAACAAAATCAGTGAGAAATCAAATATAACGTATACATACAAAAGCGGGATACAATGAACAATCTCTGCAGAGAAAACATGCTTCAAGATCATTCACAGGAGGCCTCTGTAATATTAATCTGGTAAAAACACTATCCAACGTGTACTATTTGGTATCTACAACTATAACATGTGAGAATATGCGATTTAAGAACCGACAAAATAGAGACCAGGATCTAGAAATGGAAGTAGGTATGATTAACCAGCTCCAACACAGACCGCCCTAGAAATATATAATAATTTCAAGGTCCACCAAAGAGATAGCGTAATCACACATTGCGCGAGTGCATAAAAATCCAGCCTATTAATCATCTAAAAACCACTAAATGGCTATGCCGTAACCTATGAGCTCAAATAGCGGCTATTATGATGATAAAATAAGTGCCTGTATATTAGAAATCAGAAATTAAATACCGGAAACAAATGCAACAGAACTGCATATATGCCTATGAGGGCGCCATCCAACACGCAGAGTATGTATGTATTAAAATATATATACGCGGCAGTGTGAGTGTGTGGAGGTGGGGGGAATTCGAAAATATGTCGAAATCTCCTCACCCACATTACTTAATCATTGCTGGTGCAGACAGCAATAATATAGTGACCATAAAGCTCTTTCACGTCAGAAATACACCGTAATGCTACTGAGAGCGGAGAATGACGTGCAGAATAAAGATTCTCTAAAACAAAACAGGTCAAGAGGGAATAAACAGCTGCGCCATGAGCACATGATATGCCCGTTATTAATTACAAGAGGGAAGCACACAATATGAGTATACATGTGTACTTGTCAGGTTTTTTTTATATTCTTGTACAATAATCATAACCAACAACATACTGTGTTCAATAATATGGAAATAAAATTATTTGAATTTCATGTATATATCTTATGTCTATAGAGATCAAAACTTCAAGAAAAAATCAACGATTTTCTAAGTAATAAAGTCCCATAACTCTGGAATGACTAATCGAACGGCGACACCAACCGAAAAGGAGCTTCCTTCCATCAACATAAACCACCTACCAAAAAATCGTGAAAATCTCTTGAAGCGTTCTCGAGTTATCGTACGACGTAAAAAATAAACAATTTTCTAAGTAATAAAGTCCCATAACTCTGGAATGACTAACGAACGGCGACACTAAACGAAAGGGAGCTTCCCTCTATCTATATACACCACCTACCCAAAAATCACGAAAATCTCTCAAAGCGTTCTTGAGTTATCGTACGATGTGTGACCGGACGGCAGATGGACGGACAGAGGTACACCATAATACGACCCGTTTTTTTTCAAAACGGGCGTATAATAAAAACGTCTTCCACTCCAGTTAATAACTGGAGTAGACGTGTGTAAGTGACCCATTGAAATAACATTCCAAGCCGCTCCACACAACTCCATCCGGCGCATAAAACTATCGCTGTTAATGCGTCAGATAACAGATAAAAGTGAGCCAAACAGCTGGTTAATTCGCTCTGTGAAACAACAGATGAACCAGCCAAATGAATAGTGGGATATGTGTATCCTATCCTAAATCCCATGAGGCATTATCTAGTTCACAAAAGAAGTGATCTAAAGAACTATACTCACTACAATTGCCAAATGTTCGCTTTTCGACTGAAAGATAATCATAAATAACCTAATTATCCACTTCCAGTCAAAATCGGCTGGACCAAGTTCTGTAAGAGCCTCGAACCACCGGCTCAGGGGAGTCTGATCAGTAACTCAGTCTGACGAGAAACCCCTATCCAAGTGGCTGTATAGACAATCCTAAAGAAATATATATCAGAGAGATACCTATACCTTCGCTATGAGCCCTTTGAAGTGAATTGAGTCTGGGACAAACTCTCCTACTCTTCTGTTGGCTGTGGTCGATTAGACCCCAACTTAAAAGAGTCAAGTATAGATGCTTTCTTGTAGTTTAATCCTACAATAATGAAAGCTTACCATCAAAGACTTAGGTATATCTATACCTTTGCTATGAGTCCTTACAGACGATCTGAGTCTAGGACAACCTCTCGTACTCTTTCTGCTGGTGTTGGTACATTATACCCCCCCCCCAACTTAAAGAGTCGAGAATTGATTCTTATCATAAAGACTAGAGTTGGAAGACTAAAGTGACCTATGGCAAGTTTTCCACCTAGTCAAATGCAAAGATGAGGACACAAGGCTTCGTTGCATCAGAATAACTCCCACTTAACATTAGTTAAGACCGAGAAATAAATACTAGGTCTGGAAAGAATTTTAAAAGGTACAGACAACCACAAAATTCCTTTCCATATAGACGATGTGTCACAGTACTTAAAATTAAAGTACATAAGACCATGAGACTAAATTCGCTCTAAGAAATTATCTTCTCAATTGCGTCCGAGCAAACAGCTAAATGATGAAGATGAGGCTAAAACTAGGATCTTAGCCTGCTCAATCAACGCAGGGGAACTCTCCACATCTTCCCCTGTTGTTTTTAAAAGTATGAACAATCACAAACGATTAAAAATACAGAGGAAGAAGATAAGACACCGAATTACTTTTTCCCACAGGAAGTTAAATATGGTGTCGTCTACACAATCGAAGACCTGTGACACCCGTGTAGACTTAACCGGAAAGAGATCTTAATACCCCGCTCTTTACCCGGATGAAGTCAGCGTCCAACTACGCTAGCGGTTTCTCATAATTGCTCGCAGCATTTTGAATCACTGGAACAAGTTCAAGGAAATGATAATGTATGGTATCTATATCATCCAAGAGTTGTTCCGGAAGGAAAAGTTATCCTTTCCATCATACGTTCAAATCAGTTAGAATCACAGTCACCAGCATCTAAACAGGCAGGTGACTGGACCAAATAAGCACCATGCAACAGCTCAAGATTTGAGACTGACGTTGAGTGCTTCTGCCTTAGCAGGAATACTGCGATTAGCTGTGTAACTGCGACAGCAAGTCCGTTACAGAGGGCTGAGGAGCAGCGGTCATGAATAGCCTCTTCGCCGGCTGCTCCTAGGACAGGGAGTCCAATATAGTTATTACTGCGGACGACCCGATGAATGAAGCCTCATCTCCTTGGCTACTAGATGGTGCGACCTTCTTCACAAAAGATGGGACCTTTTGACGATGCAGACTTGAAATCCTGAGTCACTCAGCCAAGGTGCGGTCGGGAGTGCTTGGTAGACGCTAAAGAAGCAAAACTGTAGCCGTCCCCGGCTAAGAATTGAACTAAGCGTACCGACAATAGCTATGTACGTAAGCTCTGACTGACGCAAGTTCCTACCAACAACACTCTGCTCCAGATGTTTTTGAAAGAGAGAGAGGGGTCTCCTCTTGCTCGCGGTCTGGAGAGACCTGGACGAGCGTACCTCAGAACTTACTGTCTTCTTCCTTCCATCAACACTGGGTGAGCATGATTCGATTAAACAGTGCTCGCTACACTCTTATTCTCTCCCGACCGCCACAGACATACCCGGCATCACATCACCCACATACGAGTGAGATCTGCTGGTTCAGCTAGCTGTAGACAAGGGACGTAAACCTTTTTTGAAGCCTAGCTCTTGTCTAAAATCATTGAGCACTTTTCCACTAGCTCTAAATGCAATGCATATGCGACATATCCGAAGTCATGGTCCTAGTATCCAATCTTAACCGTTTCACCAGCGACAGGGAACTGAAACCACTCATCAGGTTTTATAGCCCTGTGCAATATAAAGATCACTTTGTCCGTAATGTAGAGGAAACCATAAGACTAGCCGACCCCGGCTGCCTATTAGACGGGACGTCCCGGACAGGAGGCATGGACGTATACTCCGACTGACGCAAGTTCCTACCAACAACATATGAACCCAGATGATGCTGTAAGAGAGAGAGGCCTCTCTCTTGCTCGTGGTCCTGGATGACCTGGACGAGCGTACCTCAGAACTTGCCGGTTTCCTCCTTCCGTCATCGCTGGGTGAGCATAACTGCATATCATATTGTTCGCTCTACCCTATATGATCTCCTAGCCCGGATCGTATACACCCGGCGTCACAGTTCTCAGAGGCCTGAGTAACTACTTCACCGGTCAAGCTAACTGGCGACAACAGACTTTTGCAGTCGTGTGTGCTTTTCGAACATAGAGGAAGCTATAAGACTGGCCGACCCCGGCAGTCTATGGAAGGAGCGTCCCGTGGATGTAAGTTCCACTGACACAAGTTCCTACCAACAACCTCTGACCCCAGATGTTGTTATAAGAGAGAGGGGGCCTCTCTCTTGCTCGCGATCACGGAAGACCTGGACGAGCATACCTCAGAACTTGTCTGACCGACACAAGTTCCTACCAACAACCTCTGATCCCAGGTGTTGTTATAAGAGAGAGAGGCCTCTCTCTTGCTTGCGATCATGGAAGACCTGGACGAGCATACCTCAGAACTCGTCTACTTCCTCCTTCCCGTCGTCGCCAGGTGAGCATGTTCGTATGTTTATAGTGCTCGCTACACCCTTATTCCTCTTCTCGACCGCTATGGACATATCCGGCATCACATCACCCACATATGAGTGAGATCTGACGGTTGAGCTAGCTGGCGACAAGGTTGTCAATCCTACTAAGGATCTAGGCACTTGTCTAATTCCTCGAGCACTTTTGCCGCTAGCTGTTCATTGATTTGCGGCGACGGCAGCACACTCTCTGATGGCGTCACAAAGCCACACCATGTTCTTGTTCCTCTGTAAATAGAAACTAATGAAAGTGTCAATGACACTGTAGCTCAACTTGTCAAGACAAAGACATGTACATGTATAGTATGTGACACAGCAATGACAAACATCTAGGTAATGACCTGATAACAAAGGTACATATAAAGTATTGAAAAGGTCTGTACATAAATACTGACCGTTGCCTGTAACAAATGTATAGGTAAAGTATTGTAAAGGTGGGTGACAGTCAGATGCTAAACTAGAAAAGAAATCTTTGAGTCCCAGAGTGGGTCAGACTGAACCCCAAAATATTTGTTCTCATAGCACAGTGATAACAAAGGCACCCCAAAACACACTCATTCCTGTCCCAAGGTGAAAACAAAGGTACCCAAGAAGTTTCGTGAAGATCAGTTCACAAATATGAGCTGTGTAGAAGTTGTGACAAAAAACTGATTGGACCTAATTTCGGTACAAAATGGCCACTGGCAGCCATCTTGAATTTTGGACTGCACCCAGAAACACTTGTTCTCGTCCCAAGGTGATAACAAAGGTACCCAAGAAGTTTTGTGAAGATCGGTTCATAAATACAGCCTCTAGCCCGAGCCGTATTGACATGTGCACTTACAGTGTATAAGTAGCACTGAATAAATCAAAGTTAATCTAATTTGCATAATTTCAGCACTAGAAAAAAACCCGTACTATATGTGATGTATTCCATGTTACTAAACATTCATACAAAAATTTATTCAAATCAGAACTTTCATACAGAAGTTCTGTACAAAAGACTGATTGCACTAATTTTGGTACAAAATGGCTGCTGGTGGCCATCTTGAATTTTGGACCACACCCAAAAACACTTGTTCTCATCCCACGGTGATAACAAAGGTACCAAAGAAGTTTCGTAAAGATCGGTTCATAAATACGGCCTCTAGCCTGAGCCGTATAGAAGTTGTGTACAAAAAACTGATTAGACCTAATTTTGGTACAAAATGGCCACTGGCAGCCATCTTGAATTTTGGACCACACCCAGAAACACTCGTTCTCGTCCCAAGGTGATAACAAAGGTACCCAAGACGTTTCCTGAAGATCGGTTCATAAATACAGACTCTAGCCCGAGCCGTATTGACATGTGTACTTACTGTGTGTAAGTAGCACTGAAAAAATCAAAGTTCATCTAATTTGCATAATTTCTGAACGAGAAAAAAACCCGTATTATATGTGATGTATCCCATGGTACTAAACATTCACACAAAAAATTGTTCAAATCAGCGCTTTCATATGGAAGTTCTGTGCAAAAATCTGATTGCACCAAATTTTGTACAAAATGGCTGTCATCGGCCATCTTGAAATTTGGACCGGACCCCAAAACACTCGTTCTCGTCCCACAGTGATAACAAAGGTACCCAAGGAGTTTCGTAAAGATCGGTTCATAAATACGGCCTCTAGCCTGAGCCGTATTGGCATTTGCACTTACAGTGCTGAAAGTAACACCAAAAAACATCAAAGTTAGTCTAATTTGCATAATTTACGCACGAGAATAAAACCCGTATTATATGTGATGTATCCCATGGTACTAAACATTCATACAAAAAATTATTCAAATAATAGCTTTCATATGGAAGTTATGTACAAAAAGTTAAAAAATTTATAGTAATTTATATATTTTTTATACTTACCAATGACCCAGACATAGCTGGTGCTAACTCTTAAAATATAGGGCCAAACACAAATTTTGCCCCCCAATCCCCAAAATTTGCATCTAAAACTAAAGAAAACATGTCCTGAAAGGACCTCCACACTTCGCCCCTACTGCGCATGCGCAGTGTCAAGGACGTTCCGAAACTGGCGCCATTTATCATTCTAATAACCAGTGCCTGGTAAGCGCTATGTACTCAGCGGGGAGGCAAGAGTTCCCAACTCCTGGGAGGGCCATCCCCGTCTGGGTCATTGGTAAGTATAAAAAATATATAAATTACTATAAATTTTTTAACATTTTTATACTGTACCAATGACCCAGACATAGCTGAATAGTAAAAAGGCTGGAGGGCCAAGGACATAGAGCCAAATGGAATACGCTCAATAAAATAAAATAGAGTCATCCCCTGTAGGGAAAAGAAGTAATAGGCCTTACATGTATCTTTCTTATTTATGATAAATTAGAAAGATACAACACCTTCCAAAAATTGAGCTTCATACATCCATGTACTCTATTAATATCCAATAATCCTTATACTAATAATTTTTAAAGTAAGCCAATAATAAAGTAAGTCTAGAGAATAGAGACTCTTATACTCCTAAAAGTGTGTGAGAATTGCATAATCATGTCCGTTGACATATGCAAAATTCAAAAGCTATACTTTAAAAACTAAGACTTGAATGAATTTTATAAACTTAAACTTCTCACTAAACAACCATCCCAATAACAGCTCAGAATTACTAACTCCGGAGGAGGTATCCCCTTGTTTTCATAGTAAAAAACAGGTGACCCAAGGGAACACCCTCCCCCCCCCCCCCCCCCTTTTTCTTGCCCTGGGTCAAATAGCCCTGAGCGAAGAGGGCAGCCGAACGGAGACACTGCCGAAACAGACAGCCTACCTAGCTATAGTAGCAACTGTTAAGTGAATGACATTCTGAGCAGTAGAGAATAGACCTAACAATAGAGGCCTCCAGAAATGGACTCGATATTTCTGAGATAAAATTCATGAATGGATGGCTGAGCGCAATGAGCAGCCTTCAAAAATCTATAATAGCAACACTATTAATGTAAGCCCAAGAAGTAGAAGAACTCTTACTTCATGAGCCGAAATCTTAAGCACAACTGCTAAGCCAATGATATACCATAAGCAGTACGCTAGTTAATAGAATCCATTAACAATAAAATGGAGCGTAACGTCCTTCTACTAGACATCAAAGACAGAAGAAGCTTACGCCCTTGTAATAAACAGATATCTGTTTATAAATACATAAACTGTACCCAGAAAGAGTAAAGGCCTATGCCCATACGAAGACGGAAGGACCTTAAAATAATAGGTTCCAGATAATAGGAGCCTAACTCTTATGCAACAATCCAACCTAAATAGTAACGGAAGTATTGATTCCGAAACTATGAAAGTGAAAATCATCCATCGATAGTGCATGAAACTCACTGACTCTACAGTAAAAGAGAAACCAACAGAATTACTGTCTAAAAGGTCAGAATTTGAAAACTACTGTTTCCAGAGGCTCAAATGATTACTTAGCTAAATAAGAACCGAAGTTAAAATCCGTATAGGAATTTAATCTAAAGATTCTAAGTCTATTTATCAAAAAGTTACTAACTGACTTAGATAAAGAGACAAAAGACTCAAATGTAAACTATCGTAGAGTGCATAGGTATGAGGTAACAAACCTATAACCTAAATAACAACAGGCTGCAGTAGATCTTGTGAAACAAGTATACTAAAAAATAGCAATGAGTAGTATGGAGGGATCAACCATATGAACATAATGATCCCTACACCACGACGGAAGAGCCTCCACTTTAGTCGCATAGAATAGCGAAGAAGAGGATCTCCTATAGTAAGAAATCGCGTCCAAAGCTCGTCCAGTACAGTGCTTACAATGCAATACGGACCACACAACGGAATACATGAAGGTTGCGACCTTGCTGGTTGTGATAAAGATGACACGATTTACCCAGTGAAAAAAGATCCTCACATAGAGGAAGATTTCACGTTAAGATCCACAGTAGACAAGAGAGTAAATTACTCATGATCTCTGTGAAGATAGAGATGCTATCAACAGAAATGTATTGTGGTTGTTTATCTTAGCAATACCTGCTAAAACAACAGCGCCGGAGGATACGCGTATCCTATCATTCCGTCCTATAGATCAATAGAGCGTTAACAGTATTAGCTCAGAGATCTGGACAAGCCAACACATACGTCTGCAATTGATTAGCAAGCTGTGTCATAAATAAAACATCATTGGGCGCTCCCATAGATAGCAAATCTGATTAAATACTTGTTTGTTGAGAGTCCATTCTGACAGCAACAAGCGACCCGTAAGAGAACGGGAGTGCGATAAAACAATCAGACGACCCAGAATATGACGGACCAAAACTGAACTTGGTGTAGTATAACCAACAGACGGATTCTTTCCATTAAATTGAATAACGGAAACGAAAGAGTGCCTCCCTGGTTCCGGAGATACGCCACTACTGTCGAATTAAAGGACAGGAATTTGGGCATGCGTTTCTGAATAAAGTTCATGCAATGACATAAAGCAAGCCTAAAACATTATTCCGCGGAAGTTAAACTGATAGTTAAAAGACTGCGGAACCCAAAGACCCTGGCACTTCGAATCCGTAGGGATCAGTATATATCCCAATCTGTTTGACTGGCAACCGTCATAACAGCCACACTCGGGTCCGGCAACTGCGGCGGCACTCTCTGAGTCAACCACCGAATGTTTGCCCCAGTCTGAATCTCTTGTAACACTAGATAGACAAGAGAATGTATAAATCAAGCAATTCATGGATTGCCGGAAAGTTGCCGTCGAAGAGAAGCTCCTCCGAGAACGAAGCGACTCTGAGAGAGTTCTTAACCTACTATCCACGCGTGGATGTAGCTAGGGCTGCATCACGTCTAACCAACTCCAATCAGCCACTGAAGGGCGGAGTTATACGTGAACAAACTACTGCCCTCAAAAGAAATTACATTGAGAAGAATGTCCCGTAAATCTTTTCTTGAAGACGTAATGATAACGCCTCAGTAAGGCGGATTACGTATAATAAAGCGTCTAAGTTAAGTCTACTATACATAATGTCGTTCCCAACATTGAAATTGGAAAAGACATAAACGGCGAAAAGAATATATGCAGTCTTTAATCACACCGTCTAGACGCATATGAACTCTCGGTATGCCCTGCTCTGCCAAAATAAACTATATGTAAAAAAGATAAAATGGCAGAAATGAGCCACGCGGACAAGAAACTAAACTATCATGCTTAGTAGCAGGCTTGTATATATATATAAATATATAGCGTCGAAAAATAAAACACATGTTGTAATGACAATATTGGACTGCGTCGGTAAGTCAGGGACAAAGTCCCTGTACCGATCGAAAAATCCGAGTCCAATGACGCTATAAGTCTCTTATCCAAGATCGCAGCAATGAAGTCCGAAAAATAATCACTGGAAGAAATGCCATAAGATATGAAAGGCATCTTCCGATACTACTAAAGGGAAAACTCGAAATCTTTCGAATCCCTTTCGCCATCCTGTCGGACCCTATAAAGCGTTCGGTCGTCCGTAGCTTGATGCAACCGCGGACCGCACCGACCCAGCGCCGTCGGATAATTCCTGATTCGACCGAGAAACCGTCAATTGCTGGGATGCTGCGAAACAACTGTGCTAACTCGGATAGCACGTCCGTCACTGAGGCCTGAGGAGCAGCGGTCTTACGATGCATTGCCGCAGGAAGCTCCGAGATCGTTACCCCGTGCATACTTCCAATATGCGAGCGAACGGAGTGTATAGGCCTCGTGTCCCTTGGCTACCGGATGGCGCGACCTATTCGCTGTGGAATCACTGAATGCCGAAACTGATCGGATACTCGAGGTCACGTAGCCAATGTGCGGTCGTGTGCCCTGCTGTGAGGATGAGGAAGCATTAAAGACAGTATCTCGGACTGTCAATATAACGGAGCGTCCCGAGCAACGGACATATGCTCCGAATGTAAAATATCTGAACCACAACATGCGGTCCCCTATGTTGTTGGCTTCCTCCGATCTGTCCTCAATCTGCCGTCACTGGGTGAGTACTAAAGTAATTAAAGTGCTCGCATCACCCAAATCTCCTTCCTAGACCGCAACGGACGAACCCGGCAGCCGAACCATTCGATGAATGTACGCTACACCGGGTGAGCTAGCGAATGTCACTCCGTAAGCGATAGACATATTCCATGAGCACTTATTGCCGCTAACTCTTCATTAACTATGACGACAGAGGCACACTTTTGAAAGACATCTCCATAACTCTTCGAACAAGAAACCAGAAATGCTTGGATAGCAAGCATAAAATAATAATATATATAGCGTCGTTCAATAATTCGAAAGTTTGTGTGACATTATTGGACTATGTCGGAACTGAGGGACGATGTCCCTGAACCGAACCAAAAATTTCTAAGTCCACCGACGCTATCAGTTTCTTATCCGGCATCGCAGCATATGTTGTTCCGAAAGGGAAAGCTTGAAATCCACCGAATCCCTTTCGGTATCCCATCGGACCGGATGAAACTTTCGGACGTCCGTACCCGCTTCCGCGGAGCGTCCCGACCCAGCATCGTCGGATAAAATATATGCGACAGATTCAGTTGATGCTGGGATGCTGCGATAAACTGTGCTATTAAGGAAAGCACGTCCGTTCCCGAGGCCTGTGCAGTAGCGGACTTACGATGCATTGCCGCTGGAAGCTCCGTGTACGTTGACTCCCGCACACTTCCTATGCGAACGTCCGGAGTCTGCAGGCCTCGAGTCCCCGGCTACCGACCCAGCGCTGTCGGATAATTCTCGATCCGACACCGTTTCTGTCGGCTGCTGGGATGCTGCGATAAGCTGTGCTATGTGCACAAGAATGTCCGGCGTCGAGACCTGCGGAGGCGCAGTCTATCGCTGCTTCGCCGAGGGCAGCTCCGCATCAGATGGCTCCCGCATACTTTTCCTATGCGAACGTCCGGAGTCCATCGGTCTCGAATCCCTGGCTGCCGGATGGTGTGACCTGGTCGCCGAAGAATCCTTGATCGGCGAAGCTGGTAATATATCGGCGGTCACGCAGCCAAGGTGCGGTCGTGTGCGCTGACGAGAAGAGGAAGCCTTAGCAGTCTCAGCGGACTGCCTATACAACGGAGCGTCCCGAGCGACGGACGTATGCTCCGCTAACTACACATTTGTACCACAACATCTGGGGCCAGATGTTGTTGAACGAGAGAGGGGCCTCTCTCGCTTGCCGTCCGGATGGACCGGAACGAGCTATGAACCGGACTAAAAGGCTTCCTCCGTTCTCCCTCCGATCCGCCGTCACTGGGTGTGCATTAAGTTAATTTTATAGTGCTCGCATCACCCCAAAATTCCTTCTAGACCGCAACGGACGAACCCGGCTGCCGAACCATTCGGTGAATGGACGCTACACCGGGCGAGCTAGCGGACGTCAAAGGCCGTCGAACCTACTAGGGTCCTCTTAGGCAATTGGCGTATTACATGAGCACTTTTCCGCTAGCCCTTCATTAATTGTGACGACGGAGGCACACTGTTGGAAGACATCACAGATACATCACCCTAATCTTAATCGTCTGAAATAGAAATTGATAAAGTAGAGTGACCCTGCGGGGAAAGGACCGGAGTGTCCAAATCCCCAACAACATACCGTGACATACGCTTCCCATATTGTCATCGAAATCATACGATACAGAACAGGAGTTAATGCGAGTACACTGACCACATATAGAATGATAATAAGGTCAGAGGAAGACTTCCTCTTAAAGCAATAGATCAATATCCTTTCAATGTGAAAAGAAAACAAGTCCTGGTACTCGCACTAACCCCTGGCAATCAAAATACATAATAATAATATGATCCATTAATATAGAAAAAATAATTGAAATCAAAATATTTTGAAAAAATATTTTTTCAGAACAGCCCAAGTTTCTGAAAAGTAACGTTGAGCCCCAATGGATCCCAAGCCTAAGTGTGGACAAAAATTTTAAAAATATTTTAAACAATTTATTCAACACTTACGAACAATAATAATGTATCTAGTTATGATTAAAATAACATAAAGATATTATTATTTAGAAATCCCCCCCTCACACAGAGGGCTGTTGTAAATGTAAACAATGAGTGTAAAAACACTAAAATAAGACTCCAGGCACCCAGGCCCGAAATCAGTTACCAAAAATACACCATCTGATGCAAAACAGAGACTTCCAGGGAAGAAACTGCAGAACATCAGATGGTAGATGCAGAACACAACGCCTAACCACCCGTAGGTGAAGACGTAAACATGGGGAAAGAACAGAATTCATTCTGTTATACAGCTAAAACTCCCAAGAAATTTTAGTAATAATAATTACAGAAACTATGCCAAAAGCATGGGAGAATAGCAAGGGGGAACTTAAAGGACAGGGAGAGAGGAAAAACACTTGAAAAAACAGTGTAACTAAATAATCAGAATGACAACAAAATGGCTGCTGCCTTGAAAATAGGTAACTTAACATAATTTCATTAAAAAATTTTAAGTTACAGCCCTGATAATATTCTGTCACACATTCTTTTCCTCTCCTCCTTTTCTATCCTCCTTAGAATCACCATTTCACTAATATTTATGTGTCTGGCATCATTTAAACTGAGATTTAAAAGCACAAAGATCAGTCAGATGTTAACTGATGAAGGGCCAAACTTAGAATGATAAATGGCGCCAATTTCGGAACGTCCTTGACACTGCGCATGCGCAGTAGGGGCGAAGTGTGGAGGGCCTTTCAGGACATGTTTTCTTTAGTTTTAGATGCAAATTTTGGGGATTGGGGGGCAAAATTTGTGTTTGGCCCTATATTTTAAGAGTTAGCACCAGCTATGTCTGGGTCATTGGTACAGTATAAAAATACAGATTTCTGCATCGTCGGTACAAAATGGCGGCTGGCAGCCATCTTGAATTTCGGACCAAACCCAAAAACACTCTTTCTCGTCCCACGGTCATAACAAAGGTACCCAAGAAGTTTCGTAAAGATCGGTTCATAAATACGGCCTCTAGCCCGAGCCGTATCCAATTGTTGACGGACAGACGGACAGGCGGACAGACGGACCATGGCATAAGCTCAAATTTGGCTTCGCCAAAATTGAGCTAAAAAACTATAGTGACATTTTGACAAGAGGAACAGCTGAGTCCCCTTGCCGCGTTAGGACCGATAGTGTCCAATCGCCTAACACAAACCATGACGCCCGTCATTCAGATTATCAAATCTGACACATGGAGTAGAATTAGTGGTAGTACATCAAGTAAACTTATTACAACGACCAAGTAAATAAAGGAAAGGTTTCCTCTATTTGCCATACTATTAGATAAAAAATAATTACCTAAATACTAATATATGTCATTGTACCACCACCAAATCTACATATAAGATAACATTAAAATATAATCAATGAAAAAATTTATCCAAAAGAAAAACTCTTTCAAAAATAAAATGAAATTTTTGGAAAAAATTTTCCTAATATAAGAGACCAGGTTCCCAAAGGGAATGACGAGCCCAAAAAAGCCTAAGTGTGGACAAAATTATAAAATTTCTGTAAAATTAACTACCACACTATCAGAATATTTAATGTTACTTACAACTGTTGTTTCTAAACAAAAATAGGAAACTACCTAGAGTAATGAAATGTAAACAAAACACCGGAATCAAGACCCCAGGCAACACGGCCCGAAGTCAGTAACAGAAACAAGACTATCCGATGTAAAGTAAGATCTTCCTCAGAAGAAAAAACGATACACTGGATGTAAGATGCATGACCAAAACATCCGAACACCCTAAGGATGAGGACGTAACCCTGGGATAAAAAAAGGGATAAAACCTGTCAATTTATGGGTCAAAAGGTCAAAGGTGCTCTAACCGGAAAACAGTTTCTGGACTTGACTACTCTTTGGCCTTGGACCATGAATACACAGGTGTAGCACTAATGGGCAGATAACTAGCCATACTGAATGAGGAATTCGGTCAATTATTGAAAGGAACCATCCAATACCCATCCTCAATACATCACCAAGAAATGAGACCGATCCATGAAGGCATTCTTGACTTAAATGACAGAAACACAAATAAGATGGTTACTTTGGAGGCCATCTTGGATATTGAATCTGAACAAATATTGAAAGGCGCCTTCCACTGCCAACCCTGATTTCAATATCAAGAGATGAGAATGATCTTTGAAAGCATTTTTGAATTAATTGACAGAAACCAAAATCATAAATATATGGTGAGCATTTTTTAATTCCCCCATATGGTACCCTTTGATTCAACAAATTGCACAATTGCAATGTTTTTAAAATTCATTCAATTCTTCTGATTCTAAAGATGCTTCATACCAAATAACAGGTCTCTGTTCCGTACAGCTTGGGAATATGGGTATTAGAAAATATTTTTTATTTTAAGCTCCTGGGGTTCCAATGGGAATGCAGGAATTTTTGTGGTTGCAGAAATCAACCAATTATGACCATATAATAGCCCACACCAAATTTGGTTCAAATCAGGCCATCATTTTTAACACCAGCTTTGCGTAAGAGATGCTGGGGGTTGAGTTGTGGTGGTAAAACAGGAATCTATGCTAGCACCTGAAACTAGGAATCAAGCCAAGTGACATAGGATAAAACAGGTAAAACTTGGATAACATTTGTTCAAGTTATCAGGCTAACATCGCCTGCATGTCAAGCATTAAAAAAAAAAAAAAAGTCGGAAATTCAGATAAAAAAAAAAAACTAAGGGGCATAACTCCTGAAAAAAACCTTGAGCAGGAACGGTTTCTGAATTCATCCATGACATTCTCAAGTGAAACTATAGACAAAATTTGGTAAAAATCAGATGTTTATTTAAGTTATCAGCTGACATCATCCACAAGTGGAAAATTCAAAAATGAAAACAATTTTAGAGGCGCACATCCTGAAGAAAAACTCGGGAAAGACTGGTTTGACACAACTCAACAAAAAATTTGGGCAGGACTCGTTTTTAAATTCATCCAAGACATTCTCAAGTAAAATCCACAGACCAAATTTGGTAAAAATCAGGCTAACGCCGCCCACAAGTCAGAAATTCAAACATGAAAACAATCCAAGGGGCATAACTCATGAAAAAAAAATCTGGGAGGACTGGTTTTCGACTCCAAGACATTCTGGAGTAGAACCCAAAGGACCAAATTTGATAAAAATTGGATAATGTTCAAGTTAATGTGCTGACACCACCCATAAGTTGGAAATTCAAACAAGAAAACAATTTAAGGGACATAACTCCAGAAAACTATTTTGTTGTTTTGGACAGGACTGGTTCTGACACAACTCAACCAAAAATTCTGGCAGGACTGGTTTTCAAATGCATCCAAGATACTATTGGGCAGTACTGGAATAATTAAATACATCAGTATTCAGAAAATGATATGGCAGTATACCATTATACCGATTATTTCTGACTGCGATGTGCCAAACAACATACAGGGATGAAATGTCAGCTTGCAACTTCGCCCAAAATGTCAGCCAGAAAGACCAAAAGGTCTGCTAATAATTACACCCAAAATGGCAGTTAAGTAGAACACACTTTATGATTGCAGCGGACATTTCAGGTGTAATTCTGTGACTTCAGAACAAAACAGTCTCATACAAGTTTTCATAATGTTATCTTCAATAGTCGTCAGATTATGAAGTGTGCATTTGCACACATCATCAGAAGTGTTAAAATTAGCACACCTCAGCACATAGAATAAATTGCCTTATCAAGTTGTTGTGGTAATGGACTGGTTAAATATTTATATTGGCAAAGAAAGCACAAGTGACTTGCTTTTGTTTATTTTAAAACAATAAAATATCTTGCGTAGGTCTCTTGTATCAAACACTTTTGTGTACACTATTTTAATGGCAAGATGCTATTATGACGTCAGCGAGTGCAAACAGCCAATCACTTTGAAGTACAAGAGTAAAACTACAGGGAATCACTTGGCATTTCTAAAGAAAAATTTCCAGGTTTTAAATAGCAGGAATGCCATTGGTTGAAATGTCAATGTGACTAACTTCGCATGCTTAGTGTAATATAGTACATGTGTCTTCTCACCTCAACTTCTTTCAAATTCGAGGTAAATAATATTAAATTGTTTTCATAATAATGGTGACCGTTGAGACAAAACACTTCAATAGTTGAGAATGATAAGTAATAAGGAAACGTTCCATGATCTGCGAGGGCAGTAAATAGGGAAAAGACCCAAATTTAAACCAACAATAATTTGCACCAGTGAAGAATAATCACTTCTTGCAAACCATGATAAGCAAGTTGAAATTGCATACCGGGATAAAACTGACTTTTCGGTATACCTATTGTGAGCCAATTTGCCATATTGGTGATTGTACTGAAAATAGTACCAACGATAATCGGTATACCAAAACACTGCCCAACAAAAGACACTGAGAATCAAAGACATTCTCAAGTAAACTCACATATCAAATTTTGTGAAAATCAAATGTCAAAGTTATCATGCTGACACCACCCGCAAGTCAAAAACTCAAACAAGGAAACAATCTAAGAGACTGACTCCTGAAAAAAAAATTTGGGCAGGACTGGATCTGAACTCATCCAAGACATTCTTGAGCAGAACTCAAAAATTCACAGAGAAAAATCTCAAATCAAATCAGGACTGACAAAATATTCCAACTATATCATCATTGTTGAAGGCATGACTTGATGGTGAAGTTGGAATATTTCCCAGTAAGGATTATAAAACAGGAACGGGGTGAGAATTACCGCCACTATATGCACTACACAGGGCTAGCCACCAGCAACAGCTCATCATTAACACTGTTTGGAAACATAAAACTTGCTTTCAGCAGTGGTAATGACTAGTGAGACTGGAATTAGCATGAGTGGTGGCATATGTGAAGATGCTATTCATGTCAATGTAGCAAAATATACACTCAGTCTTTATTTTCAACATTATTTTTGTACAATTTTCATCTGAACTATACATTTTGTGAGACAACGTAGAGGACTGGTACCAAGCTATATTCCTGTGAAAAGATTCGGTATGAAACAAATTGGGCAGCCAATTTCAAATTGAATCAAATAGCAACATAAGACGCAAGATCGAATTTCGATGGGCCCAACCCTGAACTTCATTTGAACATACTTAAATCTAAACTTGAATAGGAAGCTGAATACCAAATATCAAGTCATTGCCCCCTTTGGTTCATGAGAGGAATATTGGACTGTTTTTTCCTCCACCCGCTACCCATGGGGGAGGGGTAGGCAGCACATTGATTTTAACAAAACTGAAATGCAACACCCCTATTCATCAATCACATGAAATTTTGGGACTTTTTTTATTTGAATAAACTTGATTCTAAAAACCCTATAAGGATGTCATATAATATTCCAAATATCAAAAGATTCAGACTGGTGGATCTGAAGAAGATTTTACAAGAATTTTCCTCATATTACACCAAGTAAAACTTTGGGTCCCCACAGGAGTCCAAATAAGAACCCATGGACTTGATCTGAAGAAAGTTAAATCGGATTCCTTTAAAAATTTTGATTGGTGGAACTGAAGATAATTTTTCAAGAATTTTCTAAATACAACACTAAGTAATACACCAAGTTAAAATTCAAGCACTCATATGAAGCTTGAATGAAAAACCTAGTCACCTGATTTTACCAAACTTGAATTGAATTCCCCAAAGGATGTTGTATACCAACTATCGAAAGATTCTGGTTGGTAGTTCTGGAGAAGAAAATTGTTTTACTTTTTCGAAAAGAGATGACTCAGCATGTTTTCATAATCTTCACCCCTCCCCAGCCATGATATAACAGGCCTGGCATTCTAGAAAATCGAGGAGTGCAAAAAATTGCCCTCCTCAGATTACCAAAGAGTGCAATTGCACTCGCAAATTTCGATGCATGTACAGGAATGCTATTTTGGCTCAAATACACTTGGAAGTTATTGGTAAGGTGAGTAGCCAATTGTACTAACATGTGTGTGTCCACAAACAAGTTATCTCATTATTATTCATGGAAGAATGTCTGTTATTTAATTAATAATATGTGATGGTCTTCTCACAGTGACATCTGGGGAAAAAATGCAGGCATGTGGAAAATCACACTCGCAATTTTCATTTCACAAGTGCGAAAAATATAGGTGTTTGATTTTTTCCAAAGCTCAGAAATAGTTGCTCATATCCTTTACTTTATTTCCTAATGCTAATCGTAATCCGAAATAAATAGAATTAATTTGATAATTTTCTCTGTAGTACATTTAAAGCCCACAGATATGACTTGAAACACGACATGATATTGGTCAAAATAAGGATCCATGAAATGCACAGCATGAAGAAAAAAACAAAAGACCTTTAAAACTTTTCCATATCAAAAAGAGTTCTGGTCAAAAGGCTGCAGTGTGCATGGATTCCCATCTGTAAACTTCCCAACTGGAACTTTTTATTCTCTGAATCAATAAGAGTTTATGAAGAGAGCACTGTTTAGCAGTGTTATGTTTCTTGGAAGAAAAAATCACTATCGAAATAAGTTCCGGAAAACACACTGCAGTATTCATGGAATGACTTCAGTTCAATGGCAAGCAGACCTTTTTTGTTATGTCAATGAATAAGGGAGCGCCATTTTATTTGGGGTGCTTGACTGTCGGAACTGATAATGTTTGGGAGAATGCCAGGCTTGATATAATTTATAGAACTTTTTTTTTACCCTTTTGATTCTAAAGATCCTCAGGATGCATCATACCAAATAATTCTCTGTGCAGTTTTGAAAAAAAATAGGCATTTAATATTTTTTCTATTTAGGTCATTGGGCAGGGAGGTGGGGGATTTTTTCCAACATAAATCAATTACATATCTCCTAAAACTACTCATGCCCAATTTGGTTCCATTTGGCCAAGCAAATTCTGAAAACAATAATTTTGGGCAGGACCTAAAATTCCCCCCCCCCCTCCCCCCCCCCCACCCCCAAGCCCAAATATTTCCCAACCAAATTTTCTTTGTTGAGCAAACTGGAATCTTGAGCACACAAGGAGATTGCATACCAAATCTCAAAGCATTGTGAAAAGTGGTTTATGAGACAATTTTTGAAGAACTTTGGGCTTTCTGGCACTACCTCAGGCTTACTACTACATCAGGCTTAGCAACTTCTATTGAACAAACGAGGAAAAGTATTTGCAAAGATAATTTAGGCAATATCTGTTTAGTCCAGTGGTTCTGAAGAAGAAGACTAATATGCAAAGCTAATGGACGGCAGATGCCAAGTGATAGCAAAAGCTCATGCTAACTTTCAGTCAGGTGAGCTAAAAACAAAGAAAAGGACAATCATTGGGAGAGGAACCATTTAATAGCTGATATGAAGTGACCATTATACACACTGATAACATGCTGCACACAAAAGTTACAAGAACAAGGATGTAATTGGCTGTTGGTGAAAAAACCAGAAACCCTCTGCCAATGGCAGAGGAGAGAGAGAGAGAGAGAGAGAGAGAGAGAGAAGAGAGAGAGAGAGAGAGGATGGGAGGGGGTCCATAGGAGGTTTGGGGGTCACCCTCAAGAAATTTTTTAAACCTCTTAGAATGCCGAGTAGAGAATTGTTGAAAGTATCAGTGAAAAAATATAACTTTTTAGTGCCATCTTCCAACTGCTTTGTATCTGAGAATGCACATGGAAGTGACTGGTTTTCAACACAAGTTTTCCTCCTAGTTTTGTGCTTTTCCAACTTGGAAATTGGAATGACTATGGAGTGCTTTCTTTCCCGCAGAGCCACATTTAAAATAGTCGCCATAATAACTGCTCAAAGCTTCTCCCTTTTCATTCATTTTCTTCATGTAATCCAAGAAAAACTCTCTGTGTACATCTTGATCTTCGAGCCAGCTCCACTTAAATTTATTTTTTAATCTGCAATCAACATCCTCGTTTGAGGAATCACGATTCAAAACACTCATCATCATCATGTTCATCATCATCACCATCATAACAGAAGATCCATTTGATTGTATTTTGTAAACATGCACATGAGAAAGCAGAAACCATGCGGCTACATTAATTTTTGGGAACCCAACTCTCAGCAAAACGGAAATATTTCCAGCAGGGGAGCGATAAAACTATGGAAACGCAGCAATTAAAAGGACATTTCATTGATGGTCAGTTCGAAAATGTAGAACAAAATGGATGCCGTAATGAATTGAAAAAACTAATATCCAGCAAAAAATGACAAACATTCCTGCAAGAATAAATATACTAAGTAACCACTGCCAGTGCAAGCATCAACAGCTCACGCCAAAGATGACCCACATTGTGTGAAGGAAAAGAAACGAGTTATTTTTTCCCATCTATTTTGATCTCTGAATTTATTTATAAATTATTTTTATATTATTCACACCTCCTCCCCTCCCCCCCCCCCAAAAAAAAAAAAAAATAATTACATAAAGAATCAACAAAGCACATAAGCGACTTTGAGGCAAAGTTTGCGAAGTCTATGCACAAATATTGGGTTTACAGTATATGATCAGTTTACGATAACCTGGAAGTTCAAGTTTTGACAAAAATTTGACTTGCTGAGATTCAATTGTAATGGAAAATTCAGTTAGTGTTATGGCTGTTTACAATGAATATTAGTTGGGTAAAATATTAAATTAATTACCATGTGAAGAGTGATTTGGAGGCAGAGGACATGATTTCTGAGAGGCAGATGAAAACAGTTTGCTTCTTTCTTTTTCAGCCACTGCACATATTTCGTCAAATGAAGAATGTCGAGCTAATACTTTGGACCTTTCTCTTTCTGCTACCTGACAAATTTGATCAAATGAAGCATGACGTGAAAATGGCATTTTCTTTACCCCTGATTCATTGGTACATGTACTGGCAGCCTTCAAATCTGGAACCTTCAAAGCTGTAAAATAAAACTGGATAAGTCAATCATCTGCAAGCAACTTGAGTGAAATCATTAACAATCAGTTCTATTGACAGATAAATCTAGACATTGCCCCAAAACCACATGAAATCTGGGACTGATCGGGTGAGAGTTGTGGCCTGTAGAGTGTGCTAAAGCAATTGTTGGGCAATTAATATCCAACTCCATAATGGCTGCTGGCAGTCATGTTTTTCAACAAAATTCAGAAAAATTTGATAGCTCCAATCTAGACATCACACCAAAGCTATGTAAGAAATTTGAAAAGGATCGAGTGAGAGATGTGGCCTGTAGGGTGTGCTAATGGAATTGTTGACAATTTATATGCCAAATCTAAGATGGCCACTGGTGGCCATGTTTTTAAACGAAATTTGGAAAAAATTTGATAGCTCCCATCTAGACAATGCACCAAAGCTACATATGAAATTTGGGACTGATTGAGTGAGTGTTGTGGCCTGTAGAGTGTGCTAAAGAAATTGTTGGACAATTTATATCCAAATTCAAGATGGATCTCAATGAAATTTGGAACTGATTGGGTGAGAGCTGTGGCCTGTGCTAAAGGAATTGTGGATGGACAGGCGTACGGATGTATCGCAACCAATCTCAATAGCTCATACTTGATGTTGTCAAGCTGAGCTGAAAATCCCCACAGCTCACATCCTATCGATCGGTAAACATCAAAAGAAACATTCTAACTATCTTATTATTCCGAACAAAATTCTGAACATTATTTGTAAGGAAGTGCAGTGGGTTAAAACATGACATGCATTGAAACTATAAACAACATAAACATGAAAATCTAAAGACTTTACTTCAATAACATCAATTAGAACGAACGACGTTACCAGACATAGTTTTCAGACCACAAAAGATAAACAAAGCGTGTCAGCGAAATATTGGAATTGTTTGAATTGTGTGCTAATGTTAAAGCCTGTAAAGTTTGAACAGATCTTAAAGATAATTCAAGTTGCATAATGATAAATAGATTTTTTTTTGACAATAAGAATATAAATTTACATAGATGAAGCAACAATGACATCCTAACTTGATGATAGAACTTGTCATTGTCAGTAACATTGTAAAAGAAAAACAAAGGAGTTGATTCAGTTTCTTAATGAAATTATTTTTTGAACTTTCTGTTGTGTGTTGTTGAGAGTTAGAAATACATTTTTTTTTAAAAACAAAATCAAATGTTGCTGGTCTCACCTCATGATTTGTGACACGTTTGCAGTGAAAATTTAAAAAAGCATTCTGCGATTATTGGTGCCATGTTTTCGAAGTTTCATTTTTGAACTGAATGAATCATGAATGGCTATTGAGTCTTTTGCTGAAAAATTCCACTCTGTGCTTGCTTTATTGAGAATGGTACTTACATTTTTAATACTTGTGTTCACATATCCAGGGAAGAAAGTTCCAATACTACCCATATTTTTGTCAATAACCCCAGTACATGACTTTTTAATGAGGGGGAGTGGGGCTGGGGGGGGGGGGGGGGGGGGGGGAGGGGTGGCAACAAGAAGGCAATAACTCATCAAGAAACACTTGGACACAGCTGGTTTACAATTCCATTTATATTATCACTAAAAAGCTATACATTAATTTCGAAAAAAATCTTGAACAGATTTCTTTTAAATGTGATCACAGTATATGGTAATGTGATTACAAGAAATTTTAAGTCCAAAAAGGGCAATAACTCTTGAAGAAATATTTGGAGACAGCTGGTTCGCAAGCACCTTCATGTTTATTTATTTAGTTATTGGGATTTAATGACACTTTCAAGAGCCATGGTCACATCATGCTGGATAGTTTTATGGGTGGAAAAAGCCAGAGGACCCAGAGAGAACCACAAAGTAGCAGCAAGCAACGTCAGACTCCCCAACTTACTAACTCCACACAATCAGGGTTAGCAATGGTTGAAAACACTTGGCCCACAGACGTTCAGTATGCCTTAGTACACAATTACACCGTGCCCCCACATAGTCAATCAGGATTAAGTGCCTTGCCCAAGGATACAATGCACTTACCGCTGGCAGGGACTGAACTGTGGACATTTTGGTTTGAAGTCCAAAGCCATAAACACTGACTCATCGTACTTGAACAGTTGTCGTTGAAATGTGATAACAAGAAATGTTAATGTGGTGACAATAAATTTCAAGTCTAACAGGGGCAATAACACTTTCAGAAATATTTTAACATTTCTGGTTCGCAATCCCATTCATATTATCACCAAAAAACCAAATATTAAATTCTGTGAAATTTTTTTTAAAAATCCTCAATGTAGTTCTTTGAAATCTGATGACAAGACACTGTAATGTAATTATCACCATGATATTATCACTAAAGAGCATGTTTCCATCCAACAACAAGTGCACCGCCAGCGGTGGATCAATATATGGCTGCCTATGAAGAAATTGCGCTTGTGAAGAAATTTTTAGTTGAACAAAAGGTCAATAATTCCTTCAAAAATAATTGTACATTCCTGGCTTATGACCCATTAAACTTGAATATATTGTTTTCAAGTTATTGGGTGGAGAATCAAAAGTCACCAAAGCTCCCAGATGGTTGCCATGTTGGCCATATTGGACATGCCAGAATGCTGGTTATCAAAAGGAACCATCCTCTAGTCATGACTTATCAACCATAAAAAAACAGTATCTGTTGGATGTATTGTTTTCAAGTTATAGCATGGACAAATAAAAGTTAATGGACGGATGGACGGATATTGATGCTGGTTATTGAAAGGAACCATCCTCTAGTCATGACAAATCAACCATAAAAAACAGTATCTGTTGGATGTATTGTTTTCAAGCTATTGCGTGGGCAAACAAAAGTTAACGGAGGGATGGACAGACAGAGACAGACAGACGGATGGATGGACGGATGGACATTGATGCTGGTTATCAAAAGGAACCATCCTCTAGTCATGACTAATCAACCATAAAAAAAACCGTAATGCTGGATTATCAAATGGACAACCAAAAGTCCCTGAAAATCCAAGATGGCTGCCATGGCGGCCATATTGGACATGCCAGAATTCTGGATATCGAAAGGAACCATCCTCTAGTCATGATTAATCAACCATAAAAAAGTAGCATTTGTTGGATTTATAGTTTGCAAGTTATCGTGTGGACAATCAAAAGTCATCCAAAGGTCCAAGATGGCTGCTGTGGTGGCCATATTGGATATGCCAGAATGCTGGTTATTGAAAGGAACCATCCTCTAGTCATGACTAATCAACCATAAAAAAAACAATATCTGTTGGATATATTGTTTTCAAGTTATCGCGTAGACAAACAAAAGCTAATGGACGGACGGACATTGCCATACCATAATAAAGCCCGCTCATATGAGCGGGCGTATAAAAATTGAGAAATTATGATAAAATGTACATAAAAAGCTGGCAAAATTTCAGTTAACCAAGGTTTCCACTAGGGTAAAAATGATGGGGCTGGTAATTTAGGGAAAATCATTCATACAGATTACAGTACTTACAGACAAAAGTCACAAAACCGGCCCATGGTGACATGGATAATCCAGTTCAACAATGATTGAGTGTATGGGTGTGAACAACAACAGTTTACACAGAACTGATCACAAAGAAATCAAAAATCATGCAGTTGTGACATCAGTTGATGATTGACTTGGAAATTTGCTGACGCTCTCATACACTGCTGCACATGGCGCACGTCGTCTTTGCTCTTTGCGAACTCAGAGAGTGTCATTGATTGATCTCTGACCGACATTCATGTATAATTTTACAATGCATTTCCTACTCTTGTTTGGTGTAACTCGTGATTATTACTCTGTCGAATGCATTGCATTGGTAGCATGAGTTTGATTTCACGTTTTCCCCTATGTCAAACTTCTTGTAGCAATTTATATCAACTACATGTAAGGAATGTGTAGTTAGGGGAATTTAGGGCGCAGGGAATGGGGCCATTCAAGGGAATCCCAAGTCACCTTTGCAGAAACCCTGAGTTAACACACCATTTGGTTACTAACTGGAAATTTGTTAGATTTATTTCTGTATTTCTTGCAATTATTTTTATATCCCTGTTGTTTGGACAGCCCATTATGACAGAGTTTGTGAAGCACCCACCATCTAGTTAGGCTACATTAGCAGAAAAAAAAGAAGTAAGACTGAGATAATTGTGTAAACTGTGAACATGACACAGCACGTACATGAATGCAAATTATGTGCTTAGCCATTGTGTGGAGGGTTGTAGGATTTTTGATTGTGTTGAGTTTGCGAGAGAATGTTTCCCTATTCAAAGTTAAAATATCCCAAATGTGCAATGCATTTACACAGAAAAATCTTTCAAACTTTCTCCTGCTTTAGTTTTCCAGTTTGCAGAATACTAAGACTGTAAAAGCTAGTCCTTGAGTCAGTAGTCTTTAACAATAGTTAGATGTGGCAACTTATTTTTTTAAATATTTTTATCCAGTGGCAAAGACAACTACAGAAAAATTATACCGAGAAGTTACAGAGCACCCCCACTAAATTGGATATCTCTTAACTGAAAAAAAACTCTGTTAATTGAATATAACTTCTAAACACATAACCATTTACCATACCTTCAGAACAAATTTCACGGCTTGACCACGGCAGGTCAACCTCTGGTACAAATTGCCAATCAATTCTTGCAAGCACACTTTAGAACTGCTATCAAATTTATGATAACATCAGAAATCATGCCAATACAAGCATTATACCCATTATATCTTGTTTGACAGAGCACCCTGAGCTCAGAAGTAAAAAAGGAAGAAATACACAGAACATGCATATGTGAATGGGTTAATCAATATGGCACAAGTGCCATATTGATTAAACCATTCACACATGCATGTCATTCTGTGTTTATTATATGTCTTCATATCTATAAAAAGAATTATTAGGGCACCCAGCAATTCATATGACAACAATGAACAAGTTATTTTGCAATCAGTTCAGTTTCGGGTGATCAATCGCCTGCTAATATTTACAAACACATGAGCGATTTTGGGGGAATTTCCATAGGCAGATTTATCAATAGGCCGAACATGAGGTGTACGTATGTTTGTACTAGTGTAGCACATGCATATTTGAGCTACTTCTATTCAATTTGTTATCATTTTACAGCTAATAATGATTGGTTTGAAAGCTCCCGTCTAAACTTTAGAAGTAATTCTATACACAAAGATGTTTTTTAATGTGTAGTTTATTGTCTTTGTGATAACTTATTAGAATGCAATTGATTTGTTTAAAACCACATGGCTTCCATGACTGTAGGTCAAACAGAAATTTCAAGATTTCATTTTCCCTATGGTTTAGTGTTGCTGTAAATGGAGATTTCATAGAACAGGTATGTAATAAAAGCATTACACCCATAATATCTTGTTTGACAGAGTGCCCTGAGCTTTGAAGTACAAAAAAAAAAAAAAAAAACAATTAGAATACAAACTTGAAAACCAACCATTTTGTCTAAACAGTGTTTTCCAAAAAACAAATGGGGAAACATGAAAAATTTTAAAGTAATTTATATATTTTTTACACTTACCAATGGCCCAGACTTAGCTGGTGCTAACTCAAAATTATCTAGGGCCAAACACAAATTTTGCCACCCAATCCCCAAAATTTGCATGCAAAACCAAAAATTAGAAGTCCTATCTGGCCCTCCATACATTTACTCTCCGCGCATGAGCAGATGCCAGGAAGTCACCGAAACTGGAGCCAACATCATTCTTTGTAAAAAAGATTATTATATAATAATTCAGCGGGGAGGTATGAGTGCCCAGTACTGCCCACTCATGGGAGGGCCATTCCCGTCTGGGCCATTGGTAAGTATAACAAAAGGGATGTTACATCCCAACGCTCACCTACATTCGCGCTTGATAATGTCATTCCAATGTAACATGCCTAATATTTAGTTAATATAAATCATTAACTAGGCATCAAATGATTAATGTGGTTCATGTGATGGCCTTGGAAAGTCTATATTTCTGCATTTATTATATATCAATTCAACATAGAATCATTGGATATAAAAGCATTTTTTTCTTTTAGAAATGTTTATGATTAAGAATATGAATCGTGAGGCCAGATATTAAATCATAAATAAGAATTAGAAAAGGCTTTCATAAATCACTGAAATTGTAATTGAAGTACATTCATTGGTTAAAGAGGAGTTGCAGAAAAACATTCGTTCAAGAATGTGACTATAAGTCCCAACAAAAATACATCACATCAACAACTAAAATAAGCCTTAATGTTACTAGTAACAAGTATGAGAAAGTATTAAATAATAAAAAAAAAGTTAAAAAAAATTTTTTTTAAAGAAAGTGAATATTAAGTCCCAAAAATCCCCCTCAAATTCCTCAAATATGCATGTAATGAGGGTGCAACGTTACCGCAATGTAGTTCAGTAACCCATGTGTACAATATCAATTGCCTGGAAAGACACATAGAAACAGAACTCACCTTAACACAAACTTTTAGAACTTAAAATTGAGTAAGTCAGAGAAAAACGTGAACATTGTGACTGAAAAAAAGAAAAGAAATCAGTTAAATTTCTGCATACAGTAGGGTTAATACCTAAAGTAGTTATTGAAATGAGAAATTAAACAGTAATGAGAGGTGAAGGCACCACAATCTGCACAAAAGCAGACTTTAACGCAAATTCTTACAACACCTAAACGCTAATTCTTACAAGTTTTGGTAGAAAATCAGCCTCAAATTCCTCAAATATGCATGTAATGAGGGTTAAATATTACTGCAATGGAGTTCAGTAACACAAGTGTAGAATATTAATCGCCTGGAAAGACAAATAGAAACACAACTCACCTAAACACAAAGTTTACAAAGTTTTACAACTTAAAATTTACTAAGTCCGAGAAAAACATGAAAATTTTGATGGAAAAAAAAGAAAATTTCCGTTAAATTTCTGCATACAGTAGGGTTAATATCTACAGTTGTTATTAAGGTATCAACAGTAATGAGAAGTTAAAGCAGCACAATCTGCACAAAAGCTGACTTTAACGCAAATTCTCACAACACCTAAACGCAAATTCTTACAAGTTTTGACAGAAAATTTTAGGTGAAATTTGGAAAAAAGTCGTAGTATCAGGGTTAAATACTGTTCTGATACTCCCCTACAACCTACATATGCAATAGAATGTAACAAGTTTCCAATTTTTAAGGCTAGTCTGGACTAAGCCCCAAAAATTAGGATGGCATAACTGAGAATGAGAGAAAATTGCCCACAAACATACGCCAAACAATAACACTACAGCTGTATGTAGAATATAGTTACGGATAAAACAGCTTCCTTCATAGTTACATACCCACCCATTAAGCCTGAGAAGGAGTGAAAATGCCCCCTCCCCCCTTTTTTTATAACATATCTTCAAAAGAAAGAGGAGAGAGCTCTGGAATCAATAAAAGCGGTACCAAAAAACAATATAAATAATTATCGATCAGGCAATCCAGCATGTAATCATCTAAAAACCAATAAATGGTTATGCAGCCACCGATGAACTCAAATAGCAGCAATTATGATGATTTTAATAAGTGCTTGTATATCAAAAAGCAAAAAAATAATCACTGGAAACTAATGCAACAAAACTGCGTATATGCCTATGAGGGCACCATCCAACACGACCCAAATGCATAGTATGTATGTATTAAGATACATATACAAGACAGAGTGTGAGTGTGGGGTCAGGTCGAAGCCTCCTTACCCACATTGCTGTCCAGACAGCAAAAATATAGGAACCGCAAAGGCTCCCTCACGTCTAACAGATTCCCTTATGCCACTATGGGCGGAGAATGACTTGAAGAACAAAACTTCCCCTGAAGAAGGCCCTCTCGTGGAGGAAGCTTCTGGCGAATGTTCAATAACAGGCACTTGAGAAAACTGATAGAAGGATATTGTGACGACAGATATGTTATTAGTAGGAATCGCACTGAGATTGTTAACCTTAACGTAATCTACTGAATCAAATGAATTGAAGGATACGCGTATCCTACCATTCATTCCCATGAATACGGCTGAGCGTCAATTGTGTGGGCTCGAATGTCTAACCCTGGCGACACAAATGATGGAAATTATTTTTCCTGTGTGTCGCAAACTTAACTATCCTGGAGCGAACCCCCGTGCATGTTCGCTAATAATATAAATCCAATGATATAGTGTAAACAATAAGACATCATTTCTTCGAATATGTGATCTCCAAGAACCGAGGGTCCCAAGAACCCAGCATATTCAGTCCGTCGGACTCAGGGTTGTAACCCAATTTATGAACTCACGCCGGTCATAATTGAGAAAACGGGATCTGGCAGCTGTAAAACCATTGAATTTCAGCCCAAACTTGACCTTATGTTTACTAGATCCGATGAAACAAAACAGGTCTAGAGCGAAAAACGTCTTCCCACTCCAGTTAGTAACTGGAGGGGACGTGTGTGTAAGCGATTCATCAAAATAACATTTGTAGCCACTCCACACAACCCCATCCAACGCATAAAATCTTTCGCTGTTAATGTGTCTGATAGAAGATAAAAGCGAGCCTGACATTTGGCTAATTCGCTCTGTGAAACAACAAACGAACCAGCTTGTTGAAAATGAATTGCAGGATACGTGTATGTTATCATTCATCCCATGAGGACATTATCTAGTCCATTCTTCAAGTGATCTTAAGAACTATACTTGCCACACAGTCTATCATTCAAACGCTTGCATTTTCGACTGAATGATTATCCTAAATAACCTTTTAGAGCCATGATAAACACGTTATCCAGTTCCAGTTAATTATCGGTCGGACCGAGCTCTAGAAGAGCCTCGAGACACCGGCTCAGGGGTGTCTAATCAGGAATCCCGTGAAGACCTAAACCCCCTATCCAAATGGCTGTATAGTCGACCCCTAAAGTACTTATAGGAGGTTTACCTATACCTTCGCTATGAGTCCTTATAGACGATCTGAGTCTAGGACATCCTCTCCTACTCTTTTCTGTTGTTGTTGGTCGATTAGACCCCAACTTAAAGAGCAGAGTATTGATACTTTCTTGTAGCTTAATCCTACATTAATGAAAGCTTACCGTTAAAGACTTAGTGTATGGAAAACTAGAGCGACCTGTAGAGAGTTTTCCACCTTGTCATATATTAAAGATGACGTCGCAAGGCTTCGTCACATCACAATAACTCCCACTTAGCAACTGTTAAAACAGAGATACATGTGATAAATAGGCCTGGAAAGAATTTTAAAGAGGTACAAATGTCCACAAAATTCCTTTCCATATAGATGTTGCGTCACTGTACTTGAAAGTGAAGTACATAAGACAGTGAGTCTAAATTTGCTCTGAATAAGAAATTATCTTCTCAATTGTGTCCGAGCGAACAGCGAAATGATGAAGGTAAGGCCACAACTAAGATCTTAGCCTGCTCATTCAAATGCAGAGAAACTCTCAACACATCTTCCCCGGTCGTTTTTTTAAATAAATGTGTTCAAAAAACGGTTAAAAATACAGAAGATGATGATAAGAAACCGTATTACTTCTCCCCACAGGAAGTTGAATATGGCATTGTCTAAATAATCGAAGATCTGTGACACCCATATAGACTTAACCGGAAAAGAGATATCCTTCTCTTTGTCCGAATGAAGTCAGCGTCTAACAATGCTAGCGGTTCCTTACAATTACTCGCAGCATTGTTATTCACTGGAACAAATTCAAGGTAACGATAATGAATAGTATCCATATCATCCATGAGTTGTTCCGAAAGGGAAGGTTAATCCTCCTCCGCATCCCTTTCATCATCCCTCTAAATCAGTTTTAGACTCACGGTCAACGGCATCTGAACACACAGATGCCTGGACCGACCGAGCACCATCCGACAGCTCAAGTTTTGAGGCTGACATTGAGTGCTTCTGCATTTGCAGGAATACTGCAATGAGCTGCGAACTCTGCGACAGCAAGTCCGTTACGGAGGCCTGAGGAGCAGCGGTCATGTATTGCTTGTCCGCCGGCTGCTCCTGGGACAGTGCATCCGATTTGGCTCTTAACTGCGGACGTCCCGATGAATGAGGCCTCGTCTGCTTGGCTACTAGATGGTGCGACTTCCTTGACAAAGAGTGGACCTATTGACGATGCAGACTAGATATCCGAAGTCACGTAGCCAAGGTGCGGTCGTGAGTACTTAGTAGACGCTGAAGAAGCCGAATTGTAGCCGACCCCGGCTAAGAATTAAACAGAGTGTCCCGGACAAGAGGCATGTGCGTAAGCTCCGACTGACGCAAGTTCCTACCAACAGAATCTGGCCCCAGATGTTGTTGTAAGAGAGAGGGGCCTCCCTCTTGCTCGTGGTCCTGGGAGACCTAGCCGAGCGTACCTCAGAACTTGCTGACTTCCTCCTTTCCATCATAGCAGGGTGAGCATGTTTGGATTTTATAGTGCTCCCTACACCCTTTTTTGTCACCTCAACCGCTACGGACACACTCGGCATCACGTTAATCAAATCCTGAGTAATCGCTCCACCGGTCGAGCTAGCTGGCGACAAGGGAGTAAATCCCATATTCTGCAGTCTAGTTCCTTGTCTAATAATATTGAGCACTTTTTGCTGCTAGCTCTGATTAACTAAGAAAATGTGACACACCCGGTGTCACGATCCTCATATTCAAGAGTAACCGCTTCATTGGCGACAGGGAACTGAAACCACTAACCGCGGTTTATAGCCTTGTGCAATATTAAAAGCATGTTAGCCGTTATGTAGAGGAAGCCGTAAGACTAGCCGACCCCGGCTGCCTTTTAGACGGGACGTCCCGGACAGGAGGCATGAACGTAAACTCCGACTGACGCAAGTTCCTACCAACAACATCTGGCCCCAGATGATGCTGTAAGAGAGAGAGACCTCTCTCTTGCTCGCGATCCTGGCAGACCTGGACGAGTGTACCTCAGAACTTGCCCGCTTCCTCCTTTTGTCGTCGCTGGGTGAGCATGGTTGTATATTATAGTGCTCGCTCCACCCTTGTTTCTCTCCTCGACCGCTACGGACATACCTGGCGTCACACTACCCATATTCTGGGTAATGAGGTGCCGGTTGAGCTAGCTGCCGACAAGGTCGTAAACCCCATATTCTGAGGTCTAGGCCCTTGTCTTATATCATTGCCGATAGCTCTAATTGTATATAGCGGAATTGTATATTCCTAGCCCAGAATGTACACACCTGGCGTCACAGTTCTCAGAGGCCTGAGTAACCACTTCACCGGTCGAGCTAGCTGGCGAAAAGGAACTAAAACCATGCGCCATGGTTTTTAGCCCTCTGTCTAAATGCGACAACAGACTTTTTGTGCAGTCGTGTGTGCTTTTCGGGTGTAGAGGAAGGCGTAAGACTAGCCAGTCCCGGCAGCCTATTAGGAGCGTCCTGGACAGGAAGGCACAGACGTAAGCTCCAACTGACGCAAGTTCCTACCAACAACCTCTGACCCCAAAAGTTGTTGTAAGAGAGAGGGGCCTCTCTCTTGTTCGGGGCAGACCTGGACGAGCATACCTCAGAACTTGTCTGCTTCCTCCCTACCGTCGTCGCAGGGTGAGCATGTTCGGATTTTATAGTGCTTGCTACACCCTTGTTTCTCTCCTCGACTGCTACGGACATACCCTGCATCACACTACCCATATTCTGAGTAACGATCCGCCGGTTGAACTAGCTGGCGACAAGGTTGTAAACCCCATATTCTGAGGTCTATGCCCTTGTCTTATATCATTGAGCACTTTTGCCACTAGCTTCAATTGTATATTGCGATGACGGAAGAACACTGACGGTGTCACATAACCTCACCATGTTCTTGTTCCTCTGTAAATAGAAACTAAACAAGAGGCCCCAGGTGGCCTGAGGGCGCTCACCTGACATGGTAGTCTAAATATCAAACCAGGGACTTGACTTGAATAAGCTGCATAAGCCCCTCCTAAGAAAAGCATATACCAACTAGATGAAGCTGTTGTGCCCACACAATACACAGGATGTTCCTTCTATTTTCAGTTCCTGCACTTTTACGTCCCAAAATTGAGATAAACGCATAAAAAACAGACTTTTTTTTATTTTTGTTCGGAAATTTTCCAAGTCCAACCCGGCCCACAAATTTTCAGTGTAAAAAAAAAAAAAAAAAAAATGTCTTAAAATTGACCGAAACATATAAAAAAAAACAAACAAAAAAATTTCCGGACTTTGAATCTCACCCCCCCCTAAGGATGCTGCATACCAAATATCAAAAGATTCTTATTGGTAGATCTGAAGAAGAAGATTTTTAAAGAATATTCCTCATACTGCACTAATTTAAACATTTGGGCTCCCATAGAGAGCCCAAACATGGACCCAGGGAATTGATTTCAATAAACATGTGAAACAATCTTCCCAAGATGTTATACGTGAAATTGGAAAGCTTTTGGAGCAGTGGTTTGGGAGAAAAGTAGTGTTAAATGTTTTTCCCATCACCCAGTGTTAAAAAATGCTGACTCGGCACTTTTTCGAAGTCCCAAAAAAGTACCCCATGATAAAACCGATAGTAATTTTTTTTTTTAACCATTCCATTCTGTTGGTCCTCAGGAAGCTTCACACCAAATAAGAATTCTCAGTGCCATGTAGTTTTGGAGATATGGGCATTTTAATTTTTTTCTATTTTTAGCTCCTGCGGTTCCCATGGGGCGACGGGAAAAAAATATTTGTCATAAATTAAGTACTTATGACCAAATAAGGCCTCATATCAAATTTGGTTCAAATCTGCCTCTCGGTTTGGAAAATGGAAATTTTGGGCGGGCGAAAATTCTTGCCCCTCTTATAACGAAGGCAAATATAGCTCCTCGAACTTCTCTTGAACAAATCTGAGTCTACACCTCAAAAGGAACCTGCACACCAAATATCGTCTCTGCTGTTGCTGGTTCATGAGAAGAAGATTTTTTTAAGATTTAAGCACACTTTTTGGGCGTGGCCCTATCGAGGGGCAGGTCAACTTGATTTGAACAAACTTGAATTGACATATGATAGGGAACATGTACAGCAAATTTTGTTGAATTTGGTCAAGCAGTTCGTGAGAAGTTGATAATGTAAAGTTAACAACGGACGGAAAGCGATCAGTTAAGCTCCTCTTGAGCTTCGCGCAGGTGAGCTAAAAACCAGAGTGACTTTTTGGCGAGTGGACCAGCAGTGTCCCCTCGCCACGAGAGGACCGGTGCCTCAAACAACAAACCATGACACCCATCTCCAACGTTGTCTAAATCTGACACATGTTGTGCAAGAATTAGTGGTAGTACATCAACTACAAGCAAGACAATGACCATGTAAACAGAGGAAAGGCTTCCTCTTATTTGGCCTGCTATTTGAGAAATATTATTACATAAAAGCTAAAATAGGTCGATTGTACTACCACCAAATCTACATAAATATAAGATAACATTAAAATATATAATCGATGAAATAATTACACCCAAAAGAAAAAATATTTCCCCAAAAAATTTTTTTGAACAATTTTTTCTCATATAACAGCCCAAGTTCCCAAAGGGAACGATGAACCAAAAAGAGCCGAAGTCAGGCCTGGCATTTTCAGATGCGCGATTTTTTCGTGCGCCAAGGACCATTAAGGTCCATGAAATTTCGCTCTCTGGGTGCACAAAGATAAGTATAACACGTTTGAAAAACGCAGCTTCAAAATTGAAGGATGCGTATTTACGCTTGCGTGTCATAGCGCAGGGAAAATCAGAAGGTTATCTCATTTTTTTTTGTTTTCATTTCAGAGGTTTCGTACCTATTTTTCTGTCATGTAAACTGTAAAACACACGACCATGGAATAATTCAGGTGACCCTCACAAGTTCAGTATTATAACTGTTCTTACCGTAACCGTTCTGCAAGAACTTACGATTTCACTTTCTGAGAAGGCACAGAAAACTTTGCCTGCACTGGTGTAAAACAATATTAAATAATAATATTATTGTACTCCAGTGCAGGCAAAGTGTCTGCAGAAAATCTAATGGTTAACCTGAAATAACATTAAATCATTATCAATCCCACCGTCAAATATTAGTTTCCATGCATCATGGAGGATATCGTAACGTCACCAAAAACAGAGTTTATTACTTGCTCAGTTCCTGGTGTGACAACGTACGTGCTTTGGCTTGGGACGATTCACGGGTTAAGTTGCTCAAAATCTCAATTTATTTTGGTGTTTACTGTATCACAACGCCATCTTTCGTCAGTTACACAAGGCATCACTGAACAGCATAACACAGGCTATTTATATACCTCTGCTGTGTTTACTTTCACTTTCGGTTGTCATGATATTAGATTATCAATCTGATTTTTTGTGAATTTCCGCAAATATTCAAAACGTCACCATCACCTGCCCATAAGAATTATTTGATTGGTTTCATTTTTCACCGAGTATGTACAGTTTCTATTACTGTTACCAACTTATACTCCCACTAAACGACATCGGATAATCAAAGAACTTAAATTAAGTGATAACCACTTGGAGTGACAGTATTCCCTCAACACAAATTCGAAAGGCAAGACTATTGACGTACAATTTCTGAAAGCCGTCTCCATCTAAGAGTGTTCACATTTTTTTTATTTACCGCATCAAGAGTAATTTCGAATGCGATTAATAAAAAAATTGTGTTATCCCAGGACCATTTAGAAAATCTTCAATTGGCATCATGTACTGTACAGCTGGCTCAGGTACAATGAACTGAAATTCAAAATTTATCTGATGGGATGAACTTGAAGGGGATGAAGTTGAACCATGATTGGCTTGTGACAGTTGTGAGTTGTCGGGACCGACGACTTCAACACAGTATTGAGTAACTTTCGAAGTAACATTTATTACAACTATCCAAATTACGCAATGCAACTTTGTGAGGAGAGCATGTCTGGTCACAGTGTTGAACTGCATTCATATGATATATCATGGTTCAACTGTCTTCCATGTCAAAAAAAAATTAGGAGAGCCATTGGCTCTCCTCGATCATTTCAGGAGAGCGATTTTTAGCCTCCCTAAATTTTTCAGAATGCCAGGCTTTCTAAGTGTGGACAAAATTATAATAATATCCCAAAAATTAATTGCCACACTACCGGAATATTTTATGCTACTTACAACCGTAGTTTCCCTAAAAATAATAGGAAACTACCTATACAAATAAAGCATTGTCAATGTAAACAACTTCAGAATAAAAACCGGAAACAAGACCCCAAGCAACACGACCCGAAGTCAATAACAGAAATAAAACTATCCGATGTAAAGCAAGATCTTCAGCAGAAGAAAACACGATACATCGGATGTATGATGCATGACCAAAATGCCTAAACACCCCAAGAGTGAGGACGTAACCATGGGGATGTACAGAATAATCTTCTGTATAATACGTCAAACTCCCAAGAAATTTTATAAAAAAAAAATTGCCATAAAACAAGCCAAAAAGCTTGGGAGGTTAACTAGGGGGGGGGGGGGGGGGGGGGGGGGGGGGAGGTGGTTATCAAGGGAGGGCAGGAAAGGAATACTTAACAAACAGTGGAAAAATCATTATCAGCAATGATGACGTCAGGCTCATGTCCTGAAATTGAGGAACATGAACTAATTTTTATAAATATAATAAAATTACAGCTCTGAACGTTTCAAACCACCATGTCTTCCTTCCTTCATCCAGTTGTGTCCTTGGATCCACCAAATTAACCATTGATTTGTGTCTGGCATTATTAAAACTGAGATTTAAAAGCACAGATGTCAGTTTGATGTTATCTGACCGAAGGGCCAAACACAGAATGATGTTGGCGCCAGTTTCGGTGACTTCCTGGCGTCTGTGCATGCGTGGAGAGTAAATGTATGGAGGGCCAGATAGGACTTCTAATTTTCGGTTTTGCATGCAAATTTTAGGGATTGGGGGGCAAAATTTGTGTTTGGCCCTAGATAATTTTGAGTTAGCACCAGCTAAGTCTGGGCCATCGGTTATAGTATAAAAATATTTTTGTCAGATACATCACAACTGAAAAACTGCTCAGAAATAGATGGAAATATTCTCTACTTGAAGTGACTATAAGTAAAAATATAAACCATTCTCACTTATGATGCATTTTAATGCAAACGGTTATCAAAAAGAAGTCCTTATTTGAGAAAAGTCAAGTCATACCAGGTCCAATCATTGGCATACCATCTGCCATCACATTTGGTTTAATGGGTCTGTATTTGGTCACGATACTTGCCACTAAAATAAATAAAATCAGATGTTTCAAACAAATAATGCTTAACAGGTAGTGAGCTAAATTATTCTTTGTTGTCAAATTTTGTTCACATGTCTTTGCCTTGTGACAGTTTATGGGTGAGTGCCTATAGGCACTCTCCCATAAACTGTGAAACGGCAAATCCATACCAATCAAATAATTTTCCTTCAAAGATAATTTGAAGCATATCGGCAAATCATGAAGACTTGAGTTGCAGTACCTGCTCTTCAGTGCAAAGCGGGTTTACTCAAATATGGACTTCCAGCACTCGTTCAATTACAAAATGGATGCATTCATCTGCTGTCTCTCTGCAACTTGTCTGGATGATTCATAGCAAATATTTGCCTCAAAATGATGCATTATATAGCAAATGAGGCATCTTCTGAATCCATTCAGTTACCCTAAACATTGTGAAAGATCCTGGAATTGTGGCAGAAGCTTTGCGTATCTTTGATTCACCTGATGAAATGCTGTTTTGGGTGAAATTGTTTGAAAGAACTATTGGGAGTATTTTCCAATGGTGCAGTGTGTAACAGCAAACAATACAGTGATCACAAAAGTGATCTTCTTCATGATCAAATAGCAACACAATTACACCAGCGCATAGCGATTTCCTGAATAAAATACTGCGAAATCAAGATTACATCAAGTATGAAAGTGTCAATGACACTGCAGCTCAACTTGTTTAAGACATGTACATGTATAGTATGTGACACAGCAATGACAAACATCTGGGTAATGACCTGATAACAAAGGTACGTGTAAAGTATTGTAACGGTCTGTACATAAATGCTGACCGTAGCCTGTAACAAATGTGTAGGTAAAGTATTGTAAAGGTGGGTGACAGTTAGATGCTAAACTAGAAAAGAAATCTATGAGTCCCAGAGAGGGTCTGACTGAACCCCAAAATATTTGTTCTCATAGCACAGTGATAACAAAGGCACCCCAAAACACACTCGTTCTGTCACAAGGTGATAACAAAGGTACCCCAAGAAGTTTCGTGAAGATCAGTTCATAAATACAGACTCTAGCCCGAGCCGTATTGACATGTGCACTTACTGTGTGTAAGTAGCACTGCAAAAATCAAAGTTCATCTAATTTGCATAATTTCTGCACGAGAAAAAAACTTGTATTATATGTGATGTATTCCATGTTACTAAACATTCCTACAAAAATTTATTCAAATCAGAACTTTCATACAGAAGTTCTGTACAAAAAAATGATTGCACTAATTTTGGTACAAAAAGATTGCTGGTGGCCATCTTGAATTTTGGACAGCACCCAAAAACACTCGTTCTCGTCCCACGGTGATAACAAAGGTACCCAAGAAGTTTTGTAAAGATCGGTTCATAAATACGGCCTCTAGCCTGAGCCGTCTAGAAGTTGTGTACAAAAAACTGATTGGACCTAATTTTGGTACAAAATGGCCACTGGCAGCCATCTCGAATTTTGGACCGCACCCAGAAACACTCATTCTCACCCCAAGGTGATAACAAAGGTACCCAAGAAGTTTCGTGAAGATCGGTTCATAAATTCCATGTTACTAAACATTCATACAGAAATTTATTCAAATCAGAACTTTCATACAAAAGTTCTGTACAAAAAACTGATTGCACCAATTTTGGTACAAAATGGCCGCCGGCAGCCATCTTGAATTTCGGACTGCACCCAAAACACTTTTTCTCGTCCCAAGGTGATAACAAAGGTTCCCAAGAAGTTTCGTAAAGATCGGTTCATAAATACAACCTCTAGCCCGAGCCGTATTGGCATTTGCAGTTAGTGCTGAAAGTAACATTAAATAGATCAAACTAAGTGTAATTGGCATAATTTATGCACGAGAAAAAAACCTGTATTATATGTGATGTATCCCATGGTACTAAACATTCACACAGAAAATTATTCAAATCAGCGCTTTCATATGGAAGTTCTGCGCAAAAATCTGATTGCACCTAATTTTGTACAAATGGCTGCCAGCGGCCATCTTGAATTTCAGATCGAACACCAAAACACTAGTTCTCGTCCCACGGTGATAACAAAGGTACCCAAGAAGTTTCGTAAAGATCAGTTCATAAATACGGCCTCTAGCCCGAGCCGTATTGGCATTTGCACTTACAGTGCTGAAAGTAACACTAAATAAATCAGAGTTAGTCTAATTTGCATAATTTACGCACGAGAAAAAAACCTGTATTATATGTGATGTACCCCATGGTACTAAACATTCATACAAAAACATTATTCAAATCGGAGCTTTCATATGGAAGTTCTGTGCAAAAATCTGATTGCACCTAATTTGGGTACAAAATGCCTGCCAGCGGCCGTCTTAAATTTTGGACCGGACCCAAAAACACTCGTTCTCGTCTCACAGTGATAACAAAGGTACCCAAGAGGTTTCGTAAAGATCGGTTCATAAATACGGCCTCTAGCCCAAGCCATGTGTACGGCGCGACGAATGGACAATTGGACGACGGGCCATGGCAATACCTCAAATTTGGCTTCGCCAAAGTTGAGCTAAAAATGAAAATATCTCAGATCCACATTTAATTTTCAATAGGTTAGTACTTACAGTGTTACGGGGAGGAAAGGGGCCTGACAATTTTGACTGGAATGAGACCCAGCCAGGATCTTGACAAAATTCTATGTCCACTTTTGCGATCAGTACTGTGTATCTTCAACTTAATGAAAAAACAAATATTTGGAAATCATGGGGTATTTGGAGCTTTTCAGATCAGGCAAGGCATGAATATCATGTAAATATTCCCATTTCTGCTCAATCCATTAATGAAGTTATTTATCTACCAGTTGCATAAAAATGCAATCGCAAACAGCAGTATCGGTAGTGATAAAAGTCACATGACTTTGCAAGAAACAAATGCATGAGCACTTGAAGGACTATTTCAGAGGTACTGACAATCAATCACAAGTCATTTCCTTCAAAAAGTTGTAATGCAGCAATGGATGATGCACCTAGTATGCCTCAACATACATTCCATGTTGCATGGAATTGCACGGTCCAGTACGTAAACAATCTCTCATGCAAAACACCAAAACAGAAAAATTTATGGTGAATCGCAAAAACAGAAACTTAGCAAGAAAACCTTGAAGTGTAATGACAATCTCATTGTGGTTAGCACACTTCGAAAAATTATGAACTAAGTGACATCATGTATTTAAAGGGATTCTTGCACACTACAAAAATAAAATTCCTGAATTGTTTTTGCAAACCACCGAACTTCTCTTGGGTGACCTCATGAATTGAATAGAATTTGGTTGGAAATATCATAGCCCTGACAGAAGAAGAATACTTGGGCGACGTAGATAATTTTTGTCACTACGTACAATTTAATTCATGTAGAAGAAATTTCTTCACCAGCTGTTGGGTTGAGAGAATTGAAAATGGAGTCCCATTATTTTGATCACTTGGGTGTGGACTTTTGTTAGTGACTATTTTTGAGAAGTCATGGTTATGGGTTTTGTTGACTGAAGGACAGATAAAAGTGTTATGTGCTCATTATGCTTGTATATAATCTTTTAGTGTAACTCGACTTGTTTTTGGCAAGTGCAACTCGTAGCTATACGTCCCCAGTCTCTTAATGATAAAAAATTCTGTACAAGCACAATGTGCACATAACACATATGTATTGTTGTTCAGAAATAGCTAAATTATAAACGTTTTGGCTGGTGAAGCACAAGAATGCAGGCTCTAATGAAAATTGCTCATTGATATTCACCAAATACTTATTTTCTTGTTGACATGTGAGGACATTTCAACAAAAATTTCATGTCAAAACCAGAAAGAAGAGCAGTTTAAAAATACTTCTGTTCCAAATCTCAGAGGTTCAGTCCGAAAAGATTTTAGTACAAAGGGTATTCAGTATTTACACCTGTACTTGTCTTGAAATGTATTTTTCATTCCTTGGAAATTTCTGCAAAATAGATTGCAAAATATATTATTAAATTTCAAAGGCCTGTTTACCCTTTCAGAGTAGCTCAATGATGTCCAATCTTCAGTGCTGAGTGGTATACCGATTCTCGGAATGGTATCAGTATTGTTTGGATACTGAATATCTTACCATTAAAAATTGGACATATCTGTATTTAAATTTTCACACCCTAACCAGATTTGTTAACTCTGAGTCTATCCCGATTTCTCTGAGAGACTCACAGTTTGATGTCCAAACACCTTCACTGATATTAAAACCACTCACCCTCTCGTCAACACCCTATTTTCTCCTGTTTTGGATACTTTTCAAAATATTTGTTCACTATTCCCTTACATTTTTCTGTGTTTACAAACACTGAAATTACCGACATCATTTCTTCCTTTAGCCTAATGGCAGCTCTCATTGTGTATTTTAAAATTGAAACAAGCTTCCAAGCTGATCAAAATATATGAATTACAACACAGGACAGTTGTTGAAAGCAATAATATATCAAGGATTCAAATTTATTTGATAAAAAATTAACAGTAGTATTTAATGATAAATCACAAATCATAAGATTTGAGCGGTCGAAGTTTGCCATAAAAATGATAAACATTTCATTGTTTTTCAAATTTTGCAAAACAGGTGTCTGCAAATGAAATCGAGAGTTGAATGAGATGTGGTAATTTGGAATAATAAATTGGGGATACAAATTCCAACTTAGCATTTTATAATTATAAGATTGGCTGTGAAAAGAATTTTATTTATGGTGAAATAAATCCTTGAAAGTTGGTATTCGAATAAAAAACATTACGGTTCATGTACTTGCACGTTTCGCTAAAATCCCATATTCGCAAGATTAAAGAAGTTTGTGTGAGACATCATCACTGACATCATTTCTTCCTTCAGCCTAATGGCAGCTCTCTTGTAATGTATCTTAAAATTGAAACAAGCTTCCAAGCTGATCAAAATATTTGAATTCAGAACACAGGACAGTTGTTGAAAGCGATAATATATCAAGAATTCAAATTTATTTGATATAAAATTAACGGTTTGGTCCCATAAGTTACACATCCCATTTGTCACACAATCCAAATGTGTCATTAGTCACACAGTTTCGAAGTTAATAAAAGAGTGTTAACAACCTGTTACCCCTCGACAGATAATGCTGTGTTATTACGTGAGAAGCAATCAATTGAAGTTTGCTTTACTGAAATCATCAATTAGTTTTATTAGTTTTATTTTTTTTTCAAGTATTCAAAACTCATACCTTGTTCACTCTGTACAATCACTATCACCTGAATGGCTTTTTGATTTGATTTCATTTCATTACATAAAACAAATGTTATGTATTTTTTTGATTATTAATAAACATTTGAAGTTTTATTTGATTTGTTGTTTTTAGCCTAAACATTTTTTTTTTGAAGTGGCTTCTATGTTGAATAAACATAATGCATATTCCCTATTTAAGGAGTAAATTTTGGATTCTCCACAGTAAATTTTCCTCACTTACCATTCTCCACAGTAAACATGGCAGCTCTTCAGAAAGTAGAATACATTTTATCACAACGTGGCACACAACAAGTTTTATTTGAAGGTTACATCTACAACAAGCATGTCACAAGGAAGTTTTGTCAGCACTGGACATGTGCTGTAAAATCATGCAAAGGTCGTTGCACAACTGTTGATGAATTACAATGATGAAATTGGACAGTTGAGTCAGTCAGGTCAGGAAGGCGTGATACCAAGCTATCCAAGTATGAGAAGCGCTCTTTATCGTCACAGAAAAACAACAATTCCAAATCTACCATCAAGTCTTTCAGAGGTGAACCTGGAAGAACCCTGGATCAACACTATCGACGGTAGTCCATTTCTTCTTGTTGTTTCTTCTTGTTAATGATGGTGACGCAGATAAAATTTTAGCATTCTCAACAGAGGAATTGACACCTGAAGGCGACAATACAGCCCAGTTCAACGATTACATGGTAACAACATGGGTGGATGATGACGCCAGATTCCCTATTCCAATGTGGAATCATTTTACAACAACTGGGCCACGGACAAACAATAATTTAGAAGGCTTTCATCGCAGACTATACAGGTCTATACCTCATCGTCATCCCAATATCTATAGATTTGTTGAAACAATAAAGAAAATAGAAGTAGCTGCAAGAGCAAACATTTTTTTTTTAGACTGTAGCTATTTATTTCATTACATATTGTCGCTATTTATCTGTTTTGGGTTTTTTTTCCACTTTATAATTAAATTAATTTTATTGATTAATCCATTGTATAATCCATTGTATATTTTCTCTATTTATTTATTTGCTTTTTGTGTATCATTGTTGAATCTATTATCTCTATTTATTTATCTGCTTTGTCAATCACTATTTATTATCTTGTGTATTTGAAAGATTCCATTTCATTATTATTTTCATTTATTTTATTTTTCATTGTATGTTTTCTCTATTTATTTATCTGCTTTTTGTGTATCATTATGTAATATTATTATGTGTAGTCCAAATATTCTATCAGGTTAATTTGTTGTATTGTGTATTTGAAAAATTTCATTTCATTATTATTTTCTTCATTTATTTATCTGCCATGTTGCATATTTATTAGCAATAAACATCAAAACCCATTTAATTTGTTTTTTTTTAAATCCCTTGATGATGAAAATGGTCACTGAATGAAATTAATTCAGAACAGACCATTAACACCAATAATAGGTGTGCAAATGTGGTGTTTATATAGCCATTTAGACTGTGTGACAAATGGGATGTGTAACTTATGGGATGGTACCAAATTAACAGCAGTATTTAATGATAAATCACAAATCATAAGATATGAGCAGTCGAAGTTTGCCATAAAAATTATAAAAAATTCATTCTGTTTTTCAAATTTGGCAAAATAGGTGTCTGCAAATGAAATACAGAGTTAAATGAGCTGTGGTAATTTGGAATAATAAATTGGGGCCAGCGCTATTCTCAAAAATCGCCAATTAATTTTCAAAATATTTTCATTTTTTTGTCTCAAAAACATAGGTTATGACCCCTCGTTGGAACGAGCTTGTCGAGCTCGTTCCAACGAGGGGTCATAACCTATGTTTTTGAGACAAAAAATGAAAAAAATTAGTTATTCAAGAATTTTTTTTGCAAGTGTCGTCTGCTTTTCATGTTAGGTAAAGGGTTAATATGTTGCCAGATGAGACAGATCAGTGAAAGCAAGAAAATGGCATCCAACTAAATTCACTGAAATTAGCTAAAATTCTCAATTTTTTTTCAAATAAAAAAATGATGAAATTCATTATTCTTCAAAAAATAGAAGACATAGAATAAACATGTTGGTTGAAAAGAATTTTATTTACATAAATTTGTATGAAAATGGGGACTTTCAGGCAAATTTATAGAATCAAAATTTCTGCATTATGGGCATGAAACCACTGAAATCAGAAAATTTGCTGAAATTTCTCATCCCTGTACTAGCAGGAAAATGATAAATTTTAAGTAATTTGTATATTTTTTATACTTACCAATGGCCCAGACCAGCTGGTGCAAACTCGATATTATCAAGGGCCAAACACAAATATTGAACCCCTAATCCCCAAAATTTGCATACAAAACCGAAAATTAAAAGTCCTGTCTGGCCCTCCATACTTTTACTCTCTGCACATGCACAGTGGTCAGGAAGAGACCGGAATTGGCGCCAACATCATTCTTTGTAGATGAGCGTACTAATAGTAATTCAGCTGGGAGGTATGAGTGCCCACTCATGGGAGGGCTATACCTGTCTGGGCCATTGGTAAGCATAAAAAGTATACAAATTACTTAAAATTTATAGTTTTATACGACAACCAATGGCCCAGACGAGCTGAATCGTAAAAAGGCAAAGGGCCTAGGACTCAAGAATTAGCAGACCAAATATAGCTCCTAAGCCTGCATTCCAAGGTGAAAGGAAATTAAATTTAAAAGGAATTACATGTATGTCTCTCTATATAATAATAGAGAAGACATATCATAAATAAGGAGCCATCTCCAAGTAATTCCATATTCTTAACATGAATGATTATGCTAATTGGGTGTAACAAGCCCCCAATAAGGCTATTCCAGACTAAGCCCCATAAATTAGGATGGCGTATTTAAGAATGAGAGACTAACCCCCACAAACATACACCATATATAAATAATCAACAAGCTGTATCTAGGATCAGATATGATCTACAGACAAAAAGAGCTTCACTCATAGTTACACACTTATCAAGCCGGAGGAGATTTTACAAGAAAAATCCCCCCTCCCTTTTTGAAGGAATACTCCTCAAAACAAAGAGGGGAGAGCTCTGGAATCAGTGCAAAGCGATAATAAATAATCCAAATATATTCACCCAATAAGCACCCTGCTATTAATTATTATTAATTATTGGTGCTTAATGCCACTTCAGAAGCTAAGGCTATTGTGGCGATCCCCGTAATTAACAGAGCACGCTTCTAACATATACCAGAGTCGGCATAAATAGATAGGATGAAAACCGTTGATATAAAGTGTACGACCATACATTTATCTAATTAATACCAATTACAAGGTATTCTGAAGAGCAAACACGCTTCTAAGGAAACCTACAGGCGACCCCGTTCATGTGTACAATTGATTCCAATAATAACACTCCAATGAACCGTTCGAATATATGAGAATGTGTACTGTATCTTCATAGAAACCTGGACATCGAACATGGAACGAGCTATGATTAAAAGACCCGTCACGGAGCGTCCCCCGAAATAATACATTGTTTCCTAGGTCCGTAACAACCAATGAGTGTTCGGAGAACATAATACTCTGAATAATGATACCTAAAAATGAGAACATATGCATTGACGGCCTATTGGCAATTCCATAACTGATCCAAATAGTCCTAAAATTCTCATGAGCTCTATAAGCAGAGCAAGAATTTATATAGTCTGTCAACAACGCGTCTGCCTAATAATACACATATTATACAAGCGTGCAATGTTGTGTACTCATCTGAATACAGCCTGTAACTATGGTATGACCGAGTGATAAGTGTAACCAGGAAACTAAATGAATAATATGACGTTAATATGCAGTTAACTGAGTAATAAACTCATACATCGTAAGAAAAAGCCAGACTGCTCTGAGCGAAACTTTTCAGAGTGGACTAATTGCCACACTGGAGAATGTTGACCAGATAACCGACATGTCAACCATATGCTCGTATATGACTTATAAACGAACAACCACAGGAAACAAACCAACTAAAAAGTGGATGTGCTCATGAGGTCGTCGTTAGAACACAACCCAGCCGCCAATCGAGAAGCCATGAAGGGCACGTATATGCTAAATGTATATACATTTATATGCATATACTAAATGCATACGAGGCTTACAGGAGGAAAACTATGTCCTGCCCTGTAATCGCCTCTTAACACATTGGTGGGGGAGTTCGATGAAAAATTCATATTGAACCCCCCTCACCCGCATTACTTGAATCGCTCTTGTGTTAGTCATCAAATAGAATAGGAACTGCAGGGCTCCCTCACGTCTGACAGACTCCATAATGCCACTAAGGACGGAGAGGGACGTGTTGAACAAATACACCGTATCGACATAATCACACTAGGTAAATACAGCATCATTAATAGAGCTTATCGCCTCATATAACACCAAACCATACCAGTAGGTATTAAGAGAATAACCTCCTCTAACATATGGTATCATGCCCGATAGGACAACAAAGTCAGCCTAGCTGAAGCAGCTAAAGGTCTTCCTATACGTGAAGACAATAAAAGGCTGATAACTGCGGCCTTAGAAGCTCACTAAGGAGACTTACAATGCTAGCCGTAGCTTATAAGTCTTCATCTCCGTGAAGACAGAAATATCAGTGTAAGTTGCGACCTTGAAGGCTCACTGAACAGAGACTTACAACTATCATCGTGCAAGGTAGGGAATAAAGAGCCGCTATTTAACAGCCCTAAATTCCTAAAGAGACAGCAGTCCCAAGAGAAAATAAATTCAGTTATGGCACTGCATAATTACTGATACAATCTCGCTTATGATTCTAGCTAGGCTACTATGGTGTAAACAATAAGACTCAAGTCTATGACACCTTTGAAAACAAACCGAAAAGCACTGTACCTTATTGGTTTTATTCCCAAACGACCGCTGTCAGAGCCTGGCTAACGTAGCTAGAAGTCTTCCTCTTCGTGAAGACAGATATCTCGGTGTAACTAGCAACTTGAAAGCTCGCTAAATGGAGACTTAGAACCATCGCCGCACAAGGTAGGGAATGACAAGCCACTATTCTAACAGCTGTAATTCCCAAAGAGACCATAATCTCAAGGTAGTTATGCAGTTATGTGCCTTCATCTACCTGAAGACGTATCTGTCACTTGCGGTCTTGAAAGCTCACTAAATGGAGACTTGCAATACTAGCCACAAGGCTGCTGTAACAGTACATTAGGCAACTATGACGTCCACAATGACATTAAATGTTTTGAATCCAAGGAATAGAACACCGAGAGGGAAAAAGACGTACTTATTCCCTCTAACAGCCCTATTCCAAAGCCTATCCATGCACTATTCGTCTGACTCCAGGATGAAAAACAGGTGTTTTGAAATAACTGGGAGAATATTTTGACGACCTATATTGCTTTTCTTCAATAGGAGAGCCTATACCTCCGCAAGGAGAGACTCTCTTGGAAGAATTTCAGCGGAAGATTTGACCAACATGTACTTGTAGTAAGTGGGGCTTTGCTCGGACTGATAGCTGCAGGCCTGCCGAGGCTACATACTTATCCACTGATCTTCCACAATTTTCATCCACTTTTTTGCGAGGTTGATAACCTTCCACTAGGTGGAAAGCAAGAGAAGTCTATCCTCGACAATCTCCATTGCTTCCTTCAATAAGAGAGCCTGTAGTTCCACTAAGAGCGACTCCCTTTTGAAAGGATCCGCCGGAAGATTTGTCAAACGCGGACATCTCGTGAGTAGGGGTTATGTTTGGAATCATAGCCGTAGGCCTTCCGAGACAACACTTTACCCACTGATCTTCCGTGACATAAATCCAGTTTTTCGCGAAGATAACCTTACGTCAACTGGTAAGCAATAGTGGTCTTATTCATCACCTGTACAACTAACGAGGCTTACGGAAGGAGAAACTACATCCTCCCCGTGGAGAACCTCGTCCCGTCGTCTTATGGGAGTCTGGATTAGACCTGTGCCCCTTTTTCAAGTCGCTATACTGACGACCTCCGGAGTAAGTATAAGAGGGTTTATTGTACCCTCGCCAGGAGTTCCCTTAGCTGATTAAGTGTAACGGCCTCGCTTACCCTGGTCTGATGAAGCGTGTTGAGGCGCAGACTTCAGTAGCAGTGTATTGGAAGCTTCCTTGTGGCCTGTTCATACACAAACAAAAGCTTGTCATCAATAGTGTACATCCGGAGACCGGAGCGACTGAGAGAGCTTTTCACCTGGTCATCTGTAAGGGCAGCATCACGTCTGATCAACTCCCAATTTGCCACTGACAGGGCAGAGTTCTACGTGGCATACATGACTGCCCTGAAAAGAACTCGAAAAAAGGAACAATGTCCTCAAATTCCTTCCCATTAAGACGTTGCGCCATAGCTCTGGTGAGTTGATCTGCGTAGGACATCTCATCCGGATTTGCTGTATTGGATGAAATAGCACACTCCATCACTTCCGGGCATATATTGAATGATGCAGGTAGGGACATATTTCATCCCGGCCTTCTCATCTAAACACAGAGGAGCTCTCTGGACATCTTCTCCAAACGTTTTAAATGAATGTAGTCCAAGGAACGGTATATTTATTGAAGATGTCGATAAGAAACCGCCTTCCTCTTAGCACTAGAGAGGTGAATATGGCGTCTATAACATTGCTGAAGGCCTCCAACACCTGCCAAGACTGTTTCGGGAAGGAAAGAACATCCTCTTTCCTCCACACAAAATCTGCTTCAGAGCCGACAGCGGTTTCTCAATAGCAGTCGCAGCTTGCTGATCAGGTGGAACAAAGTCAGGATAGCATTGATAAATAAAAATTCATCGCTACTATATGCTGTTCCAAAAGGGAAGGGTAATCCTCTTCCTTGTCCCTTTCACAAGCCGACTGATTCAGATGTGCCATTCAGTCATTTGCATCTGCGTGAATAGATGACTGGACCGACCCAGCACCGTACGACGGCTAACAACCAGAGTCTGCGGGAGGCTGCTCTTGCACTTGCTGGGATGCTGCGATCAGCTGCACAATCTGCAACAGCGAGGCTTGAGGAGTAGCGGTCTTGTTTTTTTGCTGCTTGCTACTCCTAAGATCCGGAGATAGGTCTCTTCTCCGAATGTCCCAATGAACAAAGCCTCGGATCACTAGCTACCAGATGGTCAGACTTCACGGGCGAAGATTTGCTCCGTCTTCGTGCAACTTGCTGAATATCCGAAGTTGAGTAGCTAGCATACAGTTGTGTGTGCTTTTATAACATAGCAGAGGAAGCCGTGACTGAAGCCGACCCCGGCTGCAGTCCAGACGGAGTGGTAGGCGGACGTATGCTCCGACTCGTCATGCAAGTTTCTCGCTGGGTGAGCTTTTGTTTTTAAGGTGCTCGCTCTACCCAAATCTACACTTCCTTCGCCCGCAACATACATACCCGGTGTCACGGCTCCCACGGACTGAGTAACCACTTCACCGGTCGAGCTAGCTGCGTGCAAGGGATTAAGAACACTAACTAAAGGCCTTATCCCTTGCTTAATATTCATGAGCCCCTTGCAACTAGCTCTATTTGCTCAACAGAGCGCAACGACAGTAGCACACTTTGGATGGGTGTCTCAATACCATCACTATGTTCACGTTCTTTTGAAATAGAAACTGAAAAACTTGAATTATATTACAATGAGAGTTCGGCATAGCAACCTCACCACAAACAACGCATCGCGCCACCCGTCTCCAACGTCTGTCATGCCAATGTACACAGTAGGACAAGAACCCGCAGGAGTGCATCGACTACAGGCAAGGCAACTAGCATGTGAATCTGAGAAAGACTTCCTCGCCTTGCATTTAGAGCAGTAAGCTTTCATAATTACAATCAAAAGCCAAAGTCGATAGCACTCCTACAAACTCCACAACAAAATATATGATAAAGATACATGAATAGTCGCAACCAAAATTAAATTCAAATATTGACAAAAAAAATTTCGAAAAAATGCCTGAGTTCCCAAAGGGAACATAAAAGTCCAAGAGCATCCCAAAAGAGCCTAAGTGTGGACAAAATCCAAATATTATGTGCAGCACTTCCAGAATAATAATCAATGTATCTAGGCTTGCCGTGATTATGCAAAAAGTCAACTAATCGTCGGTCGTGCCAATTGATCGACTTTAAATTTGAAAGTCGCCTTTTTCGACTTTTTTTACCCAGCACGTGTAACGACACTACTGCCTTGCCAGAATGTGATCACGCTGTATATACATATACATGATGGGAACTTTTCTGGATGTATAAATGACAGTGGTAGACCATATGAAGGTAAAGGAAGGTGGCCTCAGCCCCCTCCCCCCCCCCCCCCCCCCACCCGCACCCCCCTCAAATAAATCGTCATTTTTCTAAATCTGATTCGAAAATGTTTGCGGTAATTACCTCCCACTTTAATGATTTATTTTTGGGGAAAATATGAAAGTTATTTTCAAGTATTACTGCTCTTGTCATGTCAACAACATGTCCGTATTTTAAACAACATCGTTTCCAATAACCATTCTTTGCTCATAAATCTTTTATTTTGAACAACACGAAATGAAACTCGCTGCGTTTGATGAAATTTCAGTAATTTGCATGACAAAACTAGAGTTAGCTCCCTTGGGTCACTCTTTCGTGTTGGAAATCCAAAAATCACAACGTTTCCCACCATTGATAAATTATCTTGAGTGTGTGTGCAGAAGGGGGGGTGGGGGGGGGGGGGGGGGACTTTTGGACTTTTTACATCCTTAGTGCCCTTTCAGGGTCCAGCAGAATAGTCCTCGTAAGTTGTAAAATCCCTCTCCCTTGGATCAGGCCTAGTTCCTTCTGGCTGCTCACTGTTATGTTTCAACTAAATTTCGGGCGTCAGGGTGTATTACTGTTTAACGGTATGGCAGATGATCGACCAACTTTACAGAATATGGTCAACGAAACGTTCATTCCGACGTTCACCAAGCCTTATAATGTGGGAATGATGGATCGTTGACTATGTCACCATGTTATTTGAAATGTACACGGCCACACTCCCGGTTAAACCTACCTTTAGGACCATTCAGCCATCTCGTTTTAGTCGACTCTTTGTTAAAAAAACGTGGTCCAAAAAGTCGACTAATCGTCGATTTTGGGCTCTGATTAATCTACTATGGAATTTCATAATCACGGCAAGCCTAAATGTATCCTAAAGTAATTCTACAGTAAAGCTAAAAAAGAAATGTTTTGGTTCTCAGGAAACTGGTTTTCCAAATTCAGTGAGGGAGGGAGGTTTTTATTTTTAGTATTTTTTTTTTTTTACCACACCAACTATACCCTATTCACACAGCCTCACAATACCCCAATGGACCTTTGGAATTTTATTTTAAGATAGACATGATACATTTCTGTAAAAAAAAGGAATAAACTGTGTCACGGTTAAGTGATGGTGCCCGGGACGTTTTAAGGCTGGAACCCCAAACCAGCAATCCACCAGAGGTACTGCAATACTGGCGTCTTAAATTTTGCTTGAGGTGAAAAGGTTTGTTCTGTCGTTGTGACTTGTCAGCTTAACGACACTGAAATGGTGGCCAGCATGGTCTCTTTAAAGACTTTAAAAAAAAAGTTCATGATATCAAAGTCTGAGATCAGTAAAAATTATTTAAAATCAGCCATGGAACGAAGCAAATTAAATTTGGTGAGACATATGGGCAAGGAGTGGGAGGGGGGTGGTTCACATTAGGCGTAAAGCACTGTCAGCAATTTCCACTGCATGAAAAAAGAGAGTTCTTTGATAGTTAATTTGATTACCTCCCTTACATTAGTTACCTTTCAACAGTACAAAAATGCACTTTTTAATATGCTTCTGGTGAGCTGTTTATACGTCCCAATGCCGCTTCGAACCGTGTTGGTTCAGTGGCAGATGAAGGTCTTTACTAAAAGCTTTGAGGGTCGGGCCGGTGGGGAAGGGGTGTCACACCTAGGCCCAAGTTTGCCGGAGTGTATTGTCAACCAAATTTTGAAATTTAATCCTAAAAGATGCGATTACCTCGCACCCGAAGCAGATATCCACATGCGCCGATGACTGGATTCGCCCTTGTGGTAAAATAATGTGATTGTAATGTTATTGATAGACCATTTAATAGTTGTTTCAATGCATAAGGCAACTATTTTAATGCATGTCAATTGCAGTGGCGGCTCACCCCGTTAGGAGTACAATGGACAGGTTCAGGGGACCCCGGTCCAGGGTGGGGGGGGGGGGGGGGCAAATGTGGGAAGCTACCGAGATCAAGTTCAGTTGTGCATCGTACCTGGCGTGTTATAGCAAGTCGGGAGGGTTTTTTCTGTTCGTTTTACCTCAGTTTCAATAGTAGCACCAACAATGCTTATGTAGGACAACAATTTGCGCTGTAACCTGCTGTAACCTGCGCAGTTGTTGTATTTATATTGGTTTTTCCTGTCACGTTTTGGAAAAACCAACATAAACACAACAACAGCGCAGGTTATGGCGCAAATGGTGCTCTGTTTCTGAAACTATGAAGTCTCAGGCACAAACGAATGTTGGATTTTCTCGACAGGGATGAAGACATTGGGGTGATAAACAAACAACGAAAAACGAATAAAATGCAAGTATTTTTTTAAATCTTTAATAATTTTCCTTTATTCTTTTATCTTATTCAACACATGGTAACTCGTGAAAACTTATCTATTTCCGTTGCATCCCAAATTGGCAATACGTATAAACTTGCAACTAATTCTTGTTGACTGCATATACTTGAAAATGGGTGTGCGACTAGGCAAAAGGGAGGAATTCCAAGTGTGAGTTGGGGGAGCGACTTATACATGGGGGTGATGTATACATGGACATATATGGTATTTTTGTTATACTGCAATGAACGTCTGAGATTGGTGGTGCATTGTTTACTTTTGGGAAAATCTCAAACCACCATAAAAAAATTCAATGCTGGGGATTTTTCCAACGCGGCGGTGCCCCGAGAACCAAAACCCCCTTTTTTATTTGGCCTAACATAATATGAAATACTACATATATAGAGGACGTTGCCAATGTAAACAACGTCAAGGAAAAAACAGGAAACAAGACATCAGGCACAAAACAGCCCAAAGTCAGAAACCAATTTAAATGCTACCAGATGCAAAGATACATCTTCATACGAAGAAAAAACAAGGCATCATTAGCAAGAATGATGACGTCAGGTGTATGTCCCAAAAATGGGAAACATGCAATAATTTTTATAATTATTATTAAGTTACAGCCCTGAACGTCTGAAACCACCGTAGTTCACTTCCATCATCAATTAACAGCCTTAGATCCACCAATTCTTGCATTGATTTGAGTCTGGCATCCTCAAAAGGGAGATTTTAAAGCACAGATGTTAGCTCATTGTTACCGACATTAGGGCCAAACAATAATAATATGATTATATTATTTGCACCAGCGAGTTTGCACCAGCTAGTTTGGGCCATTGGTTGTCAAATAAAAATATCCAGCTCCTGAAGGCAGAGTTGATCAGTTTCAGACTGGCGGTCAAGTTTTTGGGAACAGCTGACAAATATTGCTGTAAGTGAACCCTTCAAACATCAAGGCATGACAGATTGCAACTTGCTTCCTTTATTGATCTAGTTGACACTAGTTATTTCCCTTGATATGCAGTTACAAAAAAGGTAGAACTGTACTAAATATTTTAATTAGTTTCTTGCTCTGGAAAGTTGCACTTGGATATGATGCAATCTCCAAAACTTAGCAGCCTTGGGGAAACATATTGTTTTAATAAACTTTTGAAGCATTCTACTGAAATCTTGCATTATTGCTAATTATTTCAGCTAAATAAACAGGGTCTTTTGGTGAAGTTTTGGACCTAAAAAATACAATTGACAACTAATGTGTTTTTATTGAGAATTGCCCCCAAAAGTGCACATGTGACTGGTATTTCCCACCTGTCAGTTTTTCTCTCTTAATTGTTGCATGACACCCCATCTTCGGGTCAGAAAAAGTTGTCTGAAGGGCTGCACATGGCAAAGACATTTAAATGCCAAAATTAAAGTGATGTGATCATATTTATATTCACTTGAACATTTTTATGTTCGCATATGGGGAAATATTTAGTAGTCTTATACCTAAAAGGCAGGTCAAAAGATTAACATGTAACAGTAGTAAATACATGAATGAGAGTTACCAACCTTGAAAAGTGTCAGTTTGAGGGGATACAATAGCCAAAACTAGGGTGCCTTGGAGAAACATTAATTGTTTTGAAAACCTATGAAGAAATCTATTCAATTTTTAAATCATTGCTGAATACTCCAGGCAAAAAACAGTTGTGATTTAGTGAATTTTAGTGCCTTAAACAAGCATTTGGTCATTGTGTGATTTTTTTTTTTTAAATTCCATAAAATGCTCATTTAACAGATTCTCTCGTCCGGGGCCAATTTTATCCTCGTTAAGAAAAAAAACAATGTTTTTTTTGGACAGAAAAATTTGTGTTGAGAGGCTGTACTTTAAAAGATATTAGAATTCCCAAATTAAAAGGATGTGATCATAATTTTTTTCACGTCTGTAGGAAAATATTAGTTTTTTCTCCAACCAATCAAGACCAAACTTGAGTCATCTTTCTACATGCTTAACTAATTGTAAGTAAATTGAGAAACTCAAATTAAAAACATATTTTTGGAAAAGCCTTTTACAGAGTTTCATTTCCAGTTTGAATCTCATTAAGCCAACAATGAAGTTTGAGCATATATTTCAACAAAAAATGCTGTTTCAAAACCTGTGCAGAGCCATTTTCATTCTGAATTTCTTGGTGCAAAAATTGCATATACCTCACTCAGACTGTAGCCCTTTTTGGAGGCACTTAGAGAAGTGAAAACAGTAGACATATAACCTTAATTATTTTTCAAGATTGCATACTGATAACCCAACTTGTACATGAAGGTAGTTCTGGTTGAATTTATTTACTTAAGTAATTAACTTAGTTTCAATGAACAATTGTAAAATAGGAAAGCACCCTTCTGTATCTTTGCTCCTGGCAATGACTTGCTTTGATATGGCACACTGTTGGTATCAGGTCTCAGAGGTCTTTCCAATAGTGTGTAACATAATGTATCATTAACTTGATGGAAGGAAGGCTAGACATGATCTACAATATTCAGATCAGGCATGGCTTTAACTGGTAGAGTGCTAAATTATTTTTGGTCATCTAAATTTGTTCAGGTGTCTTTTGTCTTGTTGCAATCTATGGGAGAGTGCCAGCAGGCACTCTCCCATAGATTATAACAAACAAATTCTTATAGACTATATATGTTTGCTTCGAAGATAACCCAACATAAACCCACCAAGTATGAAGCCTTTAATTTTAGGTACCTGTACTTCAGAATAAAGCTCAATTATGGCTTCCAGCACTCTACCAGTTGAATAACACAGCATAAAAACTTCACAAGTAAAAAAAACCCTCACCATTCTGATTTTTAATGCAATCCAACAAAGAATGTCTGGAGCTTGGTCTATGGTGGCCATCACTTGAACAATCTACAAAAAAATATACTGGGTTCAGTCTCTTGAAATTCTTGTGTCACTGCAGAAAATTAAAACTGACAGCAATTATAACTTATCAAGAAGTTACACTACTGACTTTCACTGGCTTAAATATTTCAGCTCAAAAAACAAACACTTGCCTCTTTCATGACACAATTTCTCACTGATATTGAGTACATACGAAGTCTTAACGTTTGTGTATTTGAGTTTAGGGTCACTTTCACCATCTAAGACTACATCCTGAATGCAACATAAATATAATGTCAAGTTTTAAAATCATACTTTAGAGGATTTCGACCAAAGACACAAGCACAGCCCCATTTCCCAAAGGGAATGTCTGTAGATGAAATGGGTGAATCCAGATTGCACTTTCAAAGAGATTCAGTAATAACTTACTCCTGCACCCACTATAAGGGTTTAGGATTAACTCCTTGAATGCTGTTGGCAGATATTCCTACCCAGAACAGGATTTCTCACCCCACCCCCACCCCCTCTTATTATGCAAGATATGCGTGTCTCATGCGAGAAGGCCATATAAGATAGATATCTATCACACATGACCGGCTTATTAGCATATTCAATGAGCGCAGATCTATTCAATCATCGCACGTTCTTCTTTAAACAAACAACATGGTGTCACATTTCAGAAATACTAGGACACGGATGTTTGTCGTCAAAGAAAATAGAGAAATAAACACACAGATCACAAAACCAAAGAACACTTGACTCTTTTTTATGAATTTTTGGATGAATGCCATTATGAGTGGAGCGAGTTGCACGAAATTCCCGTTGAAAAGTTATGCGAATACATTGCAGAATTCACAATATGATGTCATCGGAATGTATCAATGTTCATTTTGCTACAAATCTTTAACCCCTGAGTTGCCAGCGTTGGGATTTAATTTTGGGTATATACCCGTGGTATATACAAAACTTTTGTGCACTCTTTCTGATAAACAAATCAGTTTTTTTCAGAAGTGGACAACAAAATTGTTTGATATAGCTGCACATGCCCCCGAATTACTTTTGATGATGTCAAGACTGTTTTTGGTGGGGGAGAAAAATTATCCCTGGTGATGGTGGGTGTGAGATGGGGAAATCTCACCCTCCGGACAAGATATTTGGTCCAGACACTCAGCAAGCCTCGTATCTGGCCAAAATATCTTGCCCTTGGGTGAGATTTCCCCATCTAACACCCTCACCCACGAGGGACAATAATAATCTCTTGCCAGTAAAATAAGTAAAATCTGGGCACTTGAAACCAAACTGGCCACTGTAAATTGAATCAACATTCCAACCAATGATTTCTTAAGTTAAATTTTCATCAAATCTAGTCATGGCTGCTTTACACCAGCCACAACTAAATTTGATGAAAAATATTTTTAAAAATACTCAGCGCATTAAGAATTAAGTTCTTACTGATCCTAATATCAACTTGATAATGTGTTGTCTGCTCAATGACAAACAAATATTTCTTCGTGCAAGAATGTATGCGGACCAGTTTGAACTGGCTGAACATTTTTCAAATCATAATCTTTATTTCTGTTTCTTTTCCTCTTTTATTGGCAATAAAAATAACTTCACCTAGTTCAGCAGAAAATTGACTACACCAATCAATTTTGCTGCATGGGCAAAAATCATCATTTGTGAGTACCTTGAAACAACCATATAGAAATTTATTTTCCCAATTTGGAACTTCATGTCACAAATTGTACCAATTCTGCAGCCCCCTGCTGCTTTCCCTAAGTAACAAGGAATATCTGTTTTAATATTTTCAAAATCTTGCAAGCAAACATTAACATGAATGCATCCAGTGATATAAAATAAACACTGCAGCAACTAAGTCACTGAAAACCGGTCAATGGATCATTTGATAACATTTGGGTAAGTTGTAGCAGGATTTCTGAAACACAAAGTGGTTTAAAAATATTTCTTTATTTATTACGATTTAATGACACTTTCAATTGCCAGGGCATGTTGTGTTAGTCATCTTCATGGGAACAAAGCCAGATACCAAGAGATTCAGCATACAGCCTCGAATAATTGTCTGTCTCTTCAACTTACTAACCCAGCAAAAGCAGACAACCAGGGTTAGAATTGGTTGAAGGCACATGTACCATCAATATACACAATGTTTTAGCACTATGGACAACCCATTTACATAATACGAGTTTTTTCAAACAGACGCATAAAAGTGAAGCTGAAACACTACCACTGATATCAGACTCTGCTTGAACTGTTGTTACATTGCCAGTGGTCAAATTGCATCAAACCTGCCGAGCAAGTGAAAAAATTTGTTAATCCAATGTGTGTTGTTGTGTGTTTTATACTCAAACGAGAGCAAAGAAAGCGTGGCATATGCCCCCGACAGTGTCATAACAGGCCTGGCATTATTTAGGCGTGCAGCATGCCTAAAAAAAATCGAGACGGGCAATTTATTGCATGCCTGTAAGATTGTCACACGGTCTGATGAGTTGACATTGCAGATTATTATTGAAAACAGTCAGCTTCTTATTTTTAATTATGAAATCCGTTTCGGCCGAATTCATCTCCCAAACATAATCAGGTCAGACAATCAAGCACACCCATGTAAAACAGTGCCCTCTTTTATCACTCATTGACATAACAAAAAAAGGTCTGCTTGCCACTGAACTGAAGTCACTTTATGAATACTGCAGTGTGTTTTCCGGAACTTATTTCAACGGTGATTTTTTCTCCCAAGAAAGACAATACTGCTAAACGGTGCTCTCTTCAGAACCTCGTATTGATTCAGAAAACAAAAAGTTCCAGTTGGGAAGTTAACACTTGTGAATACATGCACACTGCAGCTATTGCTGGAACTTATTATCATATGGAACAGTTTTAGAGGTCGTTTATCACTTCATGCTGTGCATTTCATGGATAGAGCATTTGTATTTTGAGCACTATCATGTTGTGTTCCAAGTCTAACCTGTGGGCTTTGAATAAACAACAGGAAAAATTATCAAATGACAGTCTATTTCTTTCTTATTACGATTAGCATTAGGCAATAAAGTAAAGAATGTGAGCAACTATTTCCGAGCTTTGAAAAAAATCACACTCCTACAATTTTTCACACTCGTGAAATGGAAACAGTGACTGCGAGTGTGATTTTTCACACGTCTGCGTTTTTTCCCAGATGTCATCGTGACTGTGCTGAAGACAATCACATATTAATTAACTGGAAGAGTGCTAAATTATTTTTGGTCCTGAAAATTTAACAAATAAAATAATATCACTTGCAAGGTAATATGAAGCACATCCACAAAATATGAAGCCTTTAAATTGTGGTACTGGCATTTCAGAAGAAAGCCCAAATATGGGCTTCAGCACTCCACCAGTTAAATGACACATATTCTGCCATGGATAATAATGAGATAAGTTGTATGTGTCCAAATAGTTACTAATCATTAGTAGTTATTTGGATATATATAAGTTAGTACAATGGCCACTCATCTTAGTAATAACTTCCAAGAGCCAAAATAGCACTCCTGCACATGCATTGAAATCTCCTAGGCAATCTGGGAGGGGAATTTTTTGAACTCCTTGATTTTCTAGAATGCCAGGCCTGTCATAAAAAGGTGGGCAAGTCTCTCGAGGGCATAACCAAATGAAAAGGAAGCTTCTTCTAGACACAAATAATGCATCAAAAAACAAAAAAAAATTATTCGAGTCAGCATTCATTAGTTATTGGACGGAAAACAAATTCAATATGGCCACCATACTGAATTGGCTAGCTTACCCAAAATCAACAAAAGAAACTTCCTCTGGACACCAATAATACATAACCAAAAACTGAAATTTATTTGAGTCAGCATTCATTAGATATTGGATGGAAACCAAATTCAAGATGGCCACCATGGAGGCCATAATGAATTGGCCACTGGCAGACATCTTGGTTCAGCTGACAAGTCCAAAATCAAAAGGAAGATTCCTCTGGACACCAACAATGCATAATTGAAAAATTAAAATGATTTGAGTCAGCATTCATTATTAGTTATTGGACGGAAACCAAATTCAATATGGCCACCATGGCAGCCATATTGAATTGGCTAGCTGGATGAAAATTGACAGTAAGCTTCCAAAAGACACCTGTAATGCCAAAAACTGAAATTGATTCGAGTCAGTGTTCATTAGTTATTGGACGGAAACCAAATTCAAGATGGCAACCATAATGAATTAAACCACCGATGGCCATCTAGGATCAGTTAACTGGTCCAAAATTGAAAGGAAGCTTCCTCAAGACACCAACAATGCATAATTAAATGAAAGTGTCAATGGCACTGTAGCTCAACTTTGAATATGACAGGAATACATATTTGCTGTGACCAGGTCAACAATAATGAATATGACAGGAATCAGTATTTGTTGTGACCATGTCAACAATAATGAATAGGAGAAAAAGGAGTTTTGTTGTGACCACGTCAACCACAGTAAATCAATTACAAGGTGACTGCAATGGTCTAAAGAATAGGACATAAGTATTATATGTGATGCATTCCATGTTAGTAAACATTCACACAAAAATTTATTCAAATCAGAGCTTTCATATAGAAGTTCTGATCAAAAAACTGATTGCACAAAATTTTGAACAAAACACTCGTTCTCGTCCCACGGGGATAACAAAGATATTCAAGAAGTTTCGTAAAGATCGGTTCATAAATACAGTTTCTAGCCCGAGCCGTATTGGCATTTGCAGTTACAGTGCTGAAAGTGACACTAAATAGATCAAAGTTAGTCCAATTGGCATAATTTATGCACGAGAAAAAAACATGTATTATATGTGATGTATCCCATGGTACTAAACATTCACACAAAACATTATTCAAATCAGCGCTTTCATATGGAAGTTCTAGGCAAAAATCTGATTGCGCCTAATTTTGTACAAAATGGCTGCCAGCGGCTATCTTGAATTTCAGACCGGACCCCAAAACACTCGTTATCGTCCCACTGTGATAACAAAGGTACCCAGGAAATTTTGTAAAGATCGGTTCATAAATACGGCCTCTAGCCCGAGCCGTGTTGACGGCGCGACAGACGGACGGACAACAGGCCATGACAATACCTCAAATTTGGCTTCGCCAAAGTTGAGCTAAAAATTGTAATAATTTGAATCAGCCTTCTTCAGTTATTTATATTTATTTATTGGTGTTTAAGGTCACATATTTCTGCACAATGGCTAAGCATGACCACAACAGTTTTACTGGTGGAGGAAGATGAGTACCTGGAGAGAACCACAGAGCAACTGCAGGCAACTGTCAGCTCCCCAACATACTAACTCCACACAAGCAGGGTTAGAATTGGTTGAAGACAAGTGCAGAATCAATGTGCAGTACGGCTTCGTACACAATGCCCCCACGTGGGCAATGGGTGTTAAGTATCTTGCCCAAGGACACAACCCGCAGTGGGATTCGAACCGAGGACCACTCGGCTTGCAGCCTGCACCTCTATCTACTGAACCACCACACCCCCTCACTAGTTATTGACTGGAAACCAAATTCAGTATGGTTGCCATGACGGCCATATTGAATTGGCTAGCTGGACCAAAATCGAAAGGAAGCATGGTCTAGTCATCCACAAGTTCTCCCTAACATTTTGATTTAATCAAATAAGCGGTTCTTTAGTTATTTGACAGAAACCAAAAGTTAACAGATGGCTGGATGGACATAGTGAAAACATAATGCTCCCGAGATAATCTCTCAGGGGTATAAAAAGGGTTCTTGTTATTCATGTAACTTATGAGTTTTGATTCCCCAAATATTTCCAATATCGAACAACTTGATGCATGGTACACAGTTTGTTTGAAGTATCTCTCACATTTGAGCCACTCTATATTCTCTTCTGCCATTTTCTCAAATGGGATGATTTCCTGGCATTTTCTGTACTCCATTCACGTGAAACAAGTATTAAAATCACAAGTGCATTATCATATGTAAAAATCTAAGAGTATCAGACAAAACATGTGACCAGAAATAAACAAAGTATGCGGTTAACTTTGAGTGGTGTTATGATACCCTAATTTTTTTCACTAGATTTCCAGAACATTCAATGACCAGTCAAAAAACCCTCTTTTTCAATTCTTTTAGTACTGGAATTTACAACAGCCAAATGCCAGGACTTTCAAAATTGCAGGATCAGCATGCAAGCCTAAATTTTAATAGTATTTTTCTATTTCAAAAGTATAGACCAACACAAGTTTCCCTACATTTTCAAACTACATACATATATGCTCAAGAAATTCCATTATTGAGCAAAACATAGGGAGATTCTAGATCACTGAGAGCAATTCAGAGTGATATTAATATTTAACTTCAATTGTAACATAAACACTCCAAAATACTACACATAAACACATTAGGAATTTCATATTTCAAAAATTGTTGATGTGTTATTTGGGTAATATAATTCTTGTATTATTTATAATTAAAGGTATTGCAATCAATTTTAAAATACTCATTGTCATATCAGGCATGAGAGCTTTATTTATCCAAGAAAGCTAAAATCAGCTGCAATTCCTTTAATTTTATGTGCAGGTTTCATAAATATCATATTTCAACAACAAACAAATAAATATCTAAATGCAATATTGATTGATATATCTTTTATTTCTATAAAGTTGCAGAGGAATGTTCTTCTCCCAACACTCAGAGAATTTCACTTGATAGAAAATACAGTTTCAACATTTTCATGACAAAAATGCTGAAATCAGCTATCGACTGAACTGTTACATTGCTATATGAGGAATAAATTATTACAGCAGTCAATTGATCTGTGGTGTCAAATTCCATCTCATTTACAAGATCATATTTCATCAACTTAATGGAATCCAACAATACTATTGTATTTATCAGGTAATGAGATGAGTAGGATCCATGTCAATTATGCATATTTTACTTTAATTACATCAGTGGTTTATCTAGCAACCCGTCCAACTGTCATTTTGGACAGGCAGATTTTCTGCTTTTTCCCTGAATGGACAGGTGTTGGACCAAATGTGGACTTTAAAGGCTAGAACAGATTTTTTCAGTTTGCACATCATTCACGACAAATTAAAACTGGAAAAAATAATTTACTGTTTCACAGGCCATCTTTGAACTTGACAGACATAAAGTGAGATTACCAGATTACATTGTGTAGCAAAACCATGACATAGAATTCCAGTGTTTGAAAATTAAATCCATTATGTATTGATGGGCAATAATTTTTAAGTGTGTTTAGAACTTGGCTTGCAACTGTAAATATATGAAAAGAACAACATAAATACCTAAATGACACTGTTCTCTATAATTTTTAAGAAAGTACTAGCAGACAACAGAGAAACCTCTACAAAAGTGTAAATGGTATTTTTGAAAACTATGATTCGGAACTGTACACCACTTTGATAGAAACATTTGACGGGTTACATTTAATTCCCAGCTAAATCTCGGACTTACATGGAATATCAGTGATGTTATCTACGTCTGGTCCTATATATTTAAATGCTGGTTTCCTTCCTCTTATTTCTGTCACATGGACTTTACATATGAGTTCTAAGCTGGACAATATGTTGGCAATATCATATAATCTTCTAATTTTAGCTACAAAAATACAAAGGTAAATTGTGAAAGTGTATACTTTTAAGTGCCACACCTTCCGAGTTGAAAATAAAAAAAGACCTGTTAATCACACAGAATATGCTAATGAAGATTAAAAAAAAACTACTTGAAAAATTCTATCTCTTGTTAAGCCACTTGAAACTCAGGCCTGCAAACATATAAGGTATATGAAAATAAACTTGATGTAATTCTGATGTAATCCAGCAAAGTAACTCTGAACTAATTCAATTTTTTGGGGTCATGTTTGGCTAAATAACTGTTTTGGAGTCCTACAAAACACACATCACATCTACTAACCTTGAGTAAAAGACTGATTAAATAAATTCCAAGAAACTCAAGTTCACAAGCAAAGACCAAAATATGGATGAAGTGCACTTTTAGTGTAAACAAAACTAATTTACATTTAGCTCTAAAAAACTTTGCCACCAATAACTGAAATCATAAATGGTGATGTATAAACATTACACTAAACTTAACCAGAGTTTCTCACTGACATCACTTTCAACATACAGAAATATAGAATACAGTATGAACAGAATAGATTAGAAACTGAAACACTGAGGAGCATTCACCACAGAAATTCAAAGCAATGATAAACAAAAGTAACTGCAAACTTTCAGCTGATGGACTAGTGGGATTTTCTGATGTAACGGACCATCTGAAATTTTGCTAGTGCTTCTTTTAACTTTTTCTCAGTGCAGGCTGAAAGTGCAGGCTGAAAATACCAACCCATTCTTGCTGCTGTGCTTTACAAGTAATGTATTCGCTTCATTTTGTAAATGTCTCAAAAGGCTCAGTTCCACAAGCTATACAGGCAAGTCTGGAAATAAGCAGACTGTCATCTGCAGAATGAGGTCTCCAGAGGGTGAATTTGGTTCTCCTACCCTGCACAGCAGGGTAGCATCACTAAATTTACCCTCTGTGAACCTCAATCTGAATCAAGGTCTCAGGCCTAACCAGAGAGAGGTACCCGGAGGATAAATTGGTCCACTGAATTGGATAGCATCAGTAGATTCACCCTCTGGGGACTTCATTTTACAAATGACAGATTGCTTATTTCCAGGCTTGTATGCAGGTTCCCTGCAGGCAACGACTGATAAAATTCAAGGCTATTCAAGGCTGTTTCATGGCATATTTGATCATTTTTCAAGTCCATACAATTGTCAAATTCAAGGATTTTCAAGGCCTGCCTTCACTAGTCCTAACTAGTGCTTCCAGTCATCACCCCCTTCTCCCACTTCCCAATAAGGGCCTAGTTAGGATTGTGCCTTCATGAAATCTAGCAAATAAAACTATATCGTTATGATTACGTGCTTAGTCAGCATTTTTATTTTGTGAATATTCAATGCTTTTGAAGGCCTCCGGACACATTTTTGCAGGGTTTCAAGGCCCACAGGAACCCTGAAGTTTGTAGGGTTTTTTTCCACAAAAAACAGGACACATGGTTAAAATATTCATTAGCTCTGATTTTATTTCTACACGTTTACATGAAAATGGTCTGCAAGGCCATTTTCGTGCAAATTTACAGAATATTTTGTAAAAACTTTTGTCATGAATTAGCTGAAATCAAGGGATTTGCTGGACACTCACATCCGTATTTTCACTTGACAATTTTTCTGAGAGTAACATTGATAGTTTTCAAAAAATGTGATACACTGAAACCAGAATGGCATAATTAAGATTAATTTCTGATCTTTGTACATTATCATGCGTGTGATTTTGTGTGTGTGTGTGTGTGTGTGTGGGGGGGGGGGGGGGGGGGGGGGGGAGGGGCAGGTGCTTAAACTTGGATAGTTAGTGGAAATACAACCAAAATGTCATCTTACTTTTAAATTTCGCATTCTCTGTCCTGTCCACAGTAGGATCTCCAATCAAAATCTTTGCTGACAAGTCTAAATTAACTATCTTAGGCTGAAATATAAAATATAGTTAAAACTAATGATTTCTCTAAGCGATTCATATTTGGAGCCAAAAGGTAAAGAAACTTACTGTCACACTCATTGTGATCTTTTCCTCCATTATTATTGTTACTTATTGGCATTTAAGGTCACATTCAACATATAAGGGGACATCATATCCACAACTCAAGTATAAAGTCAAGTGAAACCAATCCTTTACATCCAAGTTGTCGACTTTCAGCACTGGTTTACAGTGAAAAAAAATTCAGGCCAGAAAACAAGTAGTAACCAACTTCCCAGGGCTTGACCTTTATTGTTATTCGAAGTATAATCACCATCTTTTTATGGGGCTGAAGAGAATTTTGGCACAGGGACCACTTTGACTTGTGCCAATGACATTGACAGTAGTGGTGTGATTTTGTGTAAACTGCAAAACATCAGCCAGCACAGGCTTATATTTGTGGCAAATATCAGCAAGATTGCAACAAACAGTGCTGCACAGAAACAAATGGGAAAGGAGCACCATCGCTCTTGTGCACCATCGCTCATGCAAAAATTTTAATAATCTGCCATTTAAAGTCCAGAACTAATTTTAGTGGGTTACATATATTTTCACGGTCAAAATGTCCATCCGTGTTCAGTTGTATTCATTCGTTTCGAAGGACACTTGTCAGCTGAAGTTAAACATTGAAATCAACACTCAATCTAATTCACTCTTCTCACGGTTTTCACTCTTGCAAACTTTATTTGAGGTTATCGATTTTCCACTCGCCTCCATTTTGCTCCCATTCATCACTGAATGTTAATGAACGGATGGATGCCCAGATGGACGAACACATTAACAGAAAGTACAATCCAAATCATTTGACTGGGTTGAAGATTATTATTAGAAACAAACAGAAACATAGCACAGTGTTCACCCTGTACCCTAGATCTAGATGGTTCAACTGTGGACTTCAGAATTCAGTCCAAAATGACCTAGAATTTCTGGTAAATGTGATCTTGAAGTTCAAGGTATGATCTTGTGACCAGATTACAATTCATCCTACAGAGGAGGCTTCTTTCTGTAGCAAACATCATAATATATCTTCTGTGAATCTGAAAACTTCAAACATCTGATTTCTATCAGTGCACTGCAAAAAAGACACATTCTGATTTTCTTGGTTCACAGTAAAAAAAACAAACAAGTGTTTGACCACCGAGGTGGTATTAGTCCCCTACGGCGCTTTTGTGACATAAGGTGTTTTTGTCACAGAAGACACTAGAGTAGAAAAGCATCTTGGATTTTGAAAAAAAAATATTGAGCGTGCATAATCCCCTCACAACCCTTTATTCCATGTACCACATATGAAAGGCGTAGCTTGAACCATGTTGGAGGGAGGGGTGGTAACATAAAATAGAGAACAAGCCAAGACCAATACCAGGTCTGGACCTGCGTCGCTGCATGCAATTAAATCAGCAAACAGGAAGTGGCTGCATGAGAGATATGAAAATTGCATACACGATACAACTGATCATTATCAGGCTCCAGATGAAATATAAAATCAATCCCTTGCATAGAAGCCGAGAAAAGTTTGATGAAAAATTTCAATGTTCAGTGGGTACAGTAAAATTTCAAAGTATCGGCAAACAGGAAGTGGCTGCACGGCAGATCTGAAAATTACTTACACGATACAATTCATCATTATGAAGCAGCAGACCAAATATAAAATCAATCCCTTGTATAGAAGCCGAGAAAACCTTGACGGAAAATTTCAATGTTCAGTGGATACAGTAAAATTTCAAAGTATCGGCAAACAGGAAGTGGCTGCACAGCAGATCTGAAAATTGCTTACACGATACAACTCATCATTATGAAGCAGCAGACCAAATATAAAATCATTCCCTTTCATAGAAGCCAAGAAAACTTTGACGGAAAAAGTGTTGGCGACGCAGGTAAAAAAAAGCTCAAAAAATACAACAAAAAAGGGCGCCATTCTGCCATCTTGGATTTTGAAAAATAAATATTGACTGTGCATCATCCCCTCAGAACCATTTATCCATGTACAAAATATGAAAGGTGTAGCTTGAAGCATATTAGAGGGAGAGGTGGTAACATAAAAACAGACAGACAGACAGACAGACAGACAGACAGACAGCAGACAGACAGACAGACAGACAGACAGACAGACAGCAGACAGACAGACAGACAGACAGACAGACAGACAGACAGACAGACAGACAGACAGACAGCAGACAGACAGACAGACAGACATGTTAGATTTTGAAAAAAAATATTGAGCGTGCATAATCCCCTCACAACCCCTTTATCCATGTACCATATATGAAAAGTGCAGCTTGAACTGTGTTGGAGTGAGGGGTGGTAACATAAAATAGAGAAAAAAGCTTAAAAAACACAACAAAAATGGCCGCCATCTTGGATTTTGAAAAAAAAATATTGAACGTGCATCATCTCATTACAACCCTCTATCCATGTGCCAGATATAAAAAGTGTAGCTTGAACCATGTTGGAGTGAGGGGTGGTAACATAAAATAGAGAAAAAAGCTTAAAAAACACAACAAAAATGGCCGCCATGCTGCCATCTTGGATTTTGAAAAAAAAAATATTGAACGTGCATCATCCCCTCCCAACCCTCTATCCATGTGCCAAATATGAAAGGTGTAGCTTAAAGCATTTTGGAGGGAGAGGTGGTAACATAAAAAACAGACAGACAGACAGAGGGACGGACAAATTTTGGAAAAAAAATATTGAACGTGCAACATCCCATTACAACCCTCTATCCATGTACCAGATATAAAAAGTGTAGCATGAACCATGTTGGAGTGAGGGGTGATAACATAAAATAGAGAAAAAAGCTTAAAAAACACAACAAAAATGGCCACCATCTTGGATTTTGAAAAAAAAATATTGAACGTGCATCATCCCCTCCCAACCCTCTATCCATGTGCCAAATATGCAAAGTGTAGCTTGAACCATGTTGGTGCGAGGGGTGGTAACATGAAAATAGGGAAAAAAAGCTTAAAAAACACAACAAAAATGGCCGCCATTCCACCATCTTGGATTTTGAAAAAAAAATTTTGAGCGTGCATCATCCCCTCAGAACCATTTATCCATGTACCAAATATGAAAGGTGTAGCTTAAAGCATGTTGGAGGGAGAGGTGGTAACATAAAAAAAACAGACAGACAGACAGACGGATGGACAGACAGACGGACGGAGTGCAATCCTATAGTCCCCTTACGGTTCCCGTAAGGGACAAAAAACAAGAGAGTCTAACGACATCCATATCCCCCGCCGACATCTATGTTATGATAGGAACAAGCATTTGGGACAGAAATTTAGCTATTACCAAGTAAGGGCCGTAACCATGCAAAATTTGTTGCATCGAAAATTCCTTACCGCATGCACATCTACACTTCATACTTATACTTCAGACAAAGTTTCGTAAAAATCCACTGAAAACTGTAGGAGGAGTTAAGCGGACAAAGTTTGTGACGGACAGAAGAACGCCATTCCAATATCCCCCTCCATGCTTCGTTGGGCGGATAAATCATTTCTTTAATCGCAACTGAAGATATCTTCCAAAAATCTGCAATTTTGGTAAATTCAAAGTCAACAAGGGCTATAACTCTGGAAAAATTACTCGAATCGAAACTTCCGTTCCATATGCACATGTACAGATCCTACTCATACTGCACACCAAGTTTCATAAAATTACAATGAAAAATGCCGGAGGAGTTAAGGGGACAAGAATTTGTGAGGGAAGTTTGCTATTTCCAAGGGTCGTAACCATGCAGAATTTGGCACATCGAAAATTCCCGACCACAAGCACATCCATACTTGATACTGATACTTCAGACCAAGTTTCGTAAAAATCCACTGACAACTGTAGGAGTCAAGTGGACAAAGTATGTGATGGACTGACGAAACACCATTTCAATATCCCCCTCCCGACTTCGTCAGCAGATGATAAAAATATCAAAAGAAAAACTACATTGTACAGGACAGTGCTGGGTAATATATAAGTGTTATCAACATTCTATTCATTTCAATGAACATGTATCAATGTTAAGCTCTTATTAACAAGAATGTACCACCGAAAATCCAAGGTCGAGACACTTTGACCTAAGTGACAAGAGTGACACTTTGATACCTATTTACCTATGCACAAGCACAAAGTGGTGATAATAAATTTATCTTAGAATATCCCTCCTAATCAAGAGCAAGAGAAAAAAGCCCGTGTAAAATAAACTACTTAAAAACATAAAATCCTTGACATTTCATTAAAATCAGTTCAGTAACCTTCACAATCATAAATTCTTCTCTGGAATTTCTTTGTTTCACAATGTTTTGAGATAATTCCATACCAGCTTTGTTGAGAAAATTTTTAATATCCTGCATAGCAGGTTCACGAGATGTGAATGACTTTCAAAATGGATTTACATTATTCAATGATTTCAAATCTGAAGAGTTTCTTTTGTGTAACTCTCAAGTTCAAGATTTTTTTGTCATCTGTGCCTGAAGAAGCAAATGAGTTTTGCCATATAATTTACAAAGAACATCAGACCATAATATTCGCACTTCATCAGATGAATGCTGGATGAGTAGACAAATGCATAGAGAAAAGAAGAAGAATGTTACACATCACCCCCCCCCCCCCCCATGACCTTGACCTTGACCTTGCAGATGCGGCAGAAACTATTATACACGACACACCTTCTGAGTGTCTTAACATTTGTAAAAAGTTTAACAATTGTACTATGATTTGTTTCTGAGTTATGGCTGAGACACGAATATTGACCAATTTTTAGAGTAACCTTGAAATGTGACCTTGACCTTGAAGGTACGAACCTGGCTATGGTGTGTGACACATCCTCCCATGGTCCTTTATAATTGTGTGAAGTTTGATGACTGTAGCCCTAATAGTTTTGGAATTATGCTTGAGACACGATTTGTGACCATGAACATATGAAGGTCAATTGTGACCTTCACATTGCAGATGCAACAGAAACTATTATGCGCGACACACCTTCTGACTGTCCTTAACATTTGTAAAAAGTTTAACAATTGTACTATGATTCGTTTCTGAGTTATGGCTGAGACACGAATATTGACTGATTTTTAGTGTGACCTTGACCTTGAAGGTACGAACCTGGCTATGGTGTGTGACACATCCTCCCATGGTCCTTAATAATTGTGTGAAGTTTGATGACTGTGGCCCTAACAGTTTTCGAGTTATTGGCTCGGACACACACACATGGATGGATGGACACACACACACTTCAATCACTATATGCCACCCGACTTAAGTCGGGGGGCATAATTATGTTTTGACAGTTTTGGTGGATTTTTTTTAGGGGTCAGTTTTGTTTCCTTTACTGAACTGTGTGCATGCTTGTTTCATTAAAAACAACTCTCATTCAAAACTTTGCTTATGATGTGAGAATAAATTCCTTGGTTTTCAATCTGCTCTGTTAGTTTTATTACACACTTTATGATTTGGGTTCAGATCCCAAAGCAATGAAACGGCATTGTTTATAGTAGACATAGATTGGATTTCAAACATAAAATCCTCTGCACTAATAATACAGTGGTTCAGTATTCTCGCAAGAAAAAAATAGCTGGGTTTCTGCATGAAAGATTTAAGAGAAATTTACAGCTGTTATTTATTTATTGGTGTTTAAGGTCACACACTTATGCACAATGGCTAATCGTGACCGTGACAGTTTTACAGGTGGAGGAAGCCGGAGTACCCGGAGAGAACCACCGGGCATCAACGAGCAACTGTCAGCTCCTCAACATTCTAACTCTGCTCAAGCTCTGCCCAAGCAGGGTTACAGCGGTTGAAGGCATGTGCACCATCGGCGTGCAGTATGCCTTAGTACATCGCGTATACGTGCCGCCATGTTGGCAACCCGGATAAAGTGCCTTGCCCAAGGACACAACGCAGGTCATCCCACATGGGGATCGAACTCAGGACCTCTAGCATAGAAGTCCAACAGTCTACCACTAAGCCACTGCACTCTGCTTACAGCTGTTCAATTCTTGTGTATATTTACAAAAAAAGTCAATGTCGACTGTCAGCATATCCAAGCACACATCTATATATGACACCCCGAAATACAAAATGTATTCCAGAAAATAGGGACTCAATATATACTTATTGTAATATAATAGGATATTTCAGCTTTAACCTGTATCATACCATTAGCATTACCAATGGATTTTAAAAATCTGGTGTATACTTCCAACACAATGCATATCAATACGAAATGAACTAGAGAGGTGAACTCTTTACCTAACGAATTGGGAACATTCACCTGCATAATTTACAAATTCAGGAATTCTTCTGCTCTCTTTGGGAAAGGGTCTGGGGCCCATGCCATTGGGAATATTTACGTGATGGGGGCCCCAAGTAGGAATTTGTTTTTAAAGGGAATAAACATACAAAGACTAAGAAAATTTTCATTCAAATTGAGCAGAGAACATTAAGACCAGTACCTAAGCAACTACATGTATACTACAAGTAAGTTTTATAGTAGACAGTCATACGGAATCATGTTCACGCAGTCTCTGTAGTCTCTATTAAAATGCTCTTATGCTATTAAAGAAGAACCTCTCATTTGCAACTGAATTCAGAGGCTACGTTAGACAAGCAATTTAAATTTGACGTACAATTGCTGGCCTGAACTGGGTGGTCATAAGGCCTCAGAAAATCAATGGCTTTCTGAAGCCTTTTGACTACCCGGTTCAGGGCACCAGTTATGCATTTAATTTGTGTTTTAGTGGGAACTGAGATTGGGAAATGTGAGGTTAAGAACTGTGAAAAATCATGCCCAAATGTCATTGGAAAAGGGTCCAATAAACTGCCCCTATAGATACTCAAAAGAATCCCCCAAACTGCACAGTTAAAAAAAAATACTTTAAAAAAAATATCAATTTTATTTAAATATTGTGAAAAATTTAGGGAAAAAATAATTAAAATAACAAATTTTGATATCATGTGCACTGGGTAAAGGTAGGTGACAACAGTCTCTGTGAGAATAAATCCAGCCAAAGCCCAGGATTCGCTGAGTTATCTAAACAACGAGCAAAGAGCTGTGAAACAACTCCAAATAAAAAGAAAAATCAACAAAACATGTTGAATGACCTGGGAAATAGGAAGGTTGTATTAGTAATTTCAGTTGGCCACTTAAAACAGAAACTAAAGAGTAACTAATTAAGTATAAGTAGATAATCAATATAGCACTTCACACAAATTAGTTACTATACCAAAACCAAGTAAAAAGCTTCAGTGGCAACAAACAGTAGTGGGTAATATTTGTGCCAAGTTAATCAAGACTCCTTCCCAGTCTTTACTATAGAGCCACCTAACTTTCTACAGGCATGTGGCTTCTGGGCCACAAAGCAAATGTCTATTAATAAATGTGTCTAAATGCAACACACACACACTAAATAGAACAGTGCATTCTAGTATTTTCTATCCATATTCTGAATAAGGTACCTGCTTGGCATGACCAAGTCCTCAAGCCACCAGTTACATTCTGTAACGAATCTGGCACTGTTATGGTCTGGAACCAGCCTAATCCTTCAAAAATCTGTCGCCTATTTTGAGATTCAATCGAATGGAATATTTCAGTTGGTTAGAAAAGCGAATGTCAATCAATGCAAGAAATGTTTCTCAATTGAGAATTCATTTGACTGAATTTTTGATGGCATTACCATCGCACTCCCTTTATTAACTTAATATTTTCTGTCTAGAATTCTGGCATTGTGGCTATCAAATTTGGCACTGATTAGCAAAAAAATTGGGAGTGTCCACAACTAGACATTACTAGAACAAAGTATATATCTCAGTCTCCAGGAGTCCAAGTATTATTTATTTAGTCACTGGAGTGTGACACCTTCAAAAGCATGGGTTATGTTGTCTCGAACAGTTTTATGGGCGAAGGAAACTAGAGAGGTCATTAGAGCTGCGGTCATCAGAGGAAGAGGTTGAACTCAATGGTTGAAGGCAAGTGCTCCTTCAATATCCATTGGGTCTCGACGCACAACACCACTGTGCTTCCACATGAATTCAGGTGGCTATGTGACTTACTCAAGGATATGATGCAAATCACTCAGGCAAGATTCAAATTCACAACCTCCCAATCAACTGAGGAAACACCGCACCATACAGAAGCCTGTTAAATGGTGACAAAGTAAAATTGTGATTCGAAATAAAAAGATACATTACCTTGGAAACAAGAAATAACATGAGGAACTTCTGACTCATAATTCCAAGTGATTTATCTTTTCGCAAAAGTGCTGAAAACAAAAATGAACCAAATGAGTGATATCACTACAGAATACTTCTGCAAAAATTTGCCAAAAAAGGTTTGCAGAGCTATGAAATTATCTTCACTTTAGAAAAGTTTAATTCTTTGATATTTAAATGTTTGTCACTGTTCTCAAAAATGTACAATAACTATCTGGGAAACCTATTTTTTAAATAAGGTACATTCATAGTAATGGTACTGTGCCTGAAAACCCAAAATAGGGTTTCCACTATACTGGCACAGCAGCCGTCAACTGGCCGTATCCCCAACAGGGAACCTTCCAAACATTAATCAAGATGTTAAAATTCACTATGACCTGCCCGATCCCGGAGAAATAATTGATTCACTGATTGTTGATGTGTCATTTGTAGACTTCTTTTGAAGATTTCCGTACACAAACGTCATAGAAAAATGACTGATTGTTCAATGAGTCCTGCATAACTTAATCAACCCCCAATGAAAAGCTAGACAAACTTTAAACAATAACCTTATTGAATGTTAAATATGTCATGTCACAAAACGGTGTGATTTGTTTCGTCAGTATGTGCACTACGTAATGCAAGTTGTAAAACATCATTCTGAAGTAAATATCATTATATGACGTTTTGTTTTCTGACCAATCTTATGACTCCAACATTTCCCCAAAACATGCACATGTTGAAAAAGCATGAACTTCTGTAGATGTACTTCCGCTGTCAGTGTTAATTAAAATGACACAACAGTTTGCAGTTATACTGTTCACACCTCATTTGTGTGTTTTAATTAGTGTAATGGAATCTCGAACTATTTTCTTGAAAATTACAGAATTGCGAAAAAGAGAGCTTCTTGTTTCCAATTTAGAAGCGCGAAAAAGCATGAGTGCGATAGCGCTCCTCAAATTGACAGCACTGAAATTTATTGTGTAATTGAATAATTTTTCACCTGAATTTCTCCTCATATGTCTTTATTCTTACACAATTACCGGCTCTCGGAATGTGAAAACATACTCAAATGTCGCTGTGAAAAACCTCAAAATATCCCCCAGATGCAACGAAATGAGGTTTTTTTGGACCCCCGAATTGAAAATTTTCCTACCTCCAGCCGAACCATGGTCAGCCCATGGTAGCGACAACTCTTGCCCCATTATACGTCCTCATTAATTTTCCCCCAGCAGAAAAACTGCCAAAATGTGCTCTTTTTAGTAACAGTGTGACCTTGAACCTTGGTGAAAGAATTTAAAAATTAATAAAGTTCTTTTCCTTCCATGAGGGTACTAACCCTGTAAATATGGTGGTTCTGTATATTGAAGATGGTTATTGCTGAGAAACCAATTTGTTTACCTAGCACTATTTATAGTAACAGTCCTCTAACCTTTGAATTTTTTGTTGCACACTACAAAATCGATATGGTTCTTTCTTCCCCCACATGGGTTATCCAATAAGTAAACCTGGTGAACAAGTGACATTAAAAAGTTTTTACCCAAAAACAATTTTAACTAAGTTCTATGGTAACAGTCCAGTGACATAATAATAAAGTCACATTTGACCTTGCAGCAACAAAGTACAAAATAAGTAGGGTTCTTCACTGGCCATACATATACAATTACTTTCTGCAAGTTTTGATGATCTGCAGTATCATAAATAGAACTACAGTTATTGCCCAAAAACCAAATGGTGCTATTTTTATTAATTAATACTGACCTTGACCACTGGTTGCTGCAAAATCAATCTTTTTTGCCCATTGTACCCAATCTGTAAGTGTGGTGAACATGTGACATATAAATCAAAGTTATTCACTGCGTTATTACCCAAAAAACAATTTTGACAAAGTTCTGTTTATATTAACAGTCCCATGAACTTTGACCTTGAAAGTTCCAAGTCCAAAACCAATAGGCTTCCTCATTGTCCATATATGCTTACTTTTTGAAGTTTGGTTGAGCTCTGATAAAAAGATCTAAAGTGATTATGCTTCCTTTCTGCAGTTTGGTTGAACTATACATGAAAGTGGCTTATGAGGAAAATAGGCAGGGGTTCTGGGCTGCCAGGCCTAAAAATATTTTGAAAAAATGGATGTTTTGAGAGTGAATTTCCAGCTTATTGACAGGAAATTGAGCAGAATTGAAAGTTAGGAAAACTGAGGAATTTGGGAAAACTATTTTCACTGGTCAAGTACACTATACAAAAAAATATATGAAAATTTTCACTTGTAAGGCTGTTTCTCTGTTGTTTTCTTGATTTTCATTATCTTTTTGTGCATGTTTGAGTAATTCTGTATATCAACTTTTCCAAATGAATAGTAATTCAATTTATTGCTGCACCACTCGCAAACAATGTATCCAGGGATATCTATTTTCCGTATATAATCAGACAGAAAATCACCATCTTCCATCTTTCTCCTGTCACCAAACCCAAGTAAACTTTTATATCATTCTCAAGAGAAGTTAAATCACCTATAGATCTACTATTTTAACCTTGTTAAATTAGTTTGAAATACCTGGTTTGAATTTCCAAAAAAATGCCTTTCAGAAAATAAAGATATGGGAAACAAGGAGTGACTGGGTTTGTTTGGGTTTTTTTAAAAAATATATCAGGAATATCTTCTCAAACCTGGAACAGAAGTCTAGAAATCAGCCATCTTTCATCTATAGGTTTAGCTGCGATAAACAGAACTAAATTATTGCTCCGAAATAAAACAGTACTATTTTGGGTAATATTGACCTTGATCTGACAACCCTGAAAATCAATAGGGTTCTTCTTCCATGAGGTAACAACAGTGTAAATTTGGGAGACCTGTGTTAAAAATAACTAAAGTTATTGCCCAGAAACCAATTATCTACATGCACCCAACTTCAAACTTAAAAAGTCGAATTTGACTTTGTCACAACTTGATTAATAATAAAATTTGAAAGGCGAATTTTGATAAAGCACTGGTCAGTTTTGGACATAACATTGAATAGAAGGTTAAACCAATAAACTCATTATTGTGCAAGACAACTTAAAGTAATTTATCACTGTTTATCTCATAAGACAATGTGACATTTTGCTAATTAACTGGTCAAGGACAAGCAGCCCATATTTGGGCTTTGGTTTGAAGAGCATGTGCCACAACTTATTGGCTTCACATTCAGTGTATGGGCTTTGGTTTGAAAAGCACATGCCACAACTTATCGACTTCATATTCAGTGTATATGCTTCACATTATCTTTGAAAGAAATTTAGTCTGATGGATTTGCCTTGTTATCTCATTAAAATGTAACACAAAGACATGTGAACGAATTTAGATGACAAAAATAATGTAGAGCTTTATCAGTTAACAAACTAGAGGTTCTAAAGAGCCTGTAATCGCTCACCTGGAAGAACTACATATCCCTCAATTATGCTAATCAGAATCAAAGTATGTAGCTGGCTGTAATGCTCCTTCATCTGATCGAAACAGAAAGAGGATTGTTTTCTGAGGACTTTCCATACATTATTTGTGCCATGTTTTGTTCACATTGACCAAAAGTTTCAGAGAAAAGGAAATGCGATTTCCCATAGGGTTTCAATGGGAATTATGTGATGCTATTGCTTGGCATTTCGAAGGGCCGAAACTACGCAAAATTCGTCACTTAGGAAATTCCTGACCACATGCACATCTGTACTTTAAACTCATACTTCAGACCAAGTTACGTCAAAATCCAATAAAAAATGTAGGAGGAGATAAGTGTACAAGCCTTTATGATGGAAATTTTTCTATTTCAAAGACCATAACCACGCAACATTTGTCGCATCGAAATTTCCTGACCACATGCACATCTACACTTGATTCGGATACTTCAGACCAGGTTTCATAAAAATCCACTGAAAACTGTAGGAGTTAAGCGGACAAAGTTTGTGATGGATGGACAGATGACGGACAGACGAACACCATTTCAATATCCCCCTCCCGACTTTGTCTCCGGGGGATAATAAATGGTGGTTAAGTCATCTGAAAGTAATTTTTAGAATCCAAAATAATATATCAACTCACATCCAGCACCAAATATATCATTAATTTCTGTTTGTGATGATGTCTCTGTACCTTTACCATTGAGCGCTTCTAATTCTCTGTTGAATTCAAAGTCTTTCACTTTATGTATCTGTTCTGCAAATCCCTCACTTTCAGCCAATGCCTAAAAATTAATAATACTCGGCAATAAAAAACAGAAAATCATACTCATTTTTATTTTTAACTGCATTCACACCTAAAAAGACACATTTGTTAAAAATTTTGTTTTTTAAATTTACTAATTTTTATCTTCCAATCAACATGTATTTTGTCTGTATTAACTCCGCAACTGTTGTGTATCCGACCCCCTGATACAGATGTTTGTATCAGGGGGTCGGATACAAGCACGTTCCTTTCACGTGAGTTCCATTTTTTTGTTTTTGTTCATTCGTACAAATAAATAGTTCGTTATATATTCATCTACATCCTTGACTTATCCCCAACATATTGTAAGATAAAATGATTATTACCATTATGTGGATGTACAAAATATGTATCCAAGTCTCGCTCCAGGTTCTAAGGGTAGATCACGACTCGTCGACTCATTGTGATCTGCCCTTAGAACCCAGAGCTCGACTCGGATACATATTTTGTACATCCTTATAATGGTAATAATCTCTATTTATCAAGTGGAACCTTGTTGGTGCATTCTGAAAATATTGTAATGGTTTTACAGTTTTACTGCTAAAGTAATCGATTCAGAGAAAAACATGAGCGTCTTGTTGTGGAACTTATTCCAAATGAAGGATTTTCCTACAATGGAAAATGTTCAGCAGTCATTATTTCAGATTCATAGTTTTACCATTTCAGAGCATATCTTCAGAAAGGCTTCATTACATCCAATCTGTTCCAAAAAAACCCCCATAGTATCACATGTGATTAGCAGAATTTAGTATCATTCTCAATAATTTTAGCAACTGTCCTGTAGTGTAATAACATAACTTGTAAATCGTATGTCCACTACTTTGTAGGACTTGTACGAAAGGCATAAGTATTAATTGTGGGCAGATGAAGTGAGCAAACAAAATCACAACTATTTCATTCCACAGAAATTTCCATCACAGTTTTATTTATTTTACTGTCTGCAGATGAAATGCGAATTTAAATTGGGTTGTGGTAATTTGGAATAAAATGGGAAAAAAATTCTGATTAATGTTTCATGGGGTGAGCTTTGACATGTATAGTATTTTTGGCAAAATAAATCATTAAAAGTTGCTAAATTAAATGAATCAAGTACATATGCGATTCATGTACTGCTACGTTTCGGCCGTAACACTAACAACAACTCTTAAGACGTTTCATCATGTGATATAAGTTCCATGTTTCACTGAAAAATGAGATGACCCTCATTAAAAATCCCATTCATGGCTTCATCCATGACCACTTATATCCATTCATACACCCATCGACTAAACAGTTTTGTGGTATTGAGGGACGACAAATTACCAAAAACATCCCAACATGTGCTTAGTGAGGATACTGATACAGTACGGACAACAGAGTCTTTTCCCTGAAAAATACTGATACCAATCATGAATTTCAATACCACACAACTCTAAATCTCTCACAAACGAGACTAAACTGTTGGTACGACGGCTTTCAAAAAAATACTACCTACCTACCTAGGAATTTTCAGGCACCAAATCGGAATCACACTTGTTTTTTTTTCACTTATTTAATTATAAAGGAACACTTTTTAATTAAGATTGCTTTGTTGTGGATACTTTGTAAAAACAAACTTTATTTTGTGCTAATATGTTAATCTGACAGTCTCAGATCATCAAATAGCCCTATCTACAACCTGCTCTAAACAAATTCTTGAATGAAACATCCCAATACTTTTCGATAAGAATATTACCTTGAATAAAAAGGTAGAATGCAAAATTAGGTAAGATGATTTCTGAATGAATGACACACAAAGTTACTTGAGCAAGTAAAGCATCACGGTTAGAATCTTTCAATCAAGTATCCAGACTTGGAAAAGATTTTAAAAAGGAAAGATATGCACAACGGGTGAACACAGGTGAGTATATAATTTATTTATTGATTGGTGTTTAAGGTCAGGTCCATATTTCTGCACAATGGCTAATCGTGACCACAATATGGAGATAAAGTCATGTTTAGTCAATCGTTAATACACATGTTTCCCATTTCAGAGGATTTCCAACCCAAGCATTGGTGACTGGGTCCTACTTTACCAGTAAAACAGAGCTTGTTTATTGAAGTAAACAAGCAGTGCTTCAGTTCATGGGATTCCCACGAAGGAGAGGGCATAATCAGAATCATTACAAATCTAAAATGTTCCCTACCAAAAAATTTAATATTATATAAACATTATTCAATTTCACTTGCTGAACAGAAAACAATGCAAGAAGTTAAAGGAACAGTTTTTGTAAGTCTAACAAGGTGAATAACTGTAGTAAATAAGCAAACGAAACACACAATATGTGGATATCCTTCCACAAAAAATAGGTTATCACCTCATCAATGGATATCAAAACATGACAACCAATGTTTGAGTTGTAATGCAAAAAAATACAGAGGAACAGTTTAAGAACACCAAGGGACATCACCTGCAATGTGTGGATATCCTTTCCCACATGCTTGTCTCCCACCATACCAAAGAAGGGAGGTATATGTATGAAATTGCACAATATGTGAATATTCTTTTCCCCATGCTGATCTCTCACCATACCAAAGGACACCAAAATCCAATAACTGCTTCTTTAGTCTTAATACTCATTGTTCATACATAAGTATGACAGAGACCTTGATTATATACCTATCAAAACTTCCTACAGAAATGTGGAAGCATAAAAAACCATTTATGTTTGCTGTAAAGCAATTCACTGAAAAAATGAAACCGAGAACAAGCTATCACTAATAAAAGAATAAACACAATTAACCTGGGAAATCTCCTGTCAGAAAGAACTTGAATTATACCAAGGCCTTCACAGTAATGAGGTATTATATCGAAACCTGGTATTTTTTTTTAGATACTGAGTGAATACCGAGACAATTTCAACTCAATCGACATAGTGACCTTCACAATATAATCGATAGTGACCTTCACAATATTATCAATTAGCAATGTCTGAAATCTGAAACTATTTATTAAATTTAATATTTTTTGACTTGAATGTGGTTCATATTAATGACACTCCTCCCCTCCAAAAAACACCTTGTCAGTAAGCTACTCAAGGTGTTTAGTCACAGAACAGTACTTTATTTTATACTATTGGCAAATAGGAAATAAAAAATATTTATCAGTAGACATATATTGAGGAATCCCAAGTGAGGTCTATGAAAAACAATAGAAAGTGGCCAAATTCTTGAGATTGAAATTTGAATTTGCTGAATACTCTTATCCCTTAACACAAGGAAAATAAAGATGTAAATTTAACATATTGCAATATAGTTGTAATGGTTTGTTTATCAACATTTTGCGACATTTTCTGCATCCAATATCATATCAACCCTAAGATTGTTGGAAGTTCCCGAAAATACACCAAGTAATTAATGCGAAGCCCCCCCCCCCCCCCCCCAAATAAAAACAAACAAACAAATAAAACAAAACAAGTATGTGTTTTCTAATTTGTCCCCGGAAAATTTCAGAAGGTAGGTAGGTTGGGAGAGGGGTTTTTTTTGTGGGGGTGGGAGGGGGGGGGGGGATGGGAGGGTGTTTAAAATGTCATATCGGCTGTTGAGTAAGTATTGTGTGGAAGATATTGTTTCGGAAGAAACACCCAAATTCCCACTATTTAAATGGGTAATTATTGAGTAGTGAAAAATTGAAAAGGGGAATATTCTCTCAGCAAGAAAGGCAAATATGTTAAAGTAAAATGAAATTATTTTATTGATTTTACAAGAAAAACACTGTGTTCTTTCTTCAGTGATAATTCAATTATACATGCTGTGTAGTAATCAGGTTTAGAGCATATTCTAATGTAAGTACTTAGAATTAGCAATGTCCACCCACCCTGCTGGTCAAAACGTCCCTCAAACAAAATTAGTCACAACATGCTCCAACATTCGAAGGAAAAACAATGGTTATTTGCGTGTCAATTTAAATCTACGAAAACAAATCCAATGTCAACACCGGACAGGCTCTTGGAGGCTTACAAACAGCAGATTTGCTTTGGTGGACTTGCATTTTCACTTTGCCTGCATGTGAGAAATGGAAGTGTACACCATTTCTTTTTCAAGAACTTGAAGTCAAATGAAATCTGAAGAATTTATTGCCAATAACTGTGGCTCATTTCTAGACCTGCTCCCACTCACCCATCACCAAAATGGCTACCAACTGTCCTACTTTGAAAATATCAGCTATTGGACAATAGGTCTCAGCCAAAAGCTGAGTGTGTGTGCAGGCATCAACAATTCAGGCAAACAATCGTTCCGTTTGCCTGGAGGTTACGCAAACAAACATTAAGGCGAACGGATGATCGTTTAACCAATAGGAAACATCGGTTAACCAACTTTTTTATGATTGCCATATTAGATACCCAAGGAGAAAATAGTTCACATACAAATATTAAATCTGTGCTTATTATTCATCTGCAAGCATTAGAAACATGTCACTGTTTATGGAAATTGAAATGCACTGTAGCCTGATGGGGCCACTGCCAAATCAATTCTGGACCTATTCACCGCCACAAGTTCTTATATGCAATGCTGCCAATAGAAAAGGCATAACTCTATATTTCTACTGATTGTGTATTTCTGCTTCGCTGATATTTTTATCATTGGAAGTCATCGCATGTTGCCAACAGAAGAGGCTTAACTCTACATTTCCCTCCCAATCCCTCCCCTGCTCAGATCAACGGCCTTTGGGAGATGCCTGTGGCATATTGTGTTTGGATTTTTGGTAAACCAGCAGGTTAATGAAACAAATTTACTTAACCTTCAGAATAGGTTTATGAAAACTAAATGGGTAACCTGTTCACAGGTTTACCAAAATATGGAATTGTCAAGGCCTAGTGTGCGTGTCAGAAGTGTATGTTGAGACCTAATACGGTGATGTTTTGACCATTGTTGGGGTATGTTTTGACTAATGCCAGGGAAAGTCTTTTTGGGTCATGCTGAGGTCATTTTGACCAGTGCCGGGGATGCTTTAGCCAAAATTAGGGAGACATTTTTACCCAAATTAGTGGTGTTTTGGTAAGAATGCTCTGACCAATGCAACTAGGAAGTTTATGCCAAAGTTTGGGTGTATTTTAGTGGGCACTTTTTGGTTAGGTCATGTATTTGTCAGCACTCCATTTGGCATGTCATCGCCGAGTAGCTTAACAGCAGCATGTCTTTACCATTGCAATTTTAATTTGCAGCAACAATATTTTTTCAACTTGTTCCAACTACTTTATTACGGCTAAAACGATTCTCAAAAGTCTAAAGGCACAAAGTGTTCATTTTAAAATCATAGATGATATATGAAATCAATTTTGTGCAGGATTACCAGGCCTGGAAATAGAGGGGGGAGGTGGGGCTTCCTCCTGGAAATTTTTTGTTTTTCAGGGTGCGGGTGCTTTAGAGAGCTTCTGGTATTAATTGAGAAGAAATATTGTTGATAAGTAGGTACCAAATTCAAAAGCTGTCTTTAGAGAATTTATCGATTTGTGTCTGGGAGCATGCTACAGGGTGTAATTTTAAGAATATTTCCTGCATTTTGGACTACTAAGGAATCCCTCAGTATTCCACTAAATGCAGGGAATAACCTCATATCTCAAAGGTATTTTGGAACACCGTGGGGTTGATTGGTTTCTTCAGATTAGTCCAGCTAAAATTTAAAGACTTGACATGCTGTTTACGGAGAACTCAGTGGTTTACTGAATGAAAGTGTGAATGACACTAGCTTAACTTGTCTGCGTGTTATTTTTAATGAAAAGGATAATGCTCAATATTTATGAAAGGATTATGAAATAAGACAAGAATTGTGATAATTGGGAATATGTTAATTTATGAATGTGGCCCTCACAGTTAATGTATATCAACGAAAGTTACCAATTTACAGTGAAATTATTCGAAAACGAGTCATTCTATCAAGTTACAATGAAATTAAATTCCTTCATAAATATGGCTTGTAGACAGTGCTAAAGGTTTTTGGACTTTGGGCCTGTGTTAGGGATGAGCCGATCTATCAGTAAGCCATCGGCTATCGGCCAATGAAAGCCTATCGACAATCGGTATGAATAGCACGAAAAATATCGGCTCTTGCCGATTGTTGAAAAAAATGATTGGGTACCAATTCTAACTTTATTTCACAGCCATTTTGCTAATAACTACCGTATATGTCCATGTAGAAGTCGCCCCCGTGTATAAATCGCACCCCCAACTCACGCTTGGAATTCCTCCCTTTTGTATAAGTCGCACACCCATTTTCAAATATATGTAGTCAACATGAATTAGTTGCAAGTTACGTTTTGCCAATTTGGGGCAGTTTGGGATGCAACAGAAATAGTTTTCACAAGTTATCACGTAGTGAATAAGATAAAAGAATAAAGGAAAATTATTATTAAAGATTTAAAAAATACTTCCATTTATTTGTTTTTCGTTGTTTGTTTATCACCCCAATGTCTTCATCCATGTCAAATGGAAAATCCTACACTGATTTGTGAATGAAACTTCATAGTTTCAGAATCAGAGCACCATTTGTGCCGTAACCTGCGCAGTTGTTGTGTTTATGCTGGTTTTTCCTGAACTTGAGAACGTTACGGAAAAACCAATAAAAATACAACAAATGCACAGGTTACAGCGCAAATTGTTGTCCTACATAAGCATTGTTGGTGCTACTGAAATTGACTTTACCTGGTGTACGTGTGCGTAATTTATAACCGGACATTTTCCAGGTAAAAAAGTGTGACTCATACATGGACATAAACGGTAACAAAAGTGCCCATGCCTCAATATTTCAAAAATCATAGGAAACCATATTTCGTTTCCTTCATTTTGCATCATGGGAAATAACCGATAACGATTTTCCGGTTCCATCAAATGTTTGACTGGGCAACGATTTTGACAATAGGCCCTAATAATCAAATAGTTTTAAAATCATAATGCTGGTCTTCTGTCGTGTTTATCCCATACTGATTCGTATCGAAGCCCATACTCGTGCCGAAGCCCACCCCACCGCTTTTTCAGATTTGTGAACCAGGGTGCCCTACTCGAGTCAAAGCCCACCCCCCAAGTTTCAAATTGGAAGAAAGTTGTTTGAGACAAGATGTCAAATTTACAGGCATCAAATGGAATAACAGGTGACTTGTTGCAACACTGTACTTACCAAATAGAACTGTAATACTGTATTATGTATATTTTTTGGAGTTGAGATTTTTGTGTTGTTAAATTCCTCTTTTGTGTAATAGATAATATCTGTGTTCAGTGTAATAAGTCTTTATTAAAAAATTATATATCCCAAGCAAAACTGACTTGTTTATTTTTTTGTCGACCTCTTTTTGGAAGCTGTCACTTGTTTCAAATGAGTGTGCAGGCTGCTATCAATAGTTGTCTGAAACACGCCCACAACATATCGTTTTCACAGTGGTTGAATATCATCAGAAAGATACTGATTGAACACTGCCACTTTCGAGCGGTGCACAACTCATTGTGAAAGAACACTGTCACTTTCGAGCATGCACAACTCATTGTGGAAAAACGAGTGTTAAGAAAATAAAAAATAATTAAAACTCTGGTATTTGAGAATTATATAACAGTGTAACCAGGGATATGATTTATGACTTAATGGTTCAATAAAACATGCTCATTTATCATTTAATCATGCTCTGAAACATGTGAAGTTATGACTTTCAGCGTAAAATCAATTTTTCGAATGTTGCCAAGGGAGGCAACTATTTTGTTATTCATAATCCGCTGTGTAAATTTTTTCTGGTCTTCATATTATGATTTTTTTTACTGATTTTGTATGAAGCTATATTTTGTTTTATTCGTAATAAATGTACAAATTTAAAAAACAAGCTATTTTTAAACAGACTATGTTTGGCGGTTTTCAATAGGTTGGTTTGAAGTGTTGATTGACATACTTAAGTCCATTTCTGGCTTCGAGAGTAACCTGCACAAAAAAAAATTAAAACAACACCGCATGGTTTTCTGTTTGTTTTATTCATTAAATTGAGAATTAAATCCCAAAATCTGAAAATGAAACGTATGTACAAGATAATTATGAGAATTTTTAAAGCAAATTCTATAAAATTGGTAGGCGGTTTCCAAAGAAACGTAACATACCCAGTGGATACTTACTTGTCTTATATCACCAACTGAATTTCCGACGCATCCCAACGCGACTTGCAAGCACTATTACTCATCCCCCTGGGCTTCGACACGAGTCAGTACGGTAGTTTCCCACGTAGTGTCTTTCTGTCACAAGGTCCGTTAAATTAAATAGTACGATTTTGAATTGGACACCATATTCCTATAAAATTATGAACACATGAAGTCCGAGTGTGCATAAAATGCATGGGAAACGAAAAATCGTTTCCGTGTTTTTGCTGTGATGGTAACAACACGGAAACGGAACGATCGTTACTGTGAAATATCCAGGCCTGCGTGCCGTGCATAACGTTGTGTAGATCAGACCCCCGACGTACCATTTAATTTCTACCAGCGACAACCAAAAAAAAGAATCGGTTGTCCTGGGCGACAAGTGATATTTTGGCTTGTGTTTCATATTTAATTTGAAAAGCTATGCGCTGTTAAAATCATTAAATAGTTGCCTTATGTATTGAAACATCTATTATACGGTCTATCAATTATGATACTATGACATTTTTTTTACCACGAGGGCAAATCCAGGCATCGGCGCACTTGGTGTGCTCCCCCCTCCGCCACTAGTTTTTCCTGGAGATGGGTTGAGCATTGTGGATATCTGCATCGGGTGCGAGGTAATCGCATCTTTTCGGATTAATTTTCAAAATTTGGTTGACAGTACACGCTGGTAAACTTGAGCCTAGGTGCCCCCCCCCCCCCCCCCCCCCACAGTTTTTTGTAAAGTCCTTCATCCGCCACTCAACCAAATCTGAACCTGTATTGGGATGTAACGATTGTGCGAATGAACTCACCAGAAGCATAAAAATGTCTGCAATGTAGAAAGGTAATTCTAGTCTAAGGGAGGTAATCAAATTAGCAGCTATCAAAGAACTCAGCTATTTTCGAAATTGCTGACAGGGCTTTCGGCTCGCCATACGTGATGCTCCATATCTCTCACCAATTTAATTTGCTTCGTTCCATGGCTGATTTTAAATAATATAAGTGATCTCAGACTTTGATATCACGAACCTTTTCAATTTTTTATTGAGTTTTGGTCATTAAAGCCTTTAAGGTGACGTCCTCATCTAGACATTATTCTGAGTCATCCTACCAAGTTACAATGAAATACCTTCATAAATATGACCTACAGACTGTGCTAAAGGTTTTCGCCAATCGGGCTTTGGGCCCCTGTAGCCATCACAATTGACCAATTGCGACCAAAAGGGGACGTTATCATCTAGACATTATATAGAATCAACCTACCAAGTTACAATGAAATCCCTCCATAAATACAACCTGTAGACTGTGCTAAAGGTTTTCAGGTTTTGGACTCGGGCAGCCGTCACGGCTGAATGATCGCAATCATAAGGGGACGTTCTCATCTAGACATCATACGAAGTCATCCTACAAAGTTAAAACTAGAGGGCTGCCACATCCACGGGGCAGCTGATCCCCCCGAAAAAAGTGTGGTCATCATAAGATTTTCTAAGTTGAAAAGGGGCATAACTCTGGTAATATTAATCAGGATGAACCCGGATTCGAACTTGACCTGTATTTTTATATGTTTAAGCCACATATCAAGTTTGGTTACAATCAAACTATTTCAAGGGAAGTTATCATCCGGAAACGAAATGTAAACGGACGGACGGACAAAAAAAAACGCGTGACGACTATATCGTGACGACTTTGAAACCGAAATTTTTTTCCGGGGGGATAATAAAATCCCATCATAAATATGACCTATAGACTGTGCTAAAGGTTTTGGGGCTTCGGGCTCTGGAGCCGTCACAGTTGGCCATTCGCGACCAAAAGGGGACATTCTCATCTAGACATTATGTGGAGTCAACCTACCAAGTTACAATGAAATTTTTTGTGTTGGCTTTAGTTTTCAGATCATTGTTGGGAATGTCTAATTTTTTCTTATTCAAAGTTACTTCACTTGAGCTTGCTTGCTGCTCTTCTCTCTGTCTCTTGTAAGCCACTCTTATCTTTTTTACAGAAATCAGTTTTTATTGGGTCAAATAAAGCATTATCTCTTTTGAAAAAGTCTACAGACCTTGTGTATCTTGATTCAAAACCATATTTCACAATGTGCAGTGCACTGATTGTATCAATATCAATGTTCATCCTACCACACTTTGAAACCCAAGACTTCACCCATTATACTGGAACTAGATTCATCCTGGGGGCCATGAAAGCAAGAAAGTACAGCCCTGGAGCCCACCATTTGTCAAGTCTCTATTTTGTTTCATCACCATTTAATTTGGGTGGAAGTGTTCTGTCAATTTGGAAATTTCTACACTCCACAATATACAGGCCTTTTTCTTCAGTAGTCAGTATGTTTATGATTCAGTAAAATTAGAAGTCTGCCTCATGAAACAGAGTGGCCATTTGCAAGTGGGTCAAAAGCAGACAATCCTTTCAACAATGGGTTATTCAGAGGAAGCTTTGCTTGCATCTTTTTTGCATAGTCAATATAAGCAGTTCTAACAAGTTTAATAAATAATGTGTCATTTAACAATGATCTATAAACCTGACAAACGTTTACCTAGAAAAATATTTTGGAAGGCAAACAGTCTGCAGATGTGAAGTCCATGTTCTTCAGTAGTTTAGAGCTTTTATCCGAAAACACTTCAGGTTTAAAAAAAAAATTGCAAGAAACTTTTTAAATAATTCAATTTGCTGATCGTGGAGTTTATGTATCATAGGTTCTCTTGTTTCAAACAAACATAACTTTTTAAAAGAGGCAATATACAAACAGAACAAGTGTTTGACCACCGAGGTGGTATTAGTCCCCGACGGCGCTTTTGTGACATAAGGTGTTTTTGTCACAGAAGACACTAGAGTATATAAGCATCTTGGATTTTGAAAAAAAATATTGAGCATGCATAATCCCCTCACAACCCTTTATCCATGTACCATATATGAAAGGCGTAGCTTGAACCATGTTGGAGGGAGGGGTGGTAACATAAAATAGAGAAAAAAGCTTAAAAAACACAACAAAAATGACCGCCATTCTGCCATCTTGGATTTTGAAAAATAAATATTGACTGTGCATCATCCTATCAGAACCATTTATCCATGTACCAAATATGAAAGGTGTAGCTTGAAGCATATTAGAAAGAGAGGTGGTAACATAAAAACAGACAGACAGACAGATGTTAGATTTTGAAAAAAAAATATTGAGCGTGCATAATCCCCTCACAACCCCTTTATCCATGTACCATATATGAAAAGTACAGCTTGAACCATGTTGGAGGGAGCAGTGGTAACATTAAAATAGAGAAAAAAGCTTAAAAAAACACAACAAAAATGGCCACCATCTTGGATTTTGAAGAAAAAATATTGAACGTGCATCATCCCCTCCCAACCCTCTATCCATGTCCCAAATATGCAAAGTGTAGCTTGAACCATGTTGGTGGGAGGGGTGGTAACATGAAAATAGAAAAAAAAAGCTTAAAAAACACAACAAAAATGTCCGCCATTCCGCCATATTGGATTTTGAAAAAAAAAATTTGAGCGTGCATGATCTCGTAGCTTGAAGCATATTAGTGGGAGAGGTGGTAACACAAAAACAGACAGACAGACAGATGGACAGACAGACAGATGGACAGACAGATGTTAGATTTTGAAAAAAAAATATTGAGCGTGCATAATCCCCTCACAACCCCTTTATCCATGTACCATATATGAAAAGTGCAGCTTGAACCATGTTGGAGGGAGCAGTGGTAACATAAAATAGAGAAAAATGCTTAAAAAACACAACATAAATGGTTGCCATGGCGCCATCTTGAATTTTGGAAAAAAAATATTGAACGTGCAACATCCCATTACAACCCTCTATCCATGTGCCAGATATAAAAAGTGTAGCTTGAACCATGTTGGAGTGAGGGGTGGTAACATGAAAATAGAGAAAAAAAAAGCTTAAAAAACACAACAAAAATGGCCACCATTCCGCCATCTTGGATTTTGAAAAAAAAATTTTGAGCGTGCATCATCCCCTCAGAACCATTTATCCATGTACCAAATATGAAAGGTGTAGCTTGAACCATGTTGGTGGGAGGGGTGGTTTCATGAAAATAGAGAAAAAAAGCTTAAAAAACACAACAAAAATGGCCGCCATTCCGCCATCTTGGATTTTGAAAAAAAAATTTTGAGCGTGCATCATCCCCTCAGAACCATTTATCCATGTACCAAATATGAAAGGAGTAGCTTAAAGCATGATGGAGGGAGAGGTGGTAACATAAAAAACAGACAGACAGACAGACAGACAGACAGATGGATGGATGGATGGATGGATGGACAGACAGACAGATGGACGGACGGACGGAGTGCAATCCTATAGTCCCCTTACGGTTCCCGTAGGGGACTAAAAATGCTTTTGTATTGGAATGCATGTCAAATAATTTTTCTTTCACTGTTGACTTTCATGACAATCCATCTGTAGTCATTCTCTTCGATTTGATTATATTTTTAATTTTTCTTATTTCATCTCTCTTGAAGAACTGATATTATGTGTCTGGTATACCGGTATATCTATCAACTTAGCATGATGAGTAACTGCATTTTTATCATCAAGCAGTGACGAATGGAAGCAAAATGGAGGCGAGTGGAAAATCGCTCACCTCATATAAAGTTTGCAAGAGTGAAAAATGTGAAGAGAGTGATTTTGATTGAGAGTGTTGATTTTAATGTTTAACTTCATTTTTTTAATACTGTTGAATTGTATATTCAAAGTGTATGTTCACAGCGTGGATAGAGTAAGCTTTGGGTGAGTTGTCAATTATGTACAACTCTCTTACCTTTAGCGTGTCGTGTGTGGATGTATTTGTGTTTGGATGTATAAGTGAACAACTGTGTGTCATGTTCATAATGACGGAAAGGAAACTGTTTGGAATTGGACTTTAAACGCTTCAAATTGTGAGTGATTCTTAAAAAATTCCCAACATCAAAACTTAATTTCAAGAATGTTTCTGTTGATGCAACTCAAGAATAGAGGTGCGTGATTATTCCCACACCTTGAACAATTTTTGCATGAGTGATGGTGCTCGAGAGCGATCCCGCACCTTTCCCCTGCGTCACTGATCAAGGAATGAATAATTAAATATAATTAATGGATCTAGCAAGTGAAAATTTCCAAGAGCGGAGTCATATGCTGAGAGCCATCTGTGCTGTACAAACTTCTGTGGCACTGTAAATTTAATGTTGAACATTAAACATACATCTTCTAATGCATCTTTTAAGTCACGACTCCATATAAAATCCTTATGAATGTTTTTTAATAAATTTTCCAAATGCCTGTCAAATGGAGCACAAAATGCATTGGTTGCGTTGTGTATATGATGACAGCTGTCAATCTATGTCAAGTTAGGTGCAACATCTCTAAGTCGTTTCACAACACCTGATTTTGAGCCCCTTATGATGTTACAAGAATCAATTAAAACCGAAATGAGATTGTCGAGCGGCATTTGTTTTTGTTCCAAAAGACTGAGCAGTTTCTCAATTACAGTCTGAATGTCGACTCCAATGACACTAACAGAAGATGAATGTTCAACTACAACTTCTTTTTGAGAAGGGGAAAAATAGCTGACAAGAATAGCCAACACTTTTCTGCGATTTGAACTGCATGCCTCATCAGTATCGAGGTAGAAATATTCTGTCTCATTTTCAAAACTTTTTGCTGAACTGTGCTTAATTTTATATGAGGCAGACATCCATGCTCAGTCCACTTAGAGCATTGCTGAGGCACAACGATTAGTACCAGAGCCATTGTAAAGGGCAAATTAAAATAAAATTTTCTAAATTTGCGCGACGATCAAAAACAGGCATTGCTGGTCCAGTTGCTACAGGTCTGAATACCAGCTGGATGAAACCGAATCTGCAATTGAACTTGCTGTTACAGTAGTCTTTTCTCCATACAATATTTCTTGTTCCACATTCTTGTTAAACCTAAAACCCCCACTGAAGACACTTGACGTTCCCAAGATTTTCCACCGTTCCCACCAATTTGAAAGTCAATTTCATGACTGCACCAAACACATCGGGCTTTGCCTTCTCAAGCTTCTCGCCTCTTTAAGCAGTTAAAGACTGTCTTTGTGTTAATAAACCAGAATACTTTATTTCCAGTGGAGGAAGTTGGGAGAAGTGTCTTGATCAAGGACACAAAAAGGAAATGACTTTGAGTCAATCTTCTGACGTCTTGATCAGAAAACTAACATGCTGACTGCACCACCAAACTCACAGTGAAACAATAATCATATGTGGAATGAAGTATGCTGCAAACAAGCTGAGATATGTTTATCCTCTATATAAATTACCTTCAGTTTAGCTAAAGTTGTAACCAAATTAGTTTTTCCATGCCATAAATATTTATTTTTAGCTCTCCTACTGACTATTTCAACACTCTCTAAAACATTCACTATGTCATATATTCTTCTTCTCTCAGTATCTGAATTGGAAAAAATAAAATTTATATTACAGAAATTTATATACAGTGGAACCCACTTAACTGTATATCTTTGAAATGAAAAGCCCTGTTAATTGTATATAGCTTGAAAACATCAAACCATTTGCCATACCTTCACTACAAATTTAACCTGTTCATTGCAGATTGATAATCTTCTGTTAACTGAATAGAAAATCTAGTAATCTGCTCAAGAATTACTCTTGACAACCAGTGAATTCCTCACTTTTAGACATTTTCAGACACAATACGTTGTAGATATATATAGAGGATATATAGTATTTTTGAGTGAATACCAAAAATTATCTCATGAGTGACTGAGACAATGTTTATTTTGCGAGTACTTGTGCAAGCTAAAATAACCATTTATCTTGGTCACAAGTGAGATAATTTTCAGCATCCACTCAAAACACTAGATTTTCTTTCTATTGCAGGCCTGGCATTCTTTAGGAGTGCAGGAGTGCTGCACGCCTAGAAAAAAAATTGAGGAATTTTTTGCACCCCTAGATTTTCTGGAATGCCAGACCTGTTTGGGACTACCTTTAAAATCTATTATCATTTCATCCCCTGAGTTTCAATGTGTTCTCTGTGCCAGTAGGCACAGAGAACACATTGGAACCCAGGGGACGATTTGTCAATGTTGCACAGATTTGCAATAATTCAAGATCCATCCTGTGTCGCATTTCGATACATTTTGAGTGTTGAAGACTGTCACATAAGAATTGAATGCCACATTTTGAATAATGAGAAGATGTGTGGGCCAATTTTTCCACTATGTAACGGAATGTAATATAATTTTTCAGTCACAATATTAATACTTTGAAGTGAATATAACCAAAATAGCATACAAGTTTTTGCATTGAAAATTTCGGGTGCAATTGCACTCCCAAGCAATCTGAGGAGGGCAACTGTTTAGCACTCCTTGATTTTCTAGAGTGCCAGGCCTGTTATTGTATGCTTTTTATAAGAATCTGATCATTCCTATCGATAATTCTACTCATTTCAACCTTGAATTGATCCATGAAAGTAAACAGTGCAATGATATGCAGAAGTGATTTGATCGATACTCGGAACAGGTAGCGTCTTACGATTGATTCAGCTGGCAGGTTTCAGGCATCAATTCAAGGTGAATATGTGTTGAATTATTGCTGGAAATGATCAGTATCCCCTCAAAACACTAGATTTTCTTTTCATTATACATTTTTAGAGCAAAGTGATCATTTCCAGTGATAATTTGACTTGTATTCACGTTGAAGTGATGCTTTGAATGCCTCCATTTTGATTGATACTGTGAAAGTGAAAATGTCTATATCTTCACAGTGGGGGATAAGATTTCTATCTTTCTGCAATTTATTTGATAATCTATCTTTTAGCATATAATAAAATAGAAATGAAAGTGTCAATGACACTGTAGCTCAACTTGTCAAGACAAAGACATGTACATGTATAGTATGTGACACAGCAATGACAAACATCTAGGTAATGACCTGATAACAAAGGTACATATAAAGTATTGTAATGGTCTGTACATAAATACTGAGCGTTGCCTGTAACAAATGTATAGGTAAAGTATTGTAAAGGTGGGTGACAGTCAGATGCTAAACTAGAAAAGAAATCTTTGAGTCCCAGAGTGGGTCTGACTGAACCCCAAAATATTTGTTCTCATAGCAGTGATAACAAAGGCACCCCAAAACACACTCATTCCTGTCCCAAGGTGAAAACAAAGGTACCCAAGAAGTTTCGTGAAGATCAGTTCACAAATATGAGCTGTGTAGAAGTTGTGACAAAAAACTGATTGGACATAATTTCGGTACAAAATGGCCACTGGCAGCCATCTTGAATTTTGGACAGCGCCCAGAAACACTCGTTCTCGTCCCAAGGTGATAACAAAGGTACCCAAGAAGTTTTGTGAAGATCGGTTCATAAATACAGCCTCTAGCCCGAGACGTATTGACATGTGCACTTACAGAGTATAAGTAGCACTGAATAAATCAAAGTTCATCTAATCTGCATAATTTCTGCACGAGAAAAAAACCCGTACTATATGTGATGTATTCCATGTTACTAAACATTCATACAAAAATTTATTCAAATCAGAACTTTCATACAGAAGTTCTGTACAAAAGACTGATTGCACTAATTTTGGTACAAAATGGCTGCTGGTGGCCATCTTGAATTTCGGACCACACCCAAAAACACTCGTTCTCATCCCACGGTAATAACAAAGGTACCCAAGAAGTTTCGTAAAGATCGGTTCATAAATACGGCATCTAGCCTGAGCCGTATAGAAGTTGTGTACAAAAAACTGATTAGACCTAATTTCGATACAAAATGGCCACTGGCAGCCATCTTGAATTTTGGACCGCACCCAGAAACACTCGTTCCTGTCCCAAGGTGATAACAAAGGTACAAAAGACGTTTCGTGAAGATCGGTTCATAAATACAGACTCTAGCCCGAGCCGTATTGACATGTGTACTTACTGTGTGTAAGCAGCACTGAAAAAATCAAAAGTTCATCTAATTTGCATAATTTCTGCACGAGAAAAAACCCCGTATTATATGTGATGTATCCCATGGTACTAAACATTCACACAAAAAATTATTCAAATCAGCGCTTTCATATGGAAGTTCTGTGTAAAAATCTGATTGCACCAAATTTCGTACAAAATGGCTGCCATCGGCCATCTTGAATTTCGGACCGGACCCCAAAACACTCGTTCTCGTCCCACGGTGATAACAAAGGTACCCAAGAAGTTTTGTAAAGATCGGTTCATAAATACAGCCTCTAGCCCGAGCCGTATTGGCATTTGCACTTACAGTGCTGAAAGTAACACCAAAAAACATCAAAGTTAGTCTAATTTGCATAATTTACGCACGAGAAAAAAACCCGTATTATATGTGATGTATCCCATGGTACTAAACATTCATACAAAAAATTATTCAAATCAGAGCTTTCATATGGAAGTTCTGTACAAAAAACAGATTTCTGCATCGTCGGTACAAAATGGCAGCTGGCAGCCATCTTGAATTTCGGACCGCACCCAAAAACACTCGTTCTCGTCCCACAGTCATAACAAAGGTACCCAAGAAGTTTTGTAAAGATCGGTTCATAAATACGGCCTCTAGCCCGTTCCATAGCAGCTTGGCACTTACAGCTATGAAAATAACACTAAATAAATCAAAGTCAGTCTAATTTGCATAATTTACACACGAGAAAAAAACACGTATTATATGTGATGTATCCCATGGTACTAAACATTTATACAAAAGTTTATTCAAATCAGAACTTTCATACAGAAGTTCTGTACAAAAAACTGATTTTTGCATCATCGGTACAAAATGGCCGCTGGCAGCCATCTTGAATTTCGGACCACACCTAAAAACACTCGTTCCCGTCCCAGGGTCATAACAAAGGTACACATGAAGTTTCGTAAAGATCGGTTCATAAATACGACCTCTAGCCCGTGCCATAGCCAATTGTTGACGTACGGACAGACGGACGGACAGACGGACGACGGGCCATGACAATAGCTCAAATTTGACTTTGTCAAAGTTGAGCTAAAAATGCTCAGTTTATAACTAAAGGATATTTAAATTTTATAGTAAATTTCCTTTCTTATTATACCAACCACAATTATATACAACAGGCTTGCACTACAGTGGAAGTCCCTAACTCGGACGTATACTCTCTATTTTGTTCTTTCCCAAGCGATTTGGACAAGAAAAAGTGGTGCAAAAGCACCAAGAAAAAACAAGCCAAAACTGGGTTGAGTGCGGCCGGTGCACACCCAGTAGTGGAAACTCTTCTCTGTGCTAAAATCACAGCTTACTGGTACCAGGGTGCTGACGTATAACTAACATGTCATCCTATTTTAATCTGCCAACATTGGAGTTCTGTGATCAGCGGGGAGGAAGGATTCTTACCCGAATAAGAAAATGGGGGTGGGGTGGGGGGGGGGGGGGGGGCCTTCAGGTAAACAATTGTGGTAGGTATTTATTAATAAGAAAGGAAATTTACTATAAAATTTAAATTTCTTATTAACCTACCTCACAATTGTTTACAACAGGCTGAATAGACAATAGGAGGGAATTACATAACAAACTCCCAAATAACCCGACAGCACTGGAACTGTGGAGAAGAGTACTCAAGGCCTATAAAACCACTGCCTCAAACACTGAAACAGACAATGAGAGAAGATGTGTATGGCCATGTATGACACACAGACAGAAAGGACAGTAAGCAAGTACAGGTCTGGAACTGACCCAGAAAGAATAGCCAAATGGCTAGGGTTGGTAACAGCTTTAGCAGTAGAAAGGCTAGGGTTGGTAACAGCTTTAGCAGTAGAAAGAGGTCCTAAGGAAAAAAGATCCTCAGACTGCTCCTGCAACTGACACAGGTAGAAGGTGGAGAAAGTAGATGAATTTCTCCAGTAGGCTGCCTGCACAATGTCTGACAACTTGACAGAGTTAGCATAAGCCCAGGAGGTAGACAATGCATGCACCTCGTGGACAGAAATGGGATTGGTTATACAACTGTCACTCACCAAATGAGCGTATGGCGCCCGAATAGCAAGACAAATACACATAGGAATGGAGAGAGGAGAGATCTTCTGTCGACCAGGAATAAGAGGCAGAAAGAATTGCTTCCTGCCTTTCCTAATAAACTGCATCCAATTGACGTAAATGCGAATTGCACGAACCGGACAGAGTAAAGGGAGATTATCATCAACTGAAGGAAGAGCCCTGATACAGATAGGAGGTAGAGTAGTTTCTGAGTCTTGGCCAGAAAGGAGCAATCAGTGGTAAAAGAAACACTGTTGGTGGAGCTCCTGAAAAAGGACGAATCCACCGAGAGGGCGTGAAGCTTACTAACTCTCCTGGCTGAGGCAAAAGCCATCAGAAAAGCTGTCTTCCATCAGAAAAGCTGTCTTGCATGTTAGAAAAACGCTTATCCACCTAGGATAATGCTTCAAATGTGCCCCCCCCCCCCCCCCCCCAAGCAAAGCAGCCCCCAAGAAAGATTCCATCTTGGAGTCAGCTGCAAAACCATAGGCCTTTTCAAAGAAAAGTGCCGGATAAGCTTAGAGAGGTACTGATTAGTGCTGATACGACGCTTTCCCACAAACGAAAAGGTCTCAAAAAAGCATAGACCTGTACCCCTTAATGGTAACATGTTGAAGACCCCAAGAATCAAACAGATATACCAGAAACTCAGCAATCTGTGTAATCAAAGAGTTGGCATAATCAAGTGAGAGATCAGCACACCATCGACAGAAGATCTTCCACTTTGCCACATAGGCTAAACCAGATGGCGTGCCACCTTGAAGAAGAACTGCACTCCACTGCTCGTCTCAAAAACTTCTATAGAGGAGACAGGACCAGACAAAAGATATGTGTGAAGGCACAATGCTGTCGAGTCGACATGAAAGATCCCCGGGTGACCCTGACAGAGAAGGTCGCAACATAGAGGAAGACGTACCAGAACCGCCGCCAATAGAGCTGATTGATCCACACCCGATAAGGGAGCGATCAGAATGATTCGACAACTGCAGGTTCACATCTTGGCTAGAACCTGAGGCAGAATCGGAACCGGACAGACAGCGTAGCTGATTAGACCGTTCCAATCGAGTGACAGAAAGCCAGTGGATCTCGATATGGGGACACAAAAGTGTCCACCTGATGGTTCCAACGGGTCGCAAACAGATCGATGTGGGGACGACACCAGAGATCACAAAGCAACTCAAACACTGCTCTGGGAAGCATCCACTCGGTGGAAATGACCCTGCCCCATCGGGACAGTGAGTCGGCTAGGACGTTCAGATGACTGGGAATGTAGCGAACCACCACACCGGAGTTGACGTCCTGAGCGAGCAGTAGAAGATCCCAACCCAATTTGTACATGGGAACCGAGTACGTGCTGCCCAGGTTCCGAATGTAAGCTACCACTTTTGAATTGTTGGACAACAGAAGCACCTGACGATTTGAAAAGAAATCTCGAATCTTTACCCGATAATTTAATCTATTTTCTTGAAAATAAGAGAAGAGCAAAAAAGAGAGCTTCTTTCTTCCAATTTAGAAGTGCAAGTGTGATAGCATTCCTCAAATCAACAGCACTGAAATTTTCTTGAAGGAGCATAATGTGGAAACTTCAAGGCTTTAGAGAATACGCTCAGGCAACTAATCGACGAGTGATTCACTATCGGTTAATAGATTTGTTTAGTACAAATTGCATCGGCATCAACAAGTCGAAAAATCATTTCAACATGAGAAGACGTCACTGACGGAGCAACAGAAGATACATCGGTGGTAGCTGTTCAACAAAGGAGGAGTCACAACTCTAGTGACAGCCTCAAATGTTGACTGGAGAGGGACAGCACAGGCAGCAATCGACCCAGTTTTTACTTATTTTTTCTTGGTGCTTTTGCACCACTTTATCTTTCCAAATCGCTTGAGAAAGAACAAAATGGAGAGTATTCTTCCGAGCTAGGGACAAGTTTGTTGTAAACAATTGTGAGATAGGTTGATAAGAAAGGAAGATGGCCTAATCCCTGTTAATTGCATTTTTTTCTATGCCTTCTCCAAATTGACAGCATTTCCCTCCTCCCAATTTGAAAAATAAGTGCAAAGCACCGCTTATGGTTATAGATCATCTTGCAAAGTGAAATGTGGAATTTACTTTCCAACAAATCCAGAATTGAACAGTTAACTATGATGTTGAGGAAGAGTAAAGAAAATGTAATACAAAATGCCCCACAGGTACTAGTTTACAACATGTTTCAATCCAATCTCTGGTCCTAGAAGGGTAAGACATGTTTGGAATAGGGCTGTCGCGACTATCATGTTTTGTAATCGACTAATCGTGACCAGTAATCGACGGTTAGTCGATTAATAGTCGCTTCCCATGATTTTTTAGCAAATCATTCTTCTGTTCGTAAAACTCTGAAAATGACAATGGTACCAGTGCGTTCAGACGAAGTGGGGTTGTGGGAACAACAAATCGGTCCCGACTGAAGCTACATGTAGTCCAATCTTGGACCCACAGTCTGTAATATAATTTTTGGGGTTGGTACGTCCTGTAGGACGTACCAACCCCAAAAATAATATTACTGACTGCGGGTCCAAGTTTGAACTAGATTGAAGCCGATGAATTAAAATGAATTTACCAAAGAACGTTCCTGCATATGTTTCCTTTCTGCAATAAGTTTCTCGTAATTTTGAACATTGAGATCTATGCATTCCCTCGTCAGTTGTTAAAATTGGATCTTAGTCTGAAGTTCCGAACTTTGAGAAGTGATCTGACGTTCTGACTTTCGTCATAATTTTGTCACTTCCGCGCTTTAGGTTTTCCAATGGGTGCATTCGTGTGTTCAAGACTGGAGAAATTCAGAAGAATCTATTCTTCTCGAGTAACTGTGAGTGTTCTTTCTTACACAGTCAGTGACAGTCGTACAGTCTTCCGGATATGAATGTTAACTATGGTTAGATATTTAAATTTATTCACCTTCATTGATCATTCACTTCCCAAAACAATGCAATTTAGCCCCGACGTGTAGTAGACGTGTACCACCTTGAAAATGAACGACGATCGACTAAAAATAAAAAACGTCGACTACTTCAATAGTCGACGGTTAGTCGACTAATCGAATAATCGCGACAGCCCTAGTTTGGAATGGACAGAAAATCACATACTAACTGAAAATCAAGGGAAATAACATCCGGCTGCTATTGTGAGCAACAGATCTCACTGTTCTTAACATGTAAAAAGTTGGATAATACCTCCTGTAGTTATTGGTTGAAACAAGGTGAGATGCAAACACATACATACAAGAACAATAGAAAAACAAAATATGAGTCCAAAGCGAGAGGGTACATTGTAGGGCTGCACGATATTCAAAACTGAATACCGGTATTTAAAAAAATACTGCGGTATACCGGTATATTGAAAACTGTTCAGATATATGAACCACCATCGAGACTCCAGGCATCACAGTTGGAACGAATTAGCATGCCTTGATGATGCTGTTCGAAAAACCTTTACCCAACGCAGACGATATAAAAATTTATTCTTTTCAAAATTAGTTTATCAGATTTTGCCCAAAGATTTCAACAAAACTATATCATGTGACCAGCCCTCAAAATTGGCCACAGCAATCAGCACTGCCATGGTGAATGCTGTACTAAATTAGTTTTTTCACGGCACATGAACGCTGTGGTAACATTTTTCCCAGATGCTCAATTTATAATATTTCAATAACGTGTATTAGAAATCATGAGCAACGTCCCATCCAAAATACCCTTGTGCCACACTCTTAATTCAGTTACCTGCCAGTCCTAATATTCAATGCTTGAGTTAGGAAAGGCTACATGCACTCCTAGTACTTGATTTGTGATGTTCTTTAGTTCAAACCATATTTATTTCCAAGAAGCCAAGTGAACAAATCTTAAACTATACAAACAAGGTCATGGATTAGACATAATGCCCAAGGCTTGCAACTCATCGTTTCCACATAATGTACAGAATTGATTTTCGTGTCTGTGATTGCTGCAGCAATGCAGTGGGAAATGGAATTTACCACAGCAATTGATTGCCGTGGTAAAATATTCCTAATTTCAAGGGCTGAGTGACCCCTCATTGGAACAAGCTCAACGAGCTCGTTCCAACGAGGGGGTCACATGATATAGTTTTGTTGAAATTTTTGAAAATTATTTTTTTAACTGCTGAATTTGTATATTACATGTACGTGGGGATACGATTGCTTGGGTCGAAAACAAGACACCGATTTCTACAGAAGGATCATTGTGTGTGCCACCCATCCAAAATTCTGTGCTTTTGCGATATGCTGATGAAGTTCTATTAAATTAAGCAGTCAGTATACTATGAAGAATACAAATAATGCAATTTGTTGAAGTTAGCACACCAAAAGCAGGGATGGGAGTAGAAGATAACTAAATTTGCTGAAATTCTCATATTTCAAAAGATTTCAACAAATTTTTTGGGGACAATTATGTTTTAACGCTTAAACGTATAACTCTAGATTGTAAGTCTATAATTACATTACAGTGTGCGGCAGAATGTTAGGGGTGTAAAGAATTGTGGCTTCATCAATAGGAATACAATCAGTAACTTTTCAAACTTGAAACAACTCCCATGACCTTACCCAAGGTGTGTCGAATCGTAACAGATAAAACATTACATGAACCTCAAGAAAAGGAAAGTCACATTACTCATTTGCAAAGCATACAAGTCGAGTAATGTAGGTGAACAAAAAAATTGGTTGCCTCAGTTCTTCTATGGCGAACCAGGGATGTTTTTGGGTGTCTACAGGGGCCGAATGAGAACCTTTCTCAGTACTATTTTGGCATGATTTTTTCCAATTTAAACTAAAAATTTCCCAATTTCAGACCTCATTCAAATAAAAATTCATTCTGTTTTTCTTTTAGGCCTAATTGTGACATTATTAACTTCTTAGTGTAACAAAACACTGCCTAAACATGCAGTTTTTAGATACAATTGCAAGTTACATCCCAAGAACCTTGTCAGCTGTTTCTCATTAAGTCTCGGCAGCCTGCACAGGCAGCCAAGACTTGCCGAGACACAACTACAAAGTCTCAAAATGCAGAAAATCAAAGTGTAGCAAAAAGCATAAATATCTTCATTAAATAGTATAAGAATAATTTATTTAAGAGAGATTTTACAGAGACTCATCATTATTCATGTGACCTTTTGTAACTTACTACATGTACTAGCTTCAGCATTAAAATGTTCTCAGTTCAATATGAAGGTAACATTTCTTATTCTTTGTGTTTCTTCTCCCGAACAAATTCCCAACTGGAGCTTTCATGATTCAAATTTTCCCCAATTGCACAGGCCTTGCACCCTTTCCGAAGAATGACAGAAGAATCCCTGCGAACAGAACAATCATTTGTCCAATGTGTACAGGCCTGACTCTCTAATGGACAAACATTTCCTACGTCCACTGCACTTTTCTGGAATACAGTGGAACCCTGTTAATTGAAAAGCCATGAAAATTATTCAATTAACATGAGTATTCAATTAAAAGGTATTGTGTCACTTTCTTGTATCCGAGAGATAAATTTAGCATTTACCCTATTATATCTTGTGTGATAGAGCTCCATGAGTTCTGTCAAACAAAATATAATAGATTAAATGCCTGTACTGGATGCACTGAGGCCAAATAGATCTATAAACAAAGGAAAAACTGGGGAGAGTCAGCGTAATTTCAAGACGGATTATAAGATTTTTTATTCAATTAACAGGAGTTTACTCTATAACCTATATTCAATTAACAGGTCAAATTTGTACTGAGGTATGGTAAATGGTTTTGTGTTGGGAAATTATATTAAATTAACAGGGTTATTCAGTTAAGAGATATTAAAATTTTTTAGTAAATTTTGTTTGTTAACATACCTACCACAATTGTTTACAATTGGCTGTAACATAAGTGCAAGCCCTACTTCGGAACTAACTCAAGCTTTTAGAAACTTTTCCAAACGAGCTGGAAAAGTACTAGAGTGCAAAAGCACGAAAAAGATTGAAAAAAGGGTCGAGCGAGACCAGCGCTCGAAATTACAGGTACTCTCTCTGCACACCTCTTGCGTTTACCGAGCGCATGCGCAACAACCGTGACGTTAATTCCATATTTCTGCCAACGAGAAGTTTGTGATTTAGCTGGGACGCATCAATATCAAAGATATCCCCAAGGAGGGTGAGCCTCCGGTAAACAATTGTGGTAGGTATGTTAAGAAACAAAATTTACTAAAAAATTTTAATTTCTTTTCAACCTACTCACAATTGTTTACAATTGGCTGAATAAACAATAGGAGGAGGTGAATCACATAACCAATACCAACAAGAGGAGCAGAAAGAAAAGCAAGGAGGGCAGAGAACCATAGCGAAACCTGTAATGAAGATAGAGAGAAGGTACCTGAAAAGAACAAGGCTGAGCGAAGCATAACCTCGATAAAAACAATTTTAACGAGGGTGCACAACAGCCTGAGAGGGCCAAAAGAATAAAGGTCCTCAGATTGCTGCTGAAGGTGGCGGAGATAAAGGGAGCAAAAGGTAGAAGCATTCCTCCAGTAAGCCGCATTCATAACATCCCGGAGCGAAACAGAATTGGAGAACGCCCAGGATGTAGAAATGGCACGAACCTCATGAGCATTAAACCGGTTCGAAACAAGATCCGACGCAGACAAGCGGGAATAAGCCAGCTTGATTGCAAGACAGATCCACCTGGAAAAAGGATGGGAAGAGATAGACTGCCTCTCAGGAATGAGAGACAGAAAGAATCTCTTCCGACCCCTCCTAATGAACTGGGTGCGAGTAATGTAAGTCTTGATCGCACGAACAGACAAAGAAGAGGCCTCCGGCCATCGACAGCAGGGAGAGCCCGAATGCAGATGGGAGGAGGTACTGAATCAGGAAGTTGATTCTTTGCCAGAAAAGAGCAATCTGTAGTGAAGGTGACACTGTTAGCCTCATTTCTGAAGAAGGCAGAATCAACAGATAGCACATGAAGCTCACTGACTCGTCGAGCAGAAGCAAACGCTAGAAGAAAAGCCGTCTTATAAGTGAGAAAACGCATATCGGTCTCAGATAAAGGCTCGAATGGCGCCCCCTCCAAACAGTGCAACACCCATGCCAAGTTCCACTTGGGTGCAAGATGCAAAACTCGAGGCTTCTTCAAAGAAAAGTGCCGAATAAGTTTGGAGAGACAAAGATTACGACCGTTGCACCGCTTTCCCACATGAGAGAAAGTATCAGACAGCATAGACTGATAGCCCTTAATCGTAACAGGCTGGAGGCCCTTGGAGTCAAAAAGATATACCAGAAAATCCACAATTTGAGTGATTGACGGATCATGGTAATTCACATTGTGATGTGCACACCAGCGGCAGAAAACCTTCCACTTCGCAGCATAAGTCATGCCAGTGGAATGTCACCGCAATGCAGAAATGCACTCCACTGTTCGTCTCGGAAAACCTCTACGTCGGGAGACTGGACCTGATAAAAGACAGGCTCGCCAGGTTGTTGTGATACTTCCTGGGATGACCCTGGGAAAGAAGATCGCGACGTAGAGGTAGACGAATCGGCCGATCTGCCAACAGAGGCCGCAGCAGATTGATCCACACCCTCAGTGGAGACAGAGGTGCGATCAGAATGATCCTGCAACTGCAAGCACGAATCTTCGCTAATACTTGAGGAAGAATTGGTGCAGGAGGGAAGGCATAGCCGATCCAACCTGTCAAGTCCAGGGACAGAGCGTCTACCGCAAAAGCCAGAGGATCTGGACAAGGGGAGACGAAGGTCTCTACCTGATGATTCCAGCGAGGTGCGAAAAGGTCGACCTGAAGATGGCCCCACTGCTCGCAAATCGACTGAAACACCGACCGATGTAGCACCCATTCGGTGGGAAGAACACTGTCGAATCGGGACAGGAAGTCTGCTAGCACGTTGAGATGGAAGTTAGCATCCTTCAGTTCAATACTGGCAGCAAAGTCGCCCTCATGAACTGAATGTCGAACCGACCGGAAAGTCTCCATTCTGAAACGAGGAGCTATTATGTACTCATTCAGGATACTCAGATCGATGACAGGACGAAATTAGCCTTTTTTCTTCGGCACCAAGAAAAGTCTCGAGTAAAACCCTGGTGAAAGGGTGTTCCTGACCACCTCGATCGCCCCTTTGGAGAGGAGATTGTCGATCTCCTGCACCAGAAGGTCCCGACGCAGAGAATGGGAAGGGACCTGAGTCGGGAGGGGCACCCGAGATAAACTGGGGTGCCAATGGAAGAAGGACAGTCGCAGACCGGATTGAATGACGTCGAGGACCCAAGGGTCCAACGTTATCTCTGTCCAACGGTCGTAAAACAGCGACAGCCTTCCTCCAACTGGAGGCGAATTGAGGTGAGAACCTTCACTTGCGGCCTCGACGAGGCCCCCGAGAGGAGAAACCACCTCGGGAAGTGACAGAGTCCTGAGACTTTCCTGTCTGAGACTGCCAGTGAGCCTGGCCACACCGGCGCTTCTTATGTGCAGAAGGAGAAGACGGAGCCGAAGACGTAGCCGACGTCGCCGACGAGGCAGACCAGCAGCACGCTTGGCAGGCCTGGAACGACCAGCAGCAGGTTGGTCAAGCTGTCGCAGCAAAAGCTGGTCCTTCGAATGACGAAGAACTTCGCCACAAACAGCTTCCACGGAACCATGAAACAACTGAGGTCCCACCAAAGAGGCAGACCTCAGAACAGCACGTTGTTCAGAAGGAAGGGATGGAGAAGAATCCAACACCGCATCCTGGCGTGCCAGCTCCAAATGAGCCGTGTTACAGGCGTGAGCGTGTGTCAAGTTCATAAGAGCCTGTGACAAAATGCGAAAAGGCGCTGGAGCATCATCAAACTCCCCTGGTGGAAAATATTCAGCCAGAGCAGCGACGACATGGTCCGCAAGAGATAACATACCCAGCATCTCTCGGGACAGGCCCACCATAGATTCAACTACCGACATCGGGAGAACTGCAGACTTAGGCTTAGTTAACCCGAGGGAAGAAGAATCCTCATCCACAGTAGTCATCACTTGGAAGACTGGTGGACAGACGGAATCGTAAACACGAAACCGCGATGGAGGCAGAAAGGCATCAGCTCTAGAAAAGAAGGAACCCTTGAGGGCCTTAGAACGCATTTTGGCGTCTAAGCTCTGGAAGGACTTAACAACTTGAGCTGATTGCAGAGGACGCAAAGCCCCAGAGCTAGAAGGCTCAACAGGGTTACGACGCTCCACAGTGGTCTACAGCCGTACGGTCACAGATGGCTGGTCTGAAGGTTGAACTTCCGGCAATAAGCCGAAGATGAAATCCAAAGCCTGCCCCAAGACTGACGAGGGGGCCCCATCACCTTCCAGATAATCGTCATCCTCCGTAGCAGAGGAGACGTAGCCCAACTCGGGCTGACCAGCAGAAACCTCCTGGGAAGACTGAGCAGTATCCAAGGGGCCAGGCAAGACATCTCGGCGACCGACCAAAGGAGGTTGTGCCTCTGGAGGCACAGGGAGGCCAACTTGAGGGTTGCCAGAAAGCAACCGGGTGAGCGCCAAAACGGCCTGATGCAGGTCACCCTGAGAATCCGTCGCAGCAGCAACGCCCGACAGAGTGTCCTCCCAATGGACCCTTCTGGTAGAACCCAACTCCTCAGAAGAGACCGACGTCAAACGTTGATCGGCAGACAGAATAGGGATACGGTGAGAAGACACCGGAGGATAGTCCCGATTGTGACGCCCAGGAGCCATCACTGACCTCTGAGAAACAGAAGGTCCTGCCTGCAAATCCTCGAAAGAGACCGACGGCGCACGTCGATCGGTAGTTGGACCTAGGACATGGTGAGAAGAAACCGGAGGATTGTCCCAAGAATGACAGGAACCTGTCATTGGCCTCTGCACGGCAGACGGCCCCAACTGCCCATCCTCTGAGACCGACGACAAGCATCGACCGACACCCAGGCTCGGAACACAGTGAGGAATCACCGGAGGAAGGTTCTGAGAGTGACAGCTAACCAAGGCTGTCACTGACCGCTGCCAAACAGCAGGCCCTGGATGCCAATGTCCCAACCCCATCCTGCTAGGCGGCACACTAGCAGGGGAAGGAGGAACAATAAACGATTCACTCGAGGGGCGAGGAATCGCTGCCGATGCGACCGACCGGCTCAACCGACCAGGAGCAAACGTAGCCAGATGAGATGGAGCAGACAGCAAACCTGCACAGCCCCGCCGTGAGGCTAGGGGAGGCTGAGAGCACACAGACACACCAGCAGATACAGCCTCGGTCCCCCGAGACTGTAGACCATCCCCAGAGGAGATGGAAGAGCCACCATCATACAGAATAGGATCTGGAGTAACAACTTCCTCAGCAACTGTCGACGGCGTAGGAGGCAGATCGGAAAGGGTCACCGAGCTGACCTCGGAGAAGCTCTCTACGAAAACAGATGCCTCAAGAGTAACATCAGAAGACAAAGAGACCATGGTCTCCACTTCAGGTATCACTAAACTAGCACCGTCAACAGTTGCAGAGGAACTCGCCACAAAAGACAGATCAGAATCCTGTGTGACAGAGTCACCACATGCACCAGCAGAAATGTCTGCTACGGCACGGCTACCCTTACCCCGAGAACGAGGGGTTCTAGCTCTGGACAGAACCACCTTGTTAACAGAAGCCCAGAATTTAGAGGACCAAACCCCACAAATACCACATGATTGGGCCTGAGTGCAATTGTTGCAAGTGACACCTGTGGAATGAGAGTCGTCCACATGCTTCACTTGCAAGCAAGAGGTACAAGGAATAGTCTTTGGCATTATATGAATGAAAATAATGGAATCAAGCTTCCCGCCGACGGAAAACAGCACAAAGGTCGTGTTCACACGTGGGGGGAAAAACAAGATTAAGTGTGAAGAAACAAGCAATAATGATCAAAAATAACACTAATCAATAACAATTTGGATAGCTTGACAAAAGGACACAATTAAATGCAGAAAACACATATAATAAGTTGTTCACGAAGAAAAACAGCAAAGTAGCACGAGTCACAAAAATTTCCAACCATGTACAAATGGCGGAAATAAAAGGAACTGACGTCATGGTTGTTGCGCATGCACTCGGTAAACGCAAGAAGTGTGCAGAGAGAGTACCTGTAATTTCGAGCGCTGGTCTCGCTCGCCCCTTTTTTTCGATCAAAAAGCCAGAGGATCTGGACAAGGGGAGACGAAGGTCTCTACCTGATGATTCCAGCGAAGTGCGAAAAGGTCGACCTGAGGATGGTCCCACTGCTCGCAAATCGCCTGAAACACCGACCGATGCAGCATCAATTCGGAGGGAAGGACAGTGTCGAATCGGGACAGGGAGTCTGCTAGGACGTTGAGACGCCCGGGAATGTATCAAATGGACAACCGAGCGTTTACATCCCGTGCCAACAGAAGAAGATCCCGAGATAGCCGATACATGTGAATCGAATGTGTGCCTCCTTGATCCCGAATGTAAGCCACTACTGTCGAATTGTCCGAAAGAAGTAGGACAATATGGTCCGACAGGTGAGGGATCCAAAGCCGAAAACTCAACAGAAGAGCAAGGAGCTCCTTCTGGTTGATATGAAGGCCCACCTGCTCGCTGTCATACTCGCCGTGAGTGGACAGACTGAAAGGATCCAACGTCGCACCCCAGCCCCGATCGCTGGCATCCGCAGTAAGGATGCGATCGGCCAAAGGAAGATCCAACAGAACACCCTGTGTCAGCCAGGGAACACCGGCCCAAGGGTGAAGGTGACAAAGCAGGGACTGAGGAATAGGAAGTTCCAGGTCCAGCGGATTTACATTCGGACGCCAATGATCCAATAGAAAGTATTGGAGAGGTCGGACAAACAAGCGACCGAGCGGAATGAGATCTGTCACCAAACCGCAAAGGCCCAGCATCCGAAGGAAAGTCCTGGCCGAGACCGAGGAAGATTGAAGCAGGTTCCGAGTCAAGGCGGGAAGAATCGCCGCCCGAGCATGGGGGACCGACACTACATTGTGAAGAGTGTCGAAATCCATCCCCAAATGACGGAATCACTGAGAAGGAACGAGATCCGACTTCTCGCGATTGACTCGGAAACCCAGCGACGCTAGCAGGCAAAGAAACTGCCGGACATCAGTCGGGTGAAAGCCCAAGGAGCCAGTTCAAACCGAACGGGAGAGCTCTGAATTGATCGACTCGATCCCGAAATGAGAACCGAAGGTATTTCCGTGACGCCAGATGAATGGGTACATGGAAGTAGGCATCCTTCAGGTCGATACTGGCAGCAAAGTCGCCCTCATGAACTGAACGTTTAACCGACCGGAAAGTCTCCATACTGAAACGAGGAGCTATTATGTACTCGTTCAGGATACTCAGATTGATGACAGGACGAAATTGGCCGTTTTTCTTCGGCACCAAGAAAAGTCTCGAGTAAAACCCCGGTGAAAGGGTGTTCCTGACCACCTCGATCGACGCTTTGGAGAGGAGATTGTCGATCTCCTGCACTAGAAGGTCCTGACGCAGAGAATGGGAAGGGACCTGAGTCGGGAGGGGCACCCGAGATAAACTGGGGTGCCGATGGAAGGACAGTCGCAGACCGGATTGAATGACGTCGAGGACCCAAGGGTCTGACGTTATCTCTGTCCAACAGTCGTAAAACAGCGACAGCCTTCCTCCGACTGGAGGTGAATCGAGGTGAGAACCTTCACTTGCGGCCTCGATGAGGCCCCCGAGAGGAGAAACCACCTCGGGAAGTAACAGAGTCCCGAGACTTTCCTGCCTGAGGCTGCCAGCGAGCCTGGCCACGTCGGCGCTTCTTATGTGCAGAAGGAACAGATGGAGCCGAAGGCGTAGCCGACGTCGCCGACGATGCAGACGCAGCAGCACGCTTGGCGGGACTGGAACGACCACCACCCGCAGCAGCAGGTTAGTCAAGCTGTTGCAGCAAAAGCTTCTCCTTCGAATGATGAAGAACTTCGCCACGAACAGCTTCCACGGAACCATGGAACAACTGAGGTCTCACCAAAGAGGCAGACCTCAGAACAGCACGTTGTTCAGAAGGAAGGGATGGAGAAGAATCCAACACCGCATCCCGGCGTGCCAGCTCCAAATTAGCCGTGTTACAGACGTGAGCGTGTGTCAAGTTCATAAGAGCCTGTGACAAAACGCGAAAAGGCGCCTGAGAGTCATCAAACTCCCCTGGTGGAAAATATTCAGCCAGAGCAGCGACGACATAGTCCGCGAGAGATAACATACCCAGCATATCTCAGGACAGGCCCACCATAGATTCAACTACCGACATTGGGACAACTGCTGAAGAAGAATCCTCATCCATAGTAGTCATCCCTTGGAAGACTGGTGGACAGACGGAATCGTAAATACAAAACCGCGATGGAGGCAGGGAGGCAGGGAGGCAGAGAGGCATCAGCTCTAGAAAAGAAGGAACCCTTGAGGGCCTTAGAACGCATTTTGGCATCTAAGCCCTGGAAGGACTCAACAACCTGAGCTGATTGCAGAGGACGCCAAGCCCCAGAGCTAGAAGGCTCAACTGGGTTACGGCACTCAACAGTGGACCGCGGCCGGACGGTCACAGATGGCTGGTCTGAAGGTTGAACTTCTGGCAATAAGCCGAAGACTAAATCCAAAGCCTGCCCCAAGACTGACGAGGGGGCCCATCACCTTCCAGATAATCGTCATCCTCCTTAGCAGAGGAGACGTAGCCCAACTCGGGCTGACCAGCAGAAACCTCCTGGGAAGACTGAGCAGTATCCAAGGGGCCAGGCGAGACATCACGGCGACCGACCAAAGGAGGTTGTGCCTCAGGAGGCACAGGGAGGCCAACTTGAGGGTTGCCAGAAAGCAACCAGGTGAGCGCCAAAATGGCCTGATGCAGGTCACCCTGAGAATCCGTCGCAGCAGCAACGCCCAATGGAGTGTCCTCCCAATGGACCCTTCTGGTAGAACCCAAATCCTCAGATGAGACCGACGTCGAACGTCGATCGGCAGACAGAATAGGGATACGATGAGAAGACACCGGAGGATAGTCCCGATTGTGATGCCCAGGGGCCATCACTGACCTCTACGAAACAGAAGGTCCTGCCTGCAAATCCTCGAAAGAGACCGACGGCGCACGTCGATCGGTAGCTGGACCTAGGACACGGTGAGAAGACACCGGAGGATTGTCCCAAGAATGACAGGAACCTGCCATTGACCTCTGTGCGGCAGACGGCTCCAACTGCCCATCCTCTGAGACCGACGGCAAGCATCGACCGACACCCAGACTCGGAACACAGTGAGGAATCACCGGAGGAAGGTTCCGAGAGTGACAGCTAACCGGGGCTGTCACTGACCGCTGCCGAACAGCAGGCCGTGGATGCCAATGTTCCAACCCCATCCTGCTAGACGGCACACTAGCAGGGGAAGGAGGAACAATAAACGATTCACTCGAGGGGCGAGGAATCGCTGCCGAAGCGACCGACCGGCTCAACCGACTAGGAGCAAACCTAGCCAGATGAGACGGAGCAGACAGCAAACCCGCACAGCCCCACCATGAGGAGCAAACCTAGCCAGATGAGACGGAGCAGACAGCAAACCCGCACAGCCCCACCGTGAGGTTAGGGGAGGCTGAGAGCACACAGACACACCAGCAGATACAGCCTCGGTCCCCCGAGACTGTAGACCATCCCCAGAGGTGATGGAAGAGCCACCATCATACAGAATAGGATCTGGAGTAACAACTTCCTCAGCAAATGTCAACGGCGTAGGCGGCAGATTGGAGAGGGTCATCGAGCTGACCTCAGAGAAGCTCTCTACGAAAACAGACGCCTCAAGAGTGACATCAGAAGACAAAGAGACCATGGTCTCCAAGTCAGGTATCACTGAACTAGCACCGTCAACTGTTGCAGAGGAACTAGCCACAAAAGACAGATCAGAATCCTGTGTGACAGAGTCACCACGTGCACCAGCAGAAATGTCTGCTACCCTTACCCCGAGAACGAGGGGTTCTAGCTCTGGACAGAACCACCTTGTTAACAGAAGCCCAGAATTTAGAGGACCAAACCCCACAAATACCACATGATTGGGCCTGAGTGCAATTGTTGCAAGTGACACATGTGGAATGAGAGTCGTCCACATGTTTCACTTGCAAGCAAGAGGTGCAAGGAACAGTCTTTGGCATTATATGAATGAAAATAATGGAATCAAGCTTCCCGCCGACGGAAAACAGCACAAGATTAAGTGTGAAGAAACAAGCAATAATGATCAAAAATAACATTAATCAATAACAGTTTGGATAGCTTGACAAAAGGATACAATCCACTTGCACACAATTAAATGCAGAAAACACATATAATAAGTTGTTCACGAAGAAAAACAGCAAAGTAGCACGAGTCACAAAAATTTCCAACCATGTACAAATGGCGGAAATAAAAGGAATTGACGTCACGGATGTTGCACATGCGCTCGGTAAACGCAAGAGGTGTGCAGAGAGAGTACCTGTAATTTTGAGCGCTGGTCTCGCTCGACCCTTTTTTCGATCTTTTTCGTGCTTTTGCACTCCAGTACTTTTCCAGCTCATTTGGAAAAGTTTCCAAAAGCTTGAGTTAGTTCCGAAGTAGGGCTTGCACTTATCTTACAGCCAATTGTAAACAATTGTGAGTAGGTTGAAAAGAAATATAATTAAGTGGCCTCCACTGTATTACCACTGGCACATCATAACCGATAAACGTTTAGTAAAATGGCATTAAAATATTTAGTTACTTGGACAACTTGGGGTGTAAAACAGCTTTATTTGTATGCATGGAAGGTTTGATATGTTCATATTCACAATTCTCTAACAAATTTGTGGTTTTTCATAATGTTCAACCGATTACCAAAAATGGCCGCTGACCGATTACTGGTTATTTGAGTTCACAATCAGCCGATTCTGATTGTAATACCGTACACTCCTAGACATGTCAAGTCTCGCAAAGAACTACATTAAATTGAACATATTTTACAGTGTTTACACTCCGTTCACTACTGGATAAGTTGAGACTCGAAAGATCTACATTAAATTGAACATATTCCATACTGTTAAACTCTGTTGACTCAGGTCCAGTAAAATTACCTAATATTTTTCATTCTTACACAAACTGACTTTCAAACTAATGTTAAGTATTAAGTAACCCAGCACAAAATTGATTTCATATATCATTTACGACTTTCAAATATACTACCTGAACATTGGGACTTTTGAGAATCGTCTTGCCAAATGGGGTGGTGGCCAGTGCATGATATAACCAAAAATTACCACCCACCCCCCACCCCCCCTCAATGCGTCCCCAAACTCTGATACAAACTTCCCAGCAGCACTGGTCCATATGTTTCCACCAAAATGTCCCCCAATTTAAAATGTCTCCCTAATTTTTGTCGAAATGATTCGACACCGGATCAAATGTCCCCGGACACTGGTCAAAATGTCTCCAGCAATGCCCAAAAAGTTTTCTCATGGCACTGATCAAAATGTCCCTAACACTGGTCAAAACGTCCCCAAAGGGAAAAAACAGAAGGAATATTAGTTTTCAACATTGATCCACAATCAAATAACCTTTGTTTTGACCAATGCTGAGACACATTTTTACCAATTCCAGGGACGTTTTAAACAATTTTAGATGGGTTATTTTGACTGGCAGTGTAGTTGGATGTCGCTAAATTTTGAGTACTGCCACTTATACTAGAATATGTTTTAAACATGGATACTTCGAGAGTAGGTGCATGGTTTACACAGTATGTACAATTGAACTGTCACTGAAGAAAGAACAATATTTTTCTTGTCAAATAAATAAAATAATCTCATTTGACTTGGCCATATTTGCTTTTTTGGTGATAGGAAATCTGTTCTTACTCCCAGTGGTAAATTTGAGTGCTGGATGGATACCGCCAGGGCTCAAGCCTCAATTTAATTGGATTTGCATAGCATTTCGCTTGTCAATCTCCAAATTTTGCTATTCAATAAATATCAGTGCAAAGTTAATCTTCCTCCACAGCTAATCAATTTTTCCACATGAATAGTGAATCACTAATCAAAATTTTCAGATTAAATCGATACCGCCTGGTGTGATCACATCCCTGTTTATAGGAATAATATTGGCATTTAGTGAGAAGTAACATTTGGGTAACTCTTATCATAATCACTGAACATTTAAGAAGGGTCAACACCAAATATACATAAATACTCACTGAGTTCTTTGGCAATTTCATCAAGACATATATGTGCATCATCACTTGGATCTGGATACTCCTTGTATTTGTGTAAAAACCTAAAAGAGTTGACAAGAATTTCAATCAAATACTCGGGTGTCCAACACACTCCAGTCCATCAAGTATGATACTGGTTATGGCAATATTAAGGACTTTTTATTGCATACATTTCACTTTCTTAAAATATATCCTTAGAAACTGCTTGCCAGTTCTGGGAATTAACCTTCTAATACATGTAGTGTCTTTCCACACACCGAGTGTATACCTCAAAGAACTGAGGTTAATTAATGTTAGAGCCGCATAACACAGGCCTCTTTTTTTTGTTTATTTTTTCAGGAATCGAACTGGATTCTCACAAATTTCTTTTATGGAAATACACCAGAATTCAATAGTTTGAGAGAACCCAAACATGCAGAGCTGGCCATGGTCTGACCCAATGTGTCAAAAGCTTGAACATTAACACCCTAATCATGGGCTGGGGGAGAAGAGTAATACATACTCGACCTGACATTCAGTACTGATGGCCAAATTCAGTCTTAATTCTTGTGAACTCAATCAGGATCAGGCTCAGAGCCAGGAATGTATATTAGGAGGGGCAGAGGTCGATTTTATGCCACAAGTTTATCCCCAAGGTCAAAATCTTAACTTGGGGAAGGTATGGCAATGGTGTCCCTCTCACCTGCATTTAACCTTGGGAAGGGAGGGTGGTATATTTTGCATAGAATTTTTTTTTAAATAAACCCCAAATGGCACATTTAGGAGACATGAAATGAATTCTGAGGATTGAAAGAACTCCAATTCAATTTTCACCAAGGATGGTGTGTCACCTATAATTTCATCAGTTGATGTTGCATGCAGATTGTAGATTCCAGGATTTTTTTAGAGGAGGGAGGGGTGGGGAGGAGCATGGAGATCTTACAAATAGGGGGGGGGGCATGGCTCCCACAGGTCCCTCTGGCTACTTAAATGCAACATACTTAATGATCATATAACAAAATTAAGTAATACATGTATGCAACTGGTAACCCTGCATATTATCTTGGATAGACATTGCCATTCCTCAAAACCTCAAAGTGCTCAAACTCGTATTGGAACAAGTTGTTGTTGGTATATAATTGATAACCCAGGGTTCATACAGGGACCAGCCTACAAGGCGAAGTAGGCAATATCTTCGCCCTTAACACCAGGTCTTCGTCCAATTTCTTTCTCTGGGCGAAGTTGAAGTCGCCTTACAGTTTTGAAAAGTCGCTGAGAAAAGTTATTTCCGGCGATTCCGTTGCTAACTTCGCTTGGAAAAAATATAAAAAAAAATAAGTGTAGTGAAAGCAAATAATTGGGCAGGTTAAAGAATTACTAAATATATTGATTTTACTTCCCATAAAACCCCAAAATAATACCAACCACGGCACTATTTCATTATGACAATTCAAGTTTTCACCAGAGTGAAGTTAGATGACAAGACGAAAATTGCTCAAGTTCTTTTTTAATGTTTCATTTCAAAAGTGATTTCCACCATCAAACTTCGCTATACAGGGCAGGGCTTGATTTAATCTGAAAATTTTGAATAGCAATTTACTATTCACCCTGGAAAATTGATTAGCAGTTGATCCAAAAGCACTTGAAACTAATAAATCTTGAATAGCAAAATTCAGAAATTGGAGAGCAAAGTGCTATGCTAATCCAGTTAAATCGAGCCCTGCAGGGTATTTATTTAAAAACAACATTTTTGGTAATGATATTAAATGTTTATTTTTTAGTTTGCACTTGTGAGTTTGAAGCATGTGATTTTTAAAAATTATTGTTGGGTGTGTTCCATTTGTGGCGGTCACAATAAGAGTCCTACTAAATTACCAAAATAGTAAGTTACAGAAATAAATGATGTAAAAAGCAAACTGACAAATTCAATTATCTTCCTTGATAACAGAACATTTGCCTGGAAGAAATGATTCTCTAAACTGAATTGAAATGATATTTGGTTGGCAAAAATAATTCACTAAACTGAATTTAACCCCCCACTAATAGCTTTTAAACTGAATTGAACCCTTACCTAAACAGCTTTTTGTGAAATAATATTTGGTTAGCAAAAACAATATGCTAAACTGAATGTAACCCTTTACCTAACACAGCTTTTTGAGAACAATTTGGTTGGCAAATTTAATTTGCTAAATTGAATTTAACCCTTTACCTAACAGTTTTTTTTAGAATAATATTTGGTTGACAAAAAAAATAATTTGCTAAACGGAATTTAACCCTTTACCTAAATAAGCTTTTTGAGAAATAACATTTGGTTGGCAAAAATAAATTTGATAAACTGAATTTAACCCTTTAACCAACACAGGTTCTTGAGAATTTTTGGTTGTCAAAAGTAATTTGATAAACTGAATTTAACCCTTTACTGGACGTAGCTTTTTGAGAAATAATATGTTTTGCTCAATTCTCCCTATTTTCACCTCACTTCTCCTTAAAACCTTGGGAGGGAGAAGTGACTTCTCCCTAAATTTAGCCTCTAGGCTGGTCTCTGGGTTCATACAGAATTAACATTTTGAAACTCAAGGCCTATTTAGGGCTTTTTAGGGCCTGACATATAAAATTTTGGGCCATTCATTAATTATTTAAATCCACCTGAATTTGCTAATTAATTCTTCCCCAAAACATTATGTGTGCAAAAATTACAATGTTTCTCGATTGTTGTATTTTATTTGTTTTAATCCAACCCTCAAGTGAAAAAAGGTAGCATTGCAGATGGCACACTGTTGCACTCAAAGGACGAATTATTTGCGGGAACATAAAAACAAATATGACAATTATGTATAGTTTCATTAATTACTACTACAGGAGCAAAATCACTTTCTATTACAGCTGTTTTTGGCTGATTACATGGCAAGTCTATTAGTGGTAGTGTATTGTTAGCAGGGGTAGAGACTTTTAGAGAACAGCAATGTATGTGTTGATTTAAACAAAGTTGATTTGCAGAATCAGTTTAAAATTACTTCGAAACATGCATAAAGTGCTGCTTAATATTCACTTTATTGACAGGCTCAACGAATAAAATAGTTACACTGCCCATATAACAGGTTCCCACATTGCAGATAGAATCAAATTTAAAGACTTTTCAAGGGTTTTTCAAGACAATTACAGGTTTTAGGGGTTTTTAGGGCTTTGGTTGACAATTCAAGGACTTTTCAAGCCTGTATGAACCCTGTAACCCTTTTTCATTTGGGCACATTTCATTGGCAGTTTGCAATATTTTAAATGTCAAGCCATGAAGGCGACATTTATTTGGATTAATGATGATAAATATGCAGTGCTGGTGCCATGTGACAAACAAAAATAATATCGCTGTCCAAACCACCCCCCCCCCCCCACCAAAAAAAATAGGGGCGATTCCCACCACTGCCCTGAAAAAAGATAGTGTAAGTAGGTACATGTCAGTGATTGGGGGGGGGGGGGGGGGGGGGGGCACTTCCACTAAGTTACGGGACTCAAGCACAAATAAGTGTTCAAGGCTGTACGCCACCATCCACAAAAAATGCTAAAACAGTGGAGCCCACTTAATTGGATATCTCTTAACTGAATAACCCTTTTAACTGAATATAATTTCCAAACACAAAACCATTTACCATACCTCCAGTACAAATATGACCTGTTAATTGACTATGGGCTTTCGAGTGAACTCCTGTTAATTGAATAAAAAATCTTGTAAACTGTCGAAAAATTACTCTTTAAGCTCTGTCAAACAAGATATAACAGAATAAATGCCAAGTTTATCTCTAGAATATAGGGAAGTGACACAATCCCTGTTAATTGGATACTCCGTTAATTGAATAATTTCCATTGGCAAAGTGGATATTCAATTAACAGGGTTCCACTGTATTTAAATAGGAAGTAAATGTATTATAAACAAAATCACACTATTCTGAAAGTGTAAAATTATGCTTGAAAAGTGGTGAAAATTTTTTCAACTCAGATTTCAATAAACAGTTCAAGGTAAGGCCTAAAAAAATAAGGTAGGTAGGGAAATAGGAAATATGCCTATTTTTTTACCTTGTGGTTCAGACTAGTCAAAGAGAATTATTTAAACTTTGACTACTAGAAATTCCATTTTCTTGATTCTCAGGGATTGATGAATGCTTGAGAATATCGAACGATGTGAATTTGAAGTCCGGCTTTTAACAAATTATTTCACTAATACACCATATTTTGTCGATAAATTAGCCCTGTTAAAATAATTTACTGTGCAAGATGTTGGCTTGAGTAGATTACATAAACCCAGGGTTTCCCCATCAAAATGTAAGATTTATTTATTGGTGTTTAAGGGCACAAATTTCTGCACGAAGGCTAATCATGACCACAACATGGAGATAAAATAAGTTCAGTCAATCATATATACTCATGTTGCTCATTTTCAGCCCTGATAATTCACTGTCAACAATCAGCAGTGCCGAGGAAACTAAATATATCCTCAGCAAAAATACTGCAGAGGATGGCTTCTTCAGAAAGCCTTGTGGTGGCAGAAATTGCACAACTTCCACGTTACACAAGGAATCAAACCATGCGGTTTGCACTACACTGTATTGCTAATCTTACAGTTTACAGTAAATGTTGTGGCATAACCACTAGAAACTATGTGTTCTGACATCAGTTTCTGGAAAGCTCTCACAGAGTTTTCCAGAAAATGTCAGATTCTGGTGTTATCAACACAGAAGCAGTGAGATACTTAGTTTGTGGTTATGCTGCATCACTCATACTATACATATTGAGCAAGTCGCATGCTTACCTCCAAGGTTTTTTCTCAGCATTCACCTGGTTCCCCTCCCCCCCCCCCCCCCTCCCCACCAGCATTGGTGACTGGGTCCTATTTCACAAATAAAAGAGTATTTGTTTACCATGGTAATAAAGTACTGTTTCACTTCCCGGGGCCACCACAGGGAGGTTATATCCAGTCCAGTGGGTTCCACAGTACTATATTTCAATAAATAATATTGTAATGTTCTTACTTCTGACACAGAAGTCCTAATGATTTCTCTTTCCTTGAGCCAGTTTTACCACTTTCACTGTCCTGGGAGGACATAAGTTCACAATCATATTCTGAGTTTGTAAAAGAATCAGGCTTACTGTCACTAGTATCATTACTAACATCAATATCTGAGGGTGAATCACTCTGGTCATTTTCCACTTGACTAACAGCACTAAATAACATCTTTAAATTTGCAGTTGGTGTTAAAGGCCGATTGTCTGTATTACTTCTGGAAATACTAGATACTTCAGAATCATTGGAACAGTTATTATTAACTTCATTGTTAAAGCTCTTACTGTCTGTTATTGTTTCAGGTGATTCCATTTGCTCCCAACACTTCACATGGGGTGACCCTTTAGAAAGATTATTGTTATTCTCTTTGTTGGAAATTTTGGAATATTTGGACTTTTCAAATTCTATCTTGAAGTATTTTAGGTCATTTTTTGAATTGGTTGCAGAAAATGGAACACGATCACTGAATATGGATCTAACTTCAGAATCATTGTCATCATCTTTACCACCTATCTTCAATCTTGAAGAAATGAGAGCTTCAGCAGGTGAATCTACTTCCATCATATCTGGAATAAAAACAAAGTCTTGTCATTCAGCTGTGAACAAATGACTCTCCAACTATGAAATAAAATTGTTCAATGTTAACTGGTTGAGTGCTAGAAGCCACTATCATGGCTCTATTGGAAAGTGCTAGAAGCTACTTTAGTAGCTTTACACTGGATGCTTTAGCTTGTTGTTTGCTCAGCAGTAGAAGAATTTTTTTTACATAAATTTGTTTTGTTACTATTTATTGGAGAGTGCATATTGGCATGCTATGAACAAAATCTTTCTAGACTATGTCTACTCTGGCTGGTAGTGTGGTATCTCTGAAAGAAAATTTCCATGTTTCAAATCACTTTTGAAAAATAAATAAGCTCTCAACCAGTTTTAAAAAAAAGGCTTCATCCAGAATTAATAATTCTAATTTTTCAAAAACTTGATAAAAGTTATCAGAAAGCTAAATCACTACAGTATCAACAGTATGATGCTCCAAGTTCTACTATGTACTTTAATTTATATATCTATTTAAAAATACCTAAAATTGAACTATAGTTATGCAGGAAAATATCTCGTAGTCTGGTAAATGATGAATTCAAGGGAACAAAACTTTCGAGTTTGACACCTCTTTAAGGTAAAATTAATTCAATAAATTTTATTAAATAGTTTTACAACACATTGTAACAATAAAAAGGTCAAAGCTTCAAAACTGTGAGAGAAGTTAGCTGAACAAACCACATACCATACAAGTGAAATTCTACAAAAATTGACTAAGTTCAACAACTTGTAATTTTGTGAAATATAGAAGCAAAACAAAATCTTGAGAATATGCACACCTCTGGTATGTGTACAGTCAAACATCCTATGAAATTAAAAAGTCCCAGCATGAAAACTGTGAAAGGAGCCGGACAAACAATGTGCCCTAGATGCAGATGATTGACTCGAAGTATGGAAGGACAGACACTGACAGGGATAAAACAATATGCCCCCAACTATTCCTCACAGGCATAAAAATACTTGCAAATAAAGACTGGTCTCCTAAGAGGGTTATAAATTCTTTTCTCAACAACAGAATGCAGGTTGTGGGAAGGTGGATGGGGATGTAATATCAGACAAGTCATATGATAATAAAATCTGGCTATGCCCTCTCTTTGTAATTTTTGTACCACATAATCAATACATATTGTTTATAATTTGTATCACTATTTGTAACTCGCACATGCTTTCCAATTTATTGTATGCTATTAATATCAAAACATTGACTGCTGAATCTGAAGAAGATTTTAAAGAACAAGAAGAATGATACAAAGGTAACACATGCCCCCCCCCCCCCCCCCCCCCCGTGACCTTCACCTTGCAGATGCGGCAGAAACTATTATATGCGACACACTTTCTGACTGTCCTTAACATTTGTAAAATGTTTAACAATTGTACTATGATTCATTTCCGAGTTACGGCTGAGACACGAATATTGACCGATTTTTAGTGTGACCTTGAAATGTGACCTTGACCTTGAAGGTACAAACCCAGCTATGGTGTGTGACACATCCTCCCATGGTCATTTATAATTGTGTGAAGTTTGATGACTGTGGCCCTAACAGTTTTCGAGTTATTGGCTCAGACACACACACAGACACACACACACTTCAATCACTATTTGCCACCCGACCCAAGTCGGGGGGCATAAAAATTCAAGTTATAATTTGGGCTCCAACACTGAGCCCAAATATGAACCCAGGGACTTGACTTGAACAAACTTGAATCTCACCCCCCCCCCCCCACCCCCCTAAGGATGCTGCATACCAAATACCAAAAGATTCTGATTGGTAGATCTGAAGAAGACTTTTAAAGAATATTCCTCATACTGCACTAATTTAAACATTTGGGCTCCCATAGAGAGCCCAAATATGGACCCAGGGATTTGATTCAATAAATATGTGAAACAATCTTCCAAAGATGTTATATGTGAAATTGGAAAGCTTTTGGGGCAGTGGTTTGGGAGAAAAGCAGTCTTAAATGTTTTTCCCATTGTGTTAAAAAATGCCGACTCAGACTGACTCAGCACTTTTTCAAAGTCCACAAAAAGTACCCCATGATAAAACCGATAGCAATTTTTTTCCCCCATTCCATTCTGTTGGTCCTAAGAAAGCTTCACACCAAATAAGAATTCTCAGTGCCGATTAGTTTTGGAGATATGGGGGAGGTTTTAATTTTTTTCTATTTTTTGCTCCTGCAGTTCCCATCGGGCGACAAGAAATTTTTTTTGGCATAAATTAAGTACTTACGACCCAATAAGCCCTCACATCAACAAATTTGGTTAAAATCAGCCTCTCGGTTTGGAAAATATAAATTTTGGGCAGGGTGAAAATTCTCGCCCCTCCCATAACAAACGCAAACATATCTCCTCAAACTTCTCTTGAACAAATCTAATTCTAAACCTCAAAAGGAAGCTGCACACCAAACATCAAGTCTCTGCTACTGCTGGTTCATGATAAGATTTTTTAAGATTTAAGCACACTTTTTGGGCGTAGCCCTACTGAGGGGCGAGGCAACTTGATTTGAACAAAATCAAAATGCGATGTCATAACAAATTATTATCTCAAATATCAATTAAATTGGTTTAAATTTTTTCTATTTTTAGCTCCTGTTGGTTCATGAGAAGAAGATTTTTTAAGATTTAAGCTCACTTTTTGGGTGTGGCCCTACCAAAGGGGCGAGGCAACTTGATTTGAACAATGTCAAAATGTGATGTCATAACAAACTATTATCTCAAATTTCAATTAAATTGGTTCAATGGTTTGGGAGAAGACGCAAACACCATGTTCACGGACGACAGACGATGAATGAACACTATAGCTCCCTTGACTGAAAGTCAGGCGAGCTAAAAACACCAGTCTGGGGAGTAAATTGAGGGATAAGTGAGGGTTTTTATGTTTTCATGGCATCTGTTTCTGATACTTTTTATTATTTTCACTTTTACACGTGCGGCCTCTTTGTTATGGGTCTACTTTGTTGTTCCTGATTTTCCCCTACAGATGAAGTTTACTCAAGAAAGTTTCTTAGTTTTCCCTGTGTCATGCCAAAATACCATTTAAAAGTAAATTGTGCAGGATATTTAAGAAATCTCACAGATGTAAGCACATGTAGATTTTATCTCAAGCTTAAGCAACATACTTATACAGAGTTTGCCATTGAAACAGTCTTCCGTCAGCAGTCTCACAACACTGTCAATGCAGATTGCTTTCCTGTGGTGTGCAGTTGTGCTTTTAAAACTTACCTCTTTTGATTCAGCACAAACGCTCAAACTAGGGGAACAATGCCAAACTCTACTATTGGTGAAACACTGCAGAATTTTTTTAAACAGGGTAAAATTTGGACAGAATTTTCTATATTTGGGCAAAAAGTTTATCATCACTGATTTGGGGCAGTAGGGGGGGGGGGGGGGAATTAAGGCGTTATCACATTTTGGATTTTCATTTGTGGAGTGTGAGGTTATGAAAAACCAAGAAACCAAAAATGGCATGATATAAACAAAATTATGTCATGTGCAATAGTCAGAATCTCATTCTCTGACAACTAAACTAACCCTGTTTATGTAATCAATCACAAAGATCCAGCCAAAACTTATATACTACTCAAAGTTTGCTAAGCACCAAATATCTGACACATCATTGTGAAATTTGCTTGTGACATATTTGCGATATTTTTGGTGGATATGATTGAGGAATGTATTGAGATGGTCCCCAGTGTTTACATTAGCTCTTTTGACAGGCAGACTTTTCGTGACAGTCAATGAAAGCATGTACCCCTTGATGTTCATGATGTTTTCGTGTCCTGTCTACATGTACATGCATGACATGTGTAGGGTATTCAATCTTCATTTCAACACAAACCCTTGTGATTTAATGACTGAATATGGCAAATGTAAGAAGACATTTGTCTGAAGCAGAAATGTGGCGGGCTGTAGGGATGGTGGAGCAAGAGGCTACTCATCGTCAGGTTGGTGAAAGCCTTGGTGTGCACCATATGGTGCCACTATATGGGCAAGATTTCAGCAGTATGGCACACCAGTAAGACGGCATGGGGTGGCAGAGACAGGGCAACATCTGCAGCTGAAGACCGGTTTTTGCTCATTCAGGCCCGTGGGAACCGCTTTGCCACAGAAACCCAGCTTCGCAGTGCCCTTCAGAATGCATCCGGGGCAAATGTTTCGACGCAGACTATCCGGACAAGGTTGCACGAAGGTAGTCTCCGATTGCGAAGACCATGTATTCGCATTCCACTGTCCCAGAACCACTGCCACGCACAATATGAATGAGCCATGGACCACGTTGGATGAACCAGAGAAGATTGGCCATCTGTCCTTTTTACAGATGAGTCAGGGTACTGCCTAGACCACACAGGCGTTCTAGGGTATGGAGAAGACCAGGATAGCGATTCCATGCAGCCAACATTGCCGAGTATGACCACTTTGGTGGATGGTCAATCATGGTCTGGGGAGGCATCAGCTGGGATGGACGTACAGAGCTCTGTCCTTGAATGTGGTACATTGACTGCACAACAGAATATTGATGAGATCCTGGATGTCCATGTCAGATTGTATGCAGGTGCAGTGGGTGATAGATTCATTCTGATGGACGATAAGACCCGTCCTCATGTTGCCCATGCTGTCTGGGACTACCGACAGATGGGAGGGGATTGAGCGTATGGACTGGCCAGCAAGATCCCCTGACCTCAATCCAATCGAGCATGTCTGGAATGAGTTGCAGATTGCAATTTCAGCCCATCCAGTCCAGCCAAGAAGTGTCCAGGAGCTTTGGGTCATGCTGGTCCAGGAATGGAACAACATCCCACAAAGGACCATCAGGAACCTGATTGGGAGCATGAGAAGGCACAGTCAAGCTGTAATTAACAGTAATGGGTCTCATACTCGATATTGAAGCCATACCAGTTTGTCTCCGTCAACTTTTGGGCATATTGAAAAATTTCCTCTTTTACTAAAAATATCCATTTTCCATGGTTATCGTATTCAAAAGCTAAAAAATAATGTCAAACACAAATAAAATCTTAATTTCTGTACTTAAATCATTAAAGATATAATTAAATAATAAAAAAAATATACACTTTTCATTACAATATTTCAACTAAAACGTAGATACAGGTAGTTGAATGTACTTGGTGCTTAGCAAACTGTGAGTTGTATAGTTCCCATTCAAAAGTTACTCTGTCACAATTAGATACTTAAAAATTTGGCTATACCTCCTGACATCAAATAACTTTGATTCTGTTGAACTTGAAGCTTCTGTTACAAGTATCTTTGTGACAGTGCATACAAACATACACCTTTTATACAGTCATAAAGATATGCTTGTTGTGTTGTTTTTTTTTATTTATAAAAACATCCATATTATTGCATTCATATATCATTAAATAATTACACAAAAAGATTTTTGAGAGATAAGGTTGCATGTAAAACTGTCCCAAGGATGAAAAATAACTTTCCTTTCATGTCTGAAATCTTAATTGGTTCCTCACCTCTCATGGCAACCCATCAGATTCTCACACAAGATCTCAATCTTCTATCTGTCAGTATCTGATCAAACTGATTGACTGGACTCCACTATTTCTTTCAGGGTCTCACCTAATGCTTACAACAGATAAAGTCAGTTATTAAATTTATTATCTTCTGAGGTTGTAAACAGCAACCTTCAGAAAAAAACCCAGTAAAACTAGAGATTGTGCCAGAGATGTTGGCATACCACTGCATTACCACACTTGCACCAAGTCGAGGGATGGAACAGCATAACTTGATAAGTTTTTGAAAAGTCACATCATGCTGGACATCCATGTGAGATATTTTATTAAAATTTGACCAAGTCAACTCAGTTACAGACTCATATGGACAAAAACAAACAGTATTTTGCCCAACGGAAAAAAGGAACTTAACTCCTGAGTGGAGGGTGTAGACAAGAGATGGGCAATATGTCAAAGAACCAAACCAAAACTGATATAATGGCGATACCGAAAAACTGAACCAAACCCTCATCATAGAATACCGAAACTGTCTGAATTTTCACATTTATTTTACATTTGCTACTTGTATAAGGACTTTTTGAAGCTTGATCGAGTTGATGCATTCATTTTCATGAAAGAAGTTACAAATTTTCTTTTCAGTTTTATTTCCCTAAAGGGCCTGGGAAATTGTTCTGAATTCCCACTCGACTACAACCTGTACATGTCTAGATGCCAAGCAGTGAAGTCAAGTCTTTGCTGCCTTGATAGACAGCCAAGACTTGACTAGAAATCACTGTTCAGGTGATCTATCTATTGTCATCCAAACCTCCTGATGATTGAATGTTAATGGCACATTTCTGAGATTACAAAAGTAGGCTTTGAAGGTTAAGGTGTGTTTAGAACAAGTCACAAAATTACTATTGGTATGATTTAAGTTGGCAAAAGAATTCCAATTTTGAGCTAATTGGCAGTGGTATTTGTGGCTCTGTGGAGAATGATACAAGCACAACTTATTCTGTATTTTCGTGATGTGAATTCCCCATTGATATTAGAAGCAAATCTCAGTCAAGTCAGATTCCGAATACCGAACCGATACTGTTATATACCTCTCCAAAAGTACCAAAACTGATACCGAATTCAAAATTCCAGTACTGCGAGTTTTTTTTTCTCTAAATATTTGTGGAACAGATTTCAAATTAATAAATAGGTAATTTACCCTTCACACTGACGTGACATGACATCAGATCATTACACATTTAAAATTTGGAGTACTGAAACTTGACGGCAGTGATAATACATGCATGCATGAACTATGGTGTACCGTACATGTATTTCTAAAACATTATATGTGCTGCTTGATTTCTTGAAACATGGTTTAGCAAGGAGTATTGTAGTTCATTGATACCCAGATTTTAATTATCTGACCACCCTGAAAATTTTAACATAGTTTTTCTTGTGGTTATTCTGTGACTTATTTCAACTTGTACCGTATAATGTATTGATATTCTGATCTGCTTTTTTATTTATACTGAGAGTCTCAGTCACTCACTTAAGCATGTTCTCTACTATGTGACAAGATTTTTAAACTGAAACCAAATGGTTTCCGGTTATAACGTACATCTCTAATATCCAGTTCCATTCAAATTCGGCAGCCCGATTCATTTCCCCTCGAATCTTTTTCATTGTATCATGGGAATATAGCTTGGGTGTCAGTACAGATTCATCGTCTCACAAAACATATTGTACGGATGGAAATCGTACATAAATAATCTTGAAATAAAAGACTAAGTGTAACTTCAACTACATTTACATGTATGTATATAACATCTGCACCCATACTAATTTCAATATCATTACTCCCTACCACTCTTATTATTTATTTATTTATTGGTGTTTAAGGTCACATATTTCTGCACAATGGCTAACCATGACTGTGACAGTTTTATGGGTGGAGGAAGCCGGAATACCCGGAGAGAACCACCGAGCAACGGCAAGCAACTGTCAGCTCCCCAACATACCAACTCCACACAAGCAGGGTTAGGATTGGTTGAAGACAGGTGCACCATCGACGTGCAGTACGCCTTAGTACAAAGCGTCACCGTGCCCCCACGTGGGCAATGGGGGTGAAGTATCTTGAAACACAAAAAAGTGAAAAAAAACTGTGGCATTTTTGTCATTTTTTAAATCACGCAACATATACTGATCATCAAAAAATTAATATTTTATTAAAAAAAGAAACAGTATTTTGTACACAGAAGTTCTTCATAATATAATATTCAGCAGTCATCTTATTCTGAATTGTGCACAGTCCTGGTAATTCGTCCTTCTTTCCTTGGCAAAAATATTGCTGTGGAAAACTAGTGCTTCTACAGCAATTGCTGTGAAGCCTGTTCGATTGTGTAAAAATCATCAAGGGGCAGGGCATAGTCTCATTTGCCATGTATATGTAGTATGCGGTGAAATGAAAATATTCAAGTAATGCTTTAACTATGCATGCTTACTGCAATACAGTCGTCCATGTAACTTATTTCAAAATCAAGGTAAACAATATTCAATCACTTGCATAATAATGGTCACTGTCAAGACAAAACACTTGAACAGTTGATGAAGAAAAGTAATACAGAAACGTTTCGTGGTCTGTGGGGGCAGACAGGGCGGCAAAAAGGGAAAAGACCCAAATTTAAACCAACATTAATCCACACTAGTGAAGTAAAATCACTTCTTGTAAACCGTGATATTAAAGAAACTTTAAATTTATATACCACCTTACCGGGATAAAACCAACTTTTCCAGGTACCGAATATGATTTAATTTGCCAGTAACGGTGACAGTATTGACAATTTTACTGATTTTAGTTGGTGTACCGTAAAAACAACATAGCACTACAAAGAGGTCTATTTTATGTTGAAAAAATTGGGAAGTGAGTTGAGGGAACTGAATACTGGAAAAAAATAAATAAAAAGTTTTTCCGACCCACTGAACCTATTTTTTTTCATCCCGTTAGCGAAAACAAACAGATATATTTTTTAGGCCCTACTAGAATGACACTAGGGTTGCAACTCCTGTTTCTACAAGTATCACAATTTCCCATCTTGCTGTCCTTGTCCTTTTATTCTGACAGTCCTGTACTTCATTTAATTTTGTCCTTAGTTTCCTCCATGTCCTTATATTTCACCATGTAATGCTACTTGGAACTCATGAGTACATTCTTACATGGAGTTGTTTTGTAGTAATAAAACCCTATTGAGAAGGCTAGATAACTAATTGTGAGTTCCTTCAATCCCAAATTAGCAGTTCATCACCTCCGGTTCTTCCTTCAGGAGGTTATAAAAACTGAAAGTATACACCCCCCCCCCCCCCCCTCCCAAGCAAATAAGCGAGCAAGATTGATGTTGGACTGATGAATGAAAAGTTTCAACGCATTGTGGAAACACAGGGACAATGTGGGATTGAAATCCTTTGCGAGCTGAATAACTTTATTTGCTTTATAGCTTTATATGGTTATGAATCCACGAGAGTTGGAAGCGAGAGCCAGGAATCTTATTTGGCTTGAGTGTGTGCACTGGCAGTAGGGTAGTGGGTTGAGATACCCAAGAACCTTGAACTGGAAGATGTTGGACTCTTTTCGTGAGACCATTATATATGTGGAGAGTTGTTTTTACGCAAGAAGCGTTCAAATAAATGTTCAAAGAAACCGTGAGAAACAGTGTAAGATTATCTCATAAAGGGCAATTACAGTCCACATAAAAAGTTTAAGGGTTCCTAGAAACTGTAAAAACAGTATATGATCGCTTAGTCAAGTGTGATTACAGGGACTGATATGAGCTTCATACACCGTAACCTTAAAATAGGTTACAGTGTGCCTAGCAAACCGTAACCTGTAGGTTTCCGTAGTGTAGATATAAGGTAAATTATTAAGGTACTCAGTTTCCTCTCGTAACCTAATAATAGGTCTCAAGTTAATAGAAACACGTAACCTCCCCCATAACCTAACCTATAGGTTATGGCTTATGTCGGACCGTGATTAAATCAATCAAGCTTCAGTCGACAGTCGCATTGTAAAAATGCTGTATGAGTATCTCATCAGAGGCTACAACTTTGATCACTATTTCAGAAGAACATTTAAAAACAAAATTTTTAAGTTGACTTGTGCCAAACAACATCCAAGTATATCATTTCGGGTTTGCATGTCTGCATTGGAGCACATATATTGCCATTCTGTTATTCAATACAGTGGATTTTATACAATGAATTTTATATTTCATTATAATTCATTATGGATCGGTCTTGTGCTTAATATATTTCAACTTTAGGAATAAAGGTGGGTATGTCGTATTTTTTATGCTTTAAAAAAAAATTTCTAGAAAACCTCCTAATAAACAAAACAAACACCCAACAAAAATGAACTAAAAAATTATTTTTTCAACTCACAAACTCCGAAAATTTTTAACAAAAGTGGGAACATTCAGCCTCAGAAGTGGGAACATTCATTCCTAGAAAAATATGTGAGGCTGAATGTTCCAGAGGCTGAAAAGACCCAGACCCAGGATGGAGGGTAAGGTCCACATATCCATTTCAATGAGGGAGGTGGGGTGGATAGGGGCTTTTGTTTGAACTTTTGTCCAGGATGGGCTTTTGTCTGTTCTCTCCATACCAGACATGCTAAGCTGATGAACTGCATGTACAATGGTGAGATTTCTGAGCAAAAATAGTGAGATTTTAATTTTTATATGGCACAAAGAGGAAAATTCATCAACTTTAAATAGTAAGATTCTGTTAAAAATTATTTCATCATCAATTTTTTTTTCACTGTGTTTTTATTTTTCATTGTCTTTCAAATAAACTAAGTTACTGCGCAATTCATATTGACAATGGGTAGTATAGTCTATAGATGTGAAGAGTTGACTTGATAAACCAGACTCACTTGCCTCAACTTGTCTTGGACTTTGTAACCGTAAAAACAATGAATATTAAAAAATTATTACTCTAATGTCTATGATTTAAACTTAAATTCAGATTTATGAATGAGCCAAGAGAGCTGAACTAAGTTTTTTTTAAATGTTATTAGGAATTCATGTAACTCTTTCAAAAAAACAAGACAATGATTCTGTGCATGAATTACATTACAAAAGTAAACATGGGGAAAATTTCCCGGGAAAGGGGTTTGTTTACCTTATTGCCGCCCATCTACTGATTACTGATAGTGTCATTAGTGACACTGATATTGTATTTTTAATGTATACTATAAATAATAGCCCACCGCCACCGGTACAAATTACTATGTTAAGTTGTTAAAATATATACAACATAAATAACGGCATTTTTCCCAGCTAACTTGAAAATCAATTTTGAAGTAAGAATCTTTCTTGAAATTGATCCCACAATCGATTTCTCACAACTTTGGGAGAATTCGACTGAACGGTAAATCACACAAACGGTGAAAAGACACGATGCGTCTGACAGAAACACAAAACTGCTACTGCTAGCGAATGGTAAAATTGAACTTATTTAACTCACCTTTCTTGTTCGCAAAAACATTTGGGTGAACTTTGTTGAAAATATATTAAAATTTGATGATCTAGCGACAAATTCATTTAAACTGATATCAAACTGCCGAAAATTTCAAAATATTTGTGGGAAAATCTGTGTCGGCAAAACGATATTGTCGTCTTCACTGGAGCAGAATGAAAGCGCGTTCAAATTTGGCGCGTGATCGTGGCCTATTGGGGCCCCTGAACGTGGATAATATAACGGTACTTTACTACGTGTTTACTATCGTACACAATATGTTAATGACAGTTTCAATTTTTGTTGATGGTTGACGATTAAACACCAAAAAACAATTAAAGTTCGAATCAGTGTTTTTAAAGACATATAGTACTGTCTTATGGTGTTCATGAATAAATGATGTAGATATATTAGTGGTCGTACAAGGCCAGTGAACATTTTATTGGGAGTCTTAAATTTTTGGGGTGCAATACAGGTGCCTATGTGACGAGTCTCGACATGTATTTATTTGGGACTTCAGAGTAAAATACTGCAGAGTAGAGATATCTGTCTACCCGTGTGAAGACCCGTGGTATGAGTTACTGTGCATGCATTTCAGAAAAGGTTCGACTGCATAACAAACATGCAGATGTGTGTTGACAGAACTTGACACAAATTAAATACAATTACAAGAAAATTGCTGATTAGCCTCCGACACAAATAGCAATCCATGCATCATTGCATGTGCACTTCAGGTCTTCAACAACTACGTGAGACGAACATCGAACATACTCAAGCAGCAACTGGTACTCTCGAATCTCTTCTGGATTATTTGACATTCGGCATTCCAGCATGAAAAATATGATGGATATTTCGACCCAGACATGACTTTAAGTGATGTACGATACGTCTCCATTCCACACCCTGTTCGTTGTAGCCAGAGTAGACCTCTAATTACTAGAATTATCACAGAATCAGTACATTCTCACTGGGAAGGAATACGTATGAATTAGTTTTTAAAATCCTCTATGGATACCGTTAATATTAGCGTTGGGGTTCTTCAGTGAAGACTTAAGTATTGTGTCACATGTGATTTCACACTTTGTTTCCCTGTATGACACCTCAATAAGCAACAGGCCACCGGTTTGTTTACCTAAACACATCAAAGAGTTATTGCGAATAAAAAGTATTAGAAACTCGAAATTATCTCACAATTTGCACAATATCGGCTTGTAGTAATGATCAGGCTCGTGACACATAAATTACGTACCTTATTTCCAACATCCAGAAAAATTTTCTTCACCCGAGAAAGGGGTCAGGTTTGTCTTAATTTGGCGCGAGATGATGCCGAACTGTGCTTATGTGCGAACGCCCCTCAGATGACATTAGCCAATGATCTTTAAGTCACCACCTTGAGTGTTGGATTTTGTAACAGCTGTTCCAATCATTTCTCATGTCAAAGTTCAATAGAACCGGTAAGTTTCTTCCCATATCAACAATCTAAAACCGATACCTGTCAAATTCATGTCGCGGAAAACATGTCTCGACGGGTAGGTCTATGTGAATTATCTTCGCCAGTAACACACTGCAGGTTCAACTGCTGTGTAAATTGCGACACAATTTAACTTGCAACCGGTTGAAACTCGCGACAACTTTTCCAATAATGCGGGAAAAACCGACTTTTCAGCGCAGTGGTTTTCAAGAATGCAATCGATGATCGTGGAAATCTCTTCCGGAAAGGTGTCATGAGAACAGAATAGGAGTATGAATTCTAAGACGTCTGTTGAACGTCTCCTGAATCGAACGGAAATGGAAAATGGCGATGATCGTACCGTTTCTTCAAATACGATGCGAAAAGTTTCCAAATCCTGGGGTGGAGTGGTGGGGGTGGGTGCGGCGTGGGGTTTCCACGAGTTCGATCGTGGAGAGTGAATTACCGCCAAAATACCTGTGAAGTGGAGTTTCCACCAAGATAATAACAGTCAAATCCTATGATAATGCATGAGAATGGCAAGCACAGTGTTAGCTAATGGACCTCGGGGTTCAACCCGGAGGTCCATTGACTGAAACTTCGCCTGTCATTCTAACACTTTTTCCCGGCCAGACAAGGAGTTTTTGCCTGGATGGGAACTCCATGCCACGAGTGATTTGGTAAAGGTCCACTCTCCATGTAGCCTACTGTATAGTAGGCGGAGAATCGATCTGCATTAAAGCACTAATGGATTTGACTTTCCACTCAAAATCTTCCAAATTTTGTGAAAAAGGAACTAGTCCAATGGACTTCCGATTCAATCTGTAGGTCAACTAGCTGAAATATTGCTTGTTCTCCTTACGCCTGTATGCTTTTTTCAGAACATGATTTCTCGCATGTGTGGAAGGTGGTAGGAAAGATTCGAACAGTACAGCCAAAAAAAAAAAAAAAAACGGAACATGATTTCAGCAACCCGGAATAAAAGGTCCAAGTGTTAGGAATAAATGGTACAAGTTTATAATTATAAAAGAAGTGTTGGGAATGTGTATATATATATATCATGCAATGAGTTAAAAAATATATTCTATTCAATTAATTTGATGGGTAGATAAAAATATTTTGGTGCAATAAAATGGTTTTGTTTGATTTTTTTCACGGTTTTCTTTTTTTGAATACTGCTTTCCTTTCACAATAATAATAATAACAAATTAATTACTTTTATATTTTATTTTGATTTTTTTTCTTTTGTGATCTTTGTGTTTATGTGTGTTTTTATTCAAAGCAATTTATGATAATGTTAACCTAATACTTAACATAGCAGCCAAAAACGGACAGAAAATTAATCAAAAGAAGACTTCAACTGTCCAAAATATCTTGGAAATTTCTTGGGTATACCCCCATTTATTTCAAGTGATACTATATATGTTGATTATCAAGATTGTTTATAATTTAAGTTACTTCGTCAAATTGCCGTCATGCTCGGAAGTTTACTTCCTTCTAAGCGGCTTTCATTTTTTACTAATTCTTATTCCGTTACGTTAAGTGCCGTAATTTAAGTTATATATACATATATCCTACCCTCCGTACCATTTGTTCCTGTGCAGCTTTTTCCTGTTCCTCTGTACCATTTATTCCTGTACCGTTTTTTTTCTTGTACAAGTTTCCTGTACCGTTTCTTTAGGTCTCCGTGTGGAAATTCCACTTCTTTAGTATTTTAGAGGTAATAGACACTTGGCCTACCCCCCAAAAATGAAGCAATACACTATTTACATACTGTATAAAACTCAGCTATTAACCCTCTATCTGATGTAACCCCGATATTCGAACAACTCTTTTTTTTTTAAAATCCATTCAAATTCCTTTTTTTTTCATTTATTTTTTTACCTTATAAACATGGCCTATGATCCCTCATTCGAACGAGCTTGTTCCAACGAGAGGTCATACGCTATAATGCTTTTGGGCAATTAATGTGATTATGTTGTTTACTTATTGGGGTTTGAGGTCACATATTTCTTAACAATGGGTAATCATGACCACAGCATGGGGATAAAGACAAGTTTAGTTAACCGTTTATACCCATGTTGTCCATTTTAAATGACTTCAACCCCAAGCATTGATGACTGGGTCACGTTTTACCAGTAAAACAAAGCTTAACAGTAAACAAGCACTGCTTCACTTCCCGGGGTTCACTTGGGGAGAAATTTTTTTAATCCCCCAGTTAATCCCCCAGAATAAATAGGGAGATTTCGTTTTCTGTTCGTACTGGGTAAAGGTTTAATGCACCCCATGTTTAGGAGACTATGTGGGCAAGTATTGCTGCGACAGAAGTGTTTTATTTTTTTTTAAATCGTTTAAACATAACCTGTTTGAATGAATTGCTACATCATTTGAATGAATTATTAAATTGTTTGAACAAATTATTTAGAAGTACACATAGTAATACAAATAACAGCAGTAGTATATCACGAACGAATCATCCCTTTTTATGATTTCACAACTGATAAAGTGTAGGTCATAGCCCTACGGTGTTAAATCTTGTAGAATTTGATTATCATTTGTCCATGCAAATGTGGAATCCATTTATTCCCTGTTGTCACACTACAACTAGCTTCTACCAGCCCATCACTAATCTCCACCGCCATGACTGATTGTACGGACACTGGGGTTTCTACTTATAGGCCATACTACTACTTAATTTTCTTCTACTACTTGCCTCCAGAGTTTTTCTACACAGTCTTCTACCATTTTATTGAGGTTTAATAGCACTTTCGACAGCCAGGGTCTCATCGTGTCGGATAGTTGTACGAGTGGAGGAACCCGGAGGGAACCACCGGGCAAGGATGGGCAATTGTCAGGCTCCACAATGTACTAACTTCACACAAGCAGGGTTAGCGTTGATTGAACACAAGTGCACCTTTGGTGTGTTACAGTCGACCAACAGAGGTACAGGCTGTGTATCCTATACTACCGTTCTAAACTACCAAGCATTACCTTGCAATACCGCGTGACCATTACACCTACTATATCAGTCATAGGATAAAATTGAGCATTCGGCAGGCTACTAGTACCAAAGACCATCAGTATACCAGGGGCGCGGTGGCTCAGTAGGTAGAGCTGCAAACTGCAAGCCGAGAGGTCCTCGCAACCGAGTTGTGTCCTTCGGCAAGATACTTCACCCCCGTTGTCCAGTCCAAGGTGGCGTTGTGTACTAAGGCGTAGTGCACGTCGATGGTGCACTTGTCTTCAACCAATGCTAACACTGCTTGTGTGTAGTTAGTATGTTGAGGATCTGACAGTTGTTCGCCGTTGTTCGGTGGTTCTCTCCGGGTACTCTGGCTTCCTCCACCCGTAAAACTGTCATGGTCATGATTAGCCATTGTGTAAAATATGTGACCTTAAACACCAATAAATAAATATAACAGTATATCAACACGGGTACAGACCGCATTCCCTATACTACCGCATTAGACAACCATGCATTACTCCTAACCCATCCCACAATAACACCTGGTCTGGCATTACGTTAGGGGGCGCGGTGGCGTTGCGGTAACCGGTTCTCGTCAGATCACCGAAGTTAAGCAACGTCGAGCCCGGTTAATCCTAGGATGGGTGACCGTCTGAGCGATCGATTCGGACTCCCGCGTTGTGTCCTTGGGCAAGGCACTTAACCCCGATTGTCCACATGGGGGGTACGATGACGCTGTGTACTAAGGCGTACTGCACGTCGATGGTGCGCATGTCTTCAACCAATCTAACCCTGCCTGTGCTGCAGTGCGGAGTTACGATGTTGGGGAGCTGGCAGCTGCTCGTCGTTGCTCGGTGGTTCTCTCCGGGTACTCCGGCTTCCTCCACCCGTAAAACTGTCACGGTCATGATTAGCCATTGTGCATAAGTATGTAACCTTAAACGCCAATAAATAAATAAATAAATAAATAAATAAATAAATAAATAAATAAATGTTCCGAATGGTACCGTCGTTTTGCATCAGGAAAAGTTGCACCGGGAAAAGGCCCCTGTTTCTTTGGGAATCTACCATGCTTGCACCAGCAATGCTCTTGGCGATACGGGTCGATCTGGTACATGCTACACTATTTTCGCTATTAAAAATTCAATTCTGACTGCCTCGATAGCTCAAATCTTTCGCTAAGATGTCGGCAAATCTCTTTTCATGAAATCATTTTCTAGAATGTGACTATTAGTATCGTAATATGTATGCTGATGGTGAAAGTCCAGAATGTTTTTCAAAACATAAAGCACTCGAATACATATAGGCCAATATTCACGGAAAAGGGTGTTGATACAGACATGGGGCAGAAGCAATAGAAGAGGGGATAGTGGGGTCGAAAGTATCACGTCGTCTGTAGAACTTTGTATCCTGTTTCATCACTCTGGTTACTGCAAGTCAGGTGCAGAGTAACGTCAAACAAACCACCGTCAAACGATCTGTCAATCAGAAGCACACAGGGAAAGGTACAAAAGGAAGCGCTTAGGAAGTTACCAAGGTAACCGTATATCAGGTGTTCAGAGCAGGTAATGGCTGTTTTAACATTAGGCCGACACTCCAACCACTGAGAAGAGGAAATGACCAGAACAGTGTAAGGTGACGTCGAATTGCAGTGGATCCCTACAGTGGCCAATGTTTCTATGTCGCGTGCACACTATGACGTCATAACAGCCTCGGTGCTAGAGTGGGAACCGAAGAGGGGGGGCACCACTTCCCCCCCCCCCCCCCCCCCCGTGTCGTCCGCAAATTTTCTTTGCCTGTCGGAAAAAATGTTAGTTGCTCAAATGAAAATCGTTATTTGAAAAACAACTGGACCATTTAGTGAATCCACAACTTTCATTGTGCAAAAAAACCGTCATGTTTCAAAAATCGTTCGTATGAAAGTGGTGCTCGTAAAATATATATGGCAATCGTGTCGTCATTTACTCTAAAATCATTTGGGTTAAAAATCAACCCAAATCGACTGGGTGGAGTGAATATGAACCCAATTGGGTTTATATTCACTCAACTCAGCTGATATGGGGTAAATTTTAACTCAACTGATTTTAGACTGCGTACATGGAAAAAAAACCCTGTCGTGCTACGCACGGTTTTCGAAATCTCATTTAACTATCGGCCATTGCATTTCGTAACTACAGGACTAATAATGATAAACGACCGTTTTCTACCCTTTTCTTTTCGTTTATTGTGTTTCAGAGAAGTATATTAAGATAGGTTTCAAGTTCGTACCGACGGTCAACCACCCGGGAACACTGTCGGAAAATTAACTCTCGCCTCGCAGTGTCGGAAAATTTGTAGACGCCTGGCTTTCGACCTGATAACGCCCCCGAAAATTGGGTTGCCCGCATGTCTCTTAACTGGATGAGTGCCAGAAGCCACTATCAGGGCATTCAGAAAAAATGAGGGTACTAGAACAAAATCCAATATTTTCCTTGTTCATGTTTCATATTCAGTCAAATACAAATAATATTTTGTTTATATAAAATTGTTCTATTATAAATCATTGAGTGCACGTGGGCACTCTCCAATAACTTGTAATGAAATAAATTTTGAGTAACAGATTCAGACCACCAAAAATAATCTAGCCCTCAACCAGTTAAGTTTGTTTTATAAGTTAAGCAGCCGTAGGCTCCTTAACGCACTTACCGTGAATTTCAAGTGTCGTTTAAATATCATAGAACTGTTGTTCCACTGATCGGTACACGCCTTTTCACAATGTTGTGAACATTGACTATCGTTAAGCCTATAATCTTTTTATTTGCACAATCACGGTACATATGTTTCATTAACAGAAAGAATCAAAACAAATCTCACGTAGCGTATATATTTTTTTCGAAATACCATTTTCATGGATATTCCCGATGTACTAGAAATAAGCCTATCGAGAAATTTTTCGTTTTTTTCAACACTTTTTTGATGGTTATTGGAGGAGAGAGGGTGGGGTTGTTTGTTTTGCTCTGTCTGCTCTTTTTTTTATTATTATTATTTTTTTTATTATTATTATTGTTTGGGGGTGGGGGGGGGGGGGTGGAGTCGACTCTGCATGAAGCCTTCGCTCACCTTAGAAGTACAGTCGTCTCAGTTTCTTTCTATTCTTAGCTCTCGTGGTTCCCACGGGGGTACAGGATACTCTTCCCACCCACCTCACCTCCCTCCCGTTTATGAAGTATAATTATGTAACGCAGTAATATGTGGGCTATTTAGTTCAAATCGGTTATCAAGTTCAAAACACTGAAATCTTGGGTAGGACACAAAATCTACCACTTATTTATTTATTGGAGTTTAACGACACCCTCGACAGCCAGAGTCACCTCGTGTTAGAAATCTAACACTTCAAGAATGCGCCCAGATGCAGCGAGCAATGGCGAAAAACCACCGGAGTTCACAATTTACTACGCGGCTCAAAAAGAATAAGAATTGGTTGAAGGCAACTGTACAGTCGAGGTGCTGTGTACGCCTATGGCACTCTAGCCTTCAGTCAACGCAAAACCTGTTTGTGATGGGACAGTGAATTGTAGAGTTCAACAGTTATTCGCTGTTGCTTGGTGGTTCGCATCGGGCTTTCTCCATCAGTACAATTGTCTGACATGGTATGACCGATGCTGATGTGCTGTTAAACTTCAAAAATACACAATTATAAAAATGTACATATTCAGCTTTCATGTACGAATATGCCGACAAGTAGATGGAGGTCCCCAGTAAACTGTAAAAACCAAAATTGAAACACGTTTTATTTTTATTTGATGGGGTCGAAACTGAAGGGGAAAATATATTAAATAAATCTTCATAGTCCTTTCTGTTTTCTACACATTATTAGCAATGTGGCCTTCGCTGGATAGTTAATCTCTTTGATTTGATTTTCACTTTGTATTTGTGTGACAGAAAGTGTTTTGTTATAATCTGAACAAACCAGTGGTGCATGTAAATATAATAAAATACAGGTACAGTAATTTCTCAATACAAATAATCAATTGTTTTCAGACTAAAAGTATGGATTTAAGTAGTTGTCACCCAAATACCTTAATTGGTATAAACAAAGCATTGACCATAACTGAATTTAATGCTTTTTGAGAATTATATCATGTTGACATGTGCAGAAGAACAAAAGGGGATGGCATTATATACTTTTCTAGTTCATTCGCACCTCTGACTGCAGAGTGTAAACACCTTGATTTGCCATCATGGAGGACTTTTTGGAAAAGAAGAGAGAGAAAAGTGAGGTGAGGAAAGGAAAGGAAAGAGCAAGAGGCGGCCGCCACTTCCCCTCCCATTCCCACAGATATACCCAACCAACTTCCGGCTCCCCAGCCGGAACTGTTGGATGCGGACAGTCCTGTGGGGACTGAGATGGAATTGGAAATTGTCCTCTTGCCACTTCCCGATACTCACTCCCCTCTCCCTTCAGCACCAAAGAGCCTGGACCTGGACACTGTACGGGAAGAGGCCGAACAGCTGAGAATCACAAGGGAACGGCGGGATGAAGAAATAAGGCAGAAATCGAAGAAATAAACCGGCAAATCAAAATACATCTGGCAGCACAACAGGCAACACAAGAGGCACTAATACAACAACAGCCATCACCAGCAACAGCCCCTAACGCAGCAAGGACTAGGCCATTCCAACCAGGTCAGCCGGCAAGCAGCCCACAAACAACACCTACTGCCACTGTCACAGTCTCTCCATCAAAACCACCTCCTCTAAAAAAAAGCAGAAACGACATAAGCGCAGCTGAGTACCCGGACACTCTCCTCCTTTGCCACGCTCAGACAAGTACAAACTTATATACAGTTAAAAAGGGTCGAAAGGGGCTTGCCCCACACTGTCCCCGCCAAACCTTCGGCGTGCAAAAAAACATTTAGATTCACTGAAGAACAAAAGTTGACATTTTTACACCAGTGAGTGATGAAACATATTAATCATTTTCATGTGGATAAACAGAAAAATTACTTTATCATAAAACGCCACCAGGACATCCTGGCTTTCTCGGGGGCGGACTATGCTAAGAAAAGTTACCAGGAAATGCACCCGGAGAACATTTAGATTTTCCGAACTAAAAGAACGCTGCTTCCCTGCATCTAAGCGATCAATTACAGCCCGCATAGATTACATTTTGATGGCATATTTTTATCATCTTCGCCGCTCATTCGGGCTCATTCGGAAAAAACTGTGGCACCGGTGGGAGGGGATGGGAGAGGGGCTAGACCCATCGAGCCGACCATAGTTCGACCCAATGGGAGAAAATTTTGATTTTTCAAACTCACAGAAAAGAAACCCATTTCCTTGCATCTGAGCGATCAAATTCAGTCTAGACTGCTGGTATATCGAAATGTCTCTGTGTGGACTGCCATTTGCACTCCACATATAGTTGTGGTACATCCTCATTCTTTCGGAAATTTTCGACAAAATTTGTTCTCTCCGTGAATATCAAGGACATAGAAGGTCAAACCTTCGCTCCATTGTTGCTTCAGACTTTTGTCTTTGAGTTTAGGTCATCTTCAGCTTTCATAAAAAGTCCTGCATTCGCCTAATTTGGCAGCTTCGACGAGAGGTGTTTAACTTTTAGAATACCTGATTTGCGGTGTTGTCCTTTTAATGAGTACCTTCATTTGCGGTGCACAGTACCTCATTTTGCGGTGTCAATATTTCAAGATTACTAATAAAACATGACCCTGGCCCTTCAGTTTTATATATACAGACGTCTTGAGTTATTTCGACGTGCGTAGTATAAACACCCACACTAATCAATCAAAACCAGTGATCTAATGAGCATTCTGTCAAGTCGAAAGGGTTTGTCAACCGTGCCTGGTGAGAGCTGGGAGGAATAACCCGTGTTTCATTTATTGACTCCCCGTATGTTGATTGAAAACAGTATTACCTTTGAGGGCTGGATGGACCGTTGTTTGGACCAGGTTTAGTACTCTTTTTTATAATAGTACATAGATACAGACAACATTGTGTGCTGCGAAATAATTTTAGTTTATGCAATCAAATTAATGAAAGGTTCGAGGATTTTGAAACAGTTGTGACTATTGAGTTGATAAGAGTGGTTTATGCGCAGGATGTATTTTACACATTTTATATAAGCTGCCATATATAAGTAATGGAAGTAGTGGAAATCGTTTACTCTAAGTCTGATATTCCGTTAATATATAAATGACATATACACAAATAATAAACGAAAATAAAGGTTATAGTGAATAGAACACGAACAATATATTCGTCCAACACACAACAATGATAGCAGGCATCGGTGATTTCTGGAAGTCTGCGATCCTATTCGTACGAGAACTGACTATCAAATAAAATTTCGTGAGAACAGCTCGTGAGAACAACTCGTGGCCAAATATGCTTCAAATATTCAAGAACGAATCTGGGAACTCGAAATACTTCAAAACGCAGCGGCAGGGCTGCTTTAAGATGAATGTCAAACCATTTCGTTTGTTTACATTCATCACAATGTGGAGGTTCAGGTCAACGGGACCAAAATACACCGATAAACAATATCGTTCAAAATGAAATAATGGGACTGATCGTCCTCGCCCTACCTACTGTCATGATGTGGAGATTGCACAGTTACCACATATAAAATACTTCCGTTACCCATGGACAAGGTCTTCAAAAAATGCAGGCAGTGTTGGCATTTTTGCAGACTTAGTTCTGTCTTTGCATTGTGAGGTGGTTTGATTGCCTAGCGTTGTTCATGAATGTATGACGCATGCAGTCCCGAGATGTTCTCGTGAAATATTGTTTGGTTGTCAGTTTTCATACGAATACGATCGCAGACTTCCATGAGCCACAGGTGCCCACAATCAGCACTTGTGGGGTAAACGAATCAATTTCCCTTGTTCTATCCACCATAACCTCCATTTTGATGTATATTTTTAATACAAATTTATATTTTGTAATTTATATATGGAATATCAGGCCTCGCAAATTCGGAGTAACCTGATTTCCATAACTCATATTGCACCTAATATAAATCCGCGCAAAACCGTCGAGATGGGGGCGGTGTAGTAACACTGGAGTCCGGCGTTATGGGGGCCCGCCGATTTTCCACAATTGCTTTAGAGCAGGATTCCCTAACGGTCTTACATGTGAGGACAGCGAGGCCTTCACTACAAGTCAAATCCTGCCGAAGAGAATCCTGGCTTGAGATAATCAGCCGAAATGAGAAAAAATCGACGGGGCTCCTATAATGTCGGGCCAGGTTTCCAAAACTAACACTATGTATGTGCATTCACAAAACCGAAATGTTTTGCTTGCACACTAAGTTACAAACTTTCACTTTCAGAAGCCTTACCTAGAATTTTAGTCGAACTTCGACTACGATTCTAGGAAAGGCTTCGACAGTAACCCGCCCCCAGGTTATTCTCTCTGTCCCCTCATTACAACACCATTGCCGATTTTAGACTAACAAGGGTCAAAATGCTGTTTTTGATGCAAAGTGATAATTTTTTTAATTGTTGAGGATGAAAATGTTAATGTGTTTTCACTTGTTCTGTTTGCGAAAATTGGCTTTTTTAAACGAAAGTATAGTGAGTAAATATTTGGTTACACCGGGGGGGGGGGGGGGGGGGGGGGGGGGCAGTAAAAATTTGTAAAACGTCACGTCCTATTTTTTATTCGGCTCCTTTTTACACCCACCCACCCACTACGTGCAAATTTTCTACTACCGTTCTCAGACACCCACCCCCACTCTCCCCTTAAAATCCAAAATAAACTTACCGCAATTGCCCGCGTGGGAGCACGATGACGCTGTGTGCTGAGACGTTCTGCACGCCGAGGTGCACATGTCTTCAGCCAGTCTAACCCTGTCTGTGCTGTGTAGTACGCAGTACCGTTGTGCAGTATGTAGTACAGTCGTGGGTTATGATGTTGAAGAGCTGACAGCTGCTCGTCGTTGCTCGATGGTTCTCTCCGGGTACTCTGGCTTCCTCCACCCGTAAACCTGTCATCGACACGATATGACCCTGGTTGTTAAAGTGTCGTTAAACGCCAATAAATAAATAAATAAATAAATTAATAAATAAATAACTTGGGTTGAATTTAGTGCATCAGAGAGAATTTTCCCCAAATATTGTCTGCACATTTTCTGCATTTTGAACAAGACACCCACCGCCTACTAACGTGTGACATTTTCCCAGATTAAGCCCAATATTCTCACATATAAAGCCTCCTGATGTTGTATTTATGTTAAGAGTGTGATGTACACCATCATATTTAAGGTTTGAAACACAAATGATGGTATATATTAGCTGATATATTGATATATTTTTTTAAAATTAAAAAAAATTGCACAAGTTGGAAATGCACATTTTTGGCGCACTCAGGAGACCCACCCACCCCCACGTCACGCCTTGCAAATTTTTGGTGCCCCCCCCCCCCTGGTTACACACGGAATTAATTATAGTAATTGCTCCTGAAAATTTTCTTTAAGACATCAAGTCGAATTACTGATGATAATCGCCAGCGGCCATTCTGTACATGTATAGAGTGAATTACTACCAAATCCTGGGAAGGTGGATTTTCCACCCGACAATAGTGTTTTATTACAGGTGACCTTATATCGCATTATTTGTGATTTGTAGGGCTGATTGATTGAATAAATAAATAAATAATTCCCATTGCCCTTTATTCCAAAACATTTTCTCTGAAATTTACTTTCAATATGTATGTTCAATTAAAACTTTAACCATCCAGAATTCACAATTTTGAGATGGCATCCTGTAAATATCTGTGTTGCAAATGACATTTTTCTTTCTTAATCGTTGCTATTTACAATTCATAGAAAAACTCTCTGATAGAGTTTTCGGTGATTTTGTGATAAAACGTACCACAATTTGAAAAATGTCTCTGTTTTGTAAGTGATCAATTATCAAAGGGCTTTTTCTAAAAAAAAAATACAATTTCAAATTTTCGGCAAACAGGAACAGCCTGTGCGGCAGATCTGGAAATTACTTCCAAGGTACAACTCAAAATATCAAACGCCACACCAAATATAAAATCAATCCCTTTCATACAAGCCAAGAAAACTTCAAATGAATTTTTTTGTTATATTCAGTGAGTACAGTAAAATCAGTGTCAAACAATTGGTAAGCAGGAAGTGGCTACACGGAAGATATGAAAACTGCCCACACAGTACAACGAAACATTATCAAGCCCCAGACCAAATATAAAATCATTCTCTTGTTACCAACCAAGAAAACTTTGACAAGAAATTTCAACCCAAAGTATTTCGGACTGACTGATGGACTGATTGACTGACGGACGGACAGATTTGAGCTTACTAGACCTGCTTGCCACAGGAGATGCACGAGAAAAAAGCAACAAATTGCGGTCTGGATAATCAACAAATGTGAATTGGCCCAATACATGATACTTGTTTTTGGATCTTCAAAGACAATACAAGTGAGTCAATGTCCAGCTATTGGGCTAAACATATCATAAATGCTTGGACTTATCAAACAAATGCTTTAGTATTAATTGTATACAGATTCGAGAGAATAAAAGTGTCCAGATAAGGCAACATTTTAGTAAAAGAGTGACCCCATTAAATGTTTCACACCGCAATTATGGTACACCCAGCAGACAACGAAACCGCAAAAGGTGGTAACTTACACCGCAAATAAGGTATTCATAAAAATCAATTACTCCCCCCCCCCCCCCCCTCGATAATTCCGTTTACACATGTTTTCACAAAAGGCTCACAAACGTAACTTACACATTTGGCTAAAATAAGACAATTCTCTATACGGATGCTGCTCCAAGCACTCACAATAGCATATTTCAAATATAATTCGCAGTTCAAACCCAATAACTGGAATTTGTATCTCCATATTTCCACTTTAAAATACTTGAAAAATTTTTTTTTTTTTTATTTCTCTCATGAAAATATTTCTTGGATGAAAGTATTGGTGGTTAATATCTACCCTGAAAGAGTTTGCAACACAAGTAGGCTTGTTGAAATGCGTGTACTTACCAATTTTCCAACTTGTATGCGTAACAATCTGCTGTTTTTTAAACCGCAAACGAGGTACTGCACCGCAAAGGTGGTAATCGGATGACCAGCGTGATATTAGGAGCAGCCTGTTTCTCAGATGACAGAATTACAACGATTTTTTGAACATTTTAAATACTATTTAAGGAAAAGTAATCATCAAAGTATACTAGTAATCATGCTTACTGCCATTTTTTTAAATCTGATTGATTACTTTTGATTGCTTGTAATAAAAAAATACCTCGATTACTGATCACACACGATTACTTGAAAAATCAGGGGCGGCGGAACCGGGGGGGGGGGGGGGCTTGGGTGTGGGGAGGGGGAGGGGGCTTCAGCCCCCCCCCCCCCCCCCCCCCACACACACACACACTTTTTTGCCGGGCCATGTTTTTTTGTATGCATATATTTTAACAAAACCAATAACTGGTGAAACAAGGAGCGGATCCAGAGCCTCCCCCATATTTTCGCCAGCTATGTTTCTCTCGTACTGGTTCAGTTTCGATGGATTTCGGATCATTTTGGGCAGTGAGTGGCAGCCGTGAAACGCTAAAATGTATACAGTCTGTTAAAAAAATCGGTTAACTGAAGTAGATCGTAATATTACAGACATACGAGTACCAAATTCACCCCAGACAAGATAATCCACAGACAGTATAATTGCTGTTAACGTCTGGTAAAGCATACAGGTGGGGTCAATTTATCAGCTTTGGTCGTTACGACCAAAGCTGATAAATATACCTCACTTGTAGGCTTTACCGACGTTTTGTAAAGGTTCTCAAAGTGTGAAATCTTTCAAATACATCTCCTGGAAAATCTCAAAATATCCGCTCAGATGAATGGAAATAGGGGTTTTGGGGCCCTGGAATTTAAAATTGTCGTGCCACGAGCCGAACCATGGTCGGGCCGTCATACCGACGACCATCCATCGCCGATCCTGCACCCCCCCCCCCACACACACACCCTTTGAACATCGTTCCGAGTCCCCGAAAAGTGTAATCGATTACAGATGACAGCGATTACTGATTACAATTACCCAATCCCTGCATGGTTGGTATCAATATTGGATTTTCAATTTTTGTTTTCAACTTGTTATTCGAAATCTTGAGTATTAAACGTTCCCTCGATTTCAGCTTTATGCAATGCAGTGAAATTAAATTTTTACGCTTCCTGGCCGTCGATCGACAACAACATCATGGCGTTAAAATTTTTCGCACTATTTGCATAAAACTGCACCGTGCTTGCACACCACCAGTTCTTCTATGTTATGTACTTTGGATGTGGTGGTGGTGGTGGGGGGGGGGGGGGGGGGGTTGTAGGGCTGTCACCAAATGGGAGGAGGTAACGCCTGTCGGTACTGACGTTATATCTCCAGTATTTGATGTCGAATTTTCCATTTTATTCTTTTTCAACTTATTATTCAGGATTCTGAGTACTTATAACTCCCTTGATAGGGGCGAATTGGGCCAAAAAATGTTGTCTGAAAACGAACCAAGGGGGACCCCCGGAGCCAGACAAACCTTTGATTTTTCGTCCCAATTGAACGCAGCTTCCTTGCATCTGGGGCCCCGGGCTCATTAGGCCAACAACAGTTCGGCCTTATGGAAGAAAATTTTGATTTTTCGAACCGAAAGAACGCAGTCTCCTTACATCTGAATGATCAATGGCAGGCAAGACTACTTGCCAATGGCAGTCCGCATAGAGGGCTTTCCAATAAACCGACAGGTCTGTATGCAATCCGATCCAGTTCACAGATACTCGGCACAAGCTGGGAAATCGAAAGAAAAATATTTGATACCATTTTTGAATCTATGCTGACGTGCCCCTGTAATGGTATATAAATATTAACAAGGTACACAACTCGCTTTTCGAAAACGATAGTATTCATCTTCGTCCTCCCCCCCCCCCCCCCACCCCTCAAATTTGATTCACACAATGTATCCAACAGTATCCGGAATCAATGGAAAGGGGAATGAATAAGCTTTACAGTGGTGTATTACTCGACCGTTGGGTGTTCTTGGGTTGTGTACCTTGTTAATATTTATATACCATAAATTATTCGAGGTCCCATTGTCTATGGAGGGCAGATTCAAATATTAATTATTTTATCAATTACTAATCTCGGATCGACATTTATTCATTTCTGGCGATCACATTTGCCATTTATACATTTTTTTTAACCTTCCCTTGGAAACTAAACAAGCTAACGGCATCCATAGAAGCGAAGATGGACACAATGACATCCCATTGGCTACTAGTTATGCCGAGAAAATCATCGATGAAAATAAGCCATTGGGAGAATGGTGAAAGTTTTTGCGCAAGTTGCGTATCTATGGACGCCGTCAACTCAGGTCAACTTGGGAAAAGATGTCAAAGTTACGGCTAAAAAGTGTATAAACGTTAAATGTGAACTTCAGAAATGAATAAGTGTGGATCCGAGATTAGTAATTGATAAAGGTATACGGTTAATATTTTAATCTGCCCTCCACAGACAATGGGACCTCGAATTATTTATAATAAATCAGATAATTGTCGCTCGTATAAACCTCATTCCACTGTGCACTATCTTGTCCGACTAAATGTTTTTCGGCCTTTTCTGCGACTTCTCCCAGTTATCATAAACAACACGAGAACATCCAACGGTCGTGTAATACACCACTGTGTAAAGCTTATTCATTTCCCTTTCCGTTGATCGTTTTCGAAAAGCGAGTTGTGTACCTTGTTAACATTTATATACCATTACAGGGGCACGTCAGCATAGATTAAAAAATGGTATCAAATATCATTTTCTTTCTATTTCCCAGCTTGTGCCGAGTACCTGTGATTAGAGTGCTATGCTATTGAGTTTGGGGACAGGGCTGTCAACAAGTGGAAGGGGGTACCGCCATCGGTATTGCCGTCATATCTCCAGTATTTGACGATCGATTTCCATTCTGTTCAACTTGTTATTCAGTACTAAAAGTACTCAAAAGACCGGAAGTGGAATTCATTGGCCAAACGAAACTGAACTTGTTTGCATTAATTACACAATACAAGTCTGTCCGCACACTAACACATATTTAGTCTGTCTGAAACACACAGACTATTGTTTTTGTATGTTTTTTTTCCTTCTTCTTCTTCTTCTTCTTCTTCTTCTGTCTTCTGTCTTATCACTTTTTTGTCCGCAAGATAACTCGAAAACGAATTGCCCTATCTCATTGATTTTTGGCATGATGATAGACAGTCACAAGTTCTCGGCCACTTATGTTTTTCAGATTCCTGGGGTGGTGTCTGTAGGGGTGTTTTGAAAGTGGGTCACGCCCATATCTCAAGCGTGGTATGACGTATTGATCTGGGACCAACACCAAATGAGTCGACACTCGATGGAGGTTCAAAATATGGGTCAAGGTCACGGAGGTCACCTAGGGGCATTAAGTGCATTTTTCATAATTGCTGGAAATCACATTTTTTGACCCCCTAAAGCATTCCTGACGCCCCTATATGCATCTTGACGTAAAAAGAGGCCGTGGCCCAAAATTTTTGAAAGGGGACATGCTCATATCTCAAGCATGTTATGATGAATAAACCTGGGACTAACACCAAATGAGTCGACACTTGATGGAGATTCAAAATATGGGTCAAGGTCATGGAGGTCACCTAGGGGTCATTGGGAGCATTTTTCATAATTGCTGGAAATGACATTTTTTTACCCCCAAAGCATTCCTGAGGTCCATACATGTATTTTTTTAGGTTAAAAAAAGTGGGCGTGGCCAAAATTTTCAAAACTGGGTCACTCTCATATCTCAAGCATGGTATGATGAATGGACCTGAAACTAACCCCAAATGAGTCAAAACTCGATAGAGGTTAAAAATGTGGTCAGGGTCATGGAGGTCACCTAGGGGTGATTGAGTGCATTTTTCGGAATTGCTGGAAATCATATTTTTTGACCCCATAAAACATTCCCGATGTCCATACATGAATTTTTCCGTAAAAAAGTGGGTATGGCCAAAAAGTTTTGAAAGTGGGTCATGCTCATATCTCAACCATGGTATGACGAATGGACCTGGAACTAACACCAAATTAATCGAAACTCGATAGAGGTTCAAAATATGGGTCAAGGTCATTGAGGTCACCTTGGGGTCATTGAGTGTATTTTTCGGAATTGCTAGAAATCACATTTTTTTACCCCCTAAAGCATTTCCTAAGTCCATGCATGATTTTTTACGTAAAAATGGGCATGACCAAACTTTTTGAAAGTGGGTCATGCTCATATCTCAAGCATGGTATGACAAATGGACCTGAAACTAACACCAAATGAGTCAAACTCGATAGAGGTTCAAAATATGGGTCAAAGTCATGGAGGTCACCTAGGGGGGTCATTGAGTGCATTTTTCTGAATTAAAGGAAATCACATTTTCTTACCCTCCTAATGCATTCCCGAGGTTCATATATGCATTTTTACACGAAAAAAGTGGGTGTGGTCAAAATGTTCGAGAGTGGGTCACATTCATATCTCAAGCATGGTATGACAAATAGACCTAGGACCAACACCAAATGAGTCAACACTCCATAGAGGTTCACAATATGGGTCAAGTTCACTGAGGTCGCCCAGGGATAACTGAGTGCATTTTTAGTATTGTTGGAAATCACATTTTTGGACCCCTAATGCATTCTCTTGACCAAACCTTTTGAATGCTGTGCACATATATGCCTTTTCTGGTTTCCTAGAAAAATTGTTCTGATTCCTTTATGAATATCTGTAAAGACTGTTTACGAAAATCCCTTCGTGATTTGTTTAAAAAATCTTTACTCCCGAAAATAACCCTCCATAAATTCTCTTTCTATATAGTTTTTTCCCGATAGATATTTTAACCCTTTTCTTACAAGCTTGAATTTACTGGATGCAGTAAATTTTATTTCTCTAGTAGCATTAACATTATTTTTTATTTCAATGTTTTTTGTCTGATGGATTCCATACTATTCTACTGAAATTTGGCACATATGTAGAGCTTCATTGGAAGTTTCTCATCTGGATCATGGCATTTCTGAAGTTTTTCGTTTTCTGCCAGAACCGGGCAAAATGTTGTCACAATGTTACGTTTTGCCACAATTCTCAAACAAGACCCTGGACGATTTGGCTGGAGCTTTCGTAGTAGTTGTAGCATGACTTACTACATCTGACAACATAAGCTGTTTTACCCACGTTGCTCCCTTTTGACCACAAAATTCCGAGCAAAGTGCAATTTTGGCAAAACTGGCTAATTTTCACATGCGATTTCTCAGCATTGCGGTCACATTTTTTCAAAACGTTTCCCTTGAGAAGTTTGGGCATTCAACCAAGAATAATTTGGCTGTTATATATTTTATTCAGAGTTTTAACCTTCACCCCGTTTTCGGGCCTTCAGTTCGAGTACCCTAAATTTCTTCATAAAATTGGCTAATTTTTTAGTTCATTTTTCTTCCATTTACGAATGTATATCGAAAAACTAGAGAAACAGAATTTACTGCACCCAGTAAATTCAAGTCTGTGTGAAAAGGGTTAAAGTATCAGGAATAAACTATACAGAAAGAGAATTTATGTAGGCTTATTTTCAGGAGTAAAATATTTTTAAACAAATCAGAAATGGGTTTTCATTAACAGTATTTACAGATATTCATACTGAAATCAGAACAATTATTTATAAGAAACCAGAAAAGGCATACATGTGACTAGCATTCAAGGGGTTTGATACTCGAATCAGAAATGAACATTTTTGGCTCTGCCCACTAATTTGAGTGATGAAATATGTTCATAAACTTTAGAAATTCATTAAGGTGTAATAAAATTCATTTCCCAGTATTTCTGATTAATACGCACTTGATGACTTTGGTGACCTCTTTCAGGCAGACCCCTAGGTGACCTCCGTGACCTTGACCCATATTTTGAATTTCCATCAAGTGTCGACTCATTTGGTGTTAGTTCCAGGTCCATTCATCATACCACGATTGAGATATGAGCATGACCCACTTTCAAAAATGTTGGCTACGCCCACTTTTTAACATAAAAATGCATGTATGGACCTCAGGAATGCTTTTTTTTGGGGGGGGGGGGGGGAGGTGGGGTCAAAGAATGTGATTTCCAGCAATTATGAAAAATGCACTTAATGACCCCTAGGTGATCTCCTTGACCCTGACCCATATTTTGAATCTCCATCAAGTGTCGACTCATTTGGTGTTAGTCCCAGGTCCATTCGTCATACCATGCTTGAAATATGAGCGTGACCCACTTTCAAATTTTTTGGCCTCGCCCACTTTTTTAACGTAAAAATGCATGTATGAATCTCAGGAATGCTTTGGGGGCAAAAAATGTGATTTCCAGCAATTCTGAAAAATGCACTCAATGACCCCTAGTTGACCTTTGTGACCTTGACCCATATTTTGAACCTCCATCGGGTATCGACTCATTTGGTGTTGGTCCCAGGTCCGTAGGTCATACCACGCTTGAGATATGGGCGTGACCCACTTTAAAAAAATGTGGCCACGCCCACTTTTTTACGTCAAAATGCATGTATGTACGTCAGGAATACTTTAGGGGATCAAAAATGTGATTTCCAGCCATTCTGAAAAATGCACTCAATGAGCCCTAGGTGACCTCCATGACCTTGACCCATATTTTGAACCTCCATCGAGTGTCGACTCATTTGGTGTTGGTCCCAGGTCTGTAGGTCATACCACGCCTGAGATATGGGCGTGACCCACTTTCAAAACACCCCTACAGACACCCCTGGCACCCCAGGAATCTGAAAAACATAGGTGGCCGAGAACTTGTGGCTGTCTATCAGATTGCCAAAAATCAATGAGATAGGGCAATTCGTTTTCGAGTTATCTTGCGGACAAAAAAGTGATGAGAAGACAGAAGACAGGAGAAGAAGAAGAAGAAGAAGAAGAAGAAGAAGAAGAAGAAGAAGAAGAAGGAGAAGAAGAAGAAAAAAAAAAGAAAAAGAAGAAAAAAAAAAAGAATCCGTGCAAAAACAATAGTCTGTGTGTTTCACACAGACTAATAATTTATATGTTCGTATTCACAATTACCTATCGAGCATATTTTCTGTTGTACCTTTGGTTGTAAAGTTTAACCATATGTCCATTCTGTTTGCATAAAGGTAGATGCTGTCCAAAAAAACTCTTGCTTTTTCGGAATTTGGTACGATTAAGTGACAATTTACTCCATTCCCAATTGATGGAGCGCTGAATGTTTTCAATGGCTGGATGCAGCAGTCATAGTGTGAAATCTTCTGTTTTATATGTGAGTATTAAAAGTTTAACCCTTAGCAAATTTGAGACTCACATATGGGTACTGTCTGAGTAATTGATATTTTCGTAAAATCATCGAATATTGGTAAACGTGCAGTGGCAGTTTGGAAAAGGATATCTGAAAATTCTGTTGACATTCAGATTCACAGTTCAAGTCCAAGAAGATTTTCAGTTATAAGGTGGCTGTAAAGTTTAACCCAATCCTTGTTTCGATTGCCTAAAGATAGGTGTCGTCGAAAATAACTCCATTTTTCAGAATTTGGTAAGTTTAAGTGACAATTTACTCCATTTCTAATTGATTGAGTGCTGAATGTTCTCTATGGCTGCATGCAGCAAGCAAAGTGTGGCATCTCTTGTTTCATATGTTATTATTAAAGGTTTAACCCTTGGCAGATTTGAGACTTCCATTATGGGTACTGTTGAAATAATTGTTATTTCCGTAAAATCACTGAATATTGGTAAGCGTTCAGTGGTAGTTTGGAATAGAATATCTGAAAAAGCGTTTCGATATTCAGATTTACAGTTCAATTCCAATAATAAATAATATTTCCTGTTATAAGATAGCTGTAAAGATTAACCCAATTCTTGTTTCGGTTGCATACAGATAGGTGCCGCCGAAAAGAAAAACTTTCATTTTTTTTAGAATTTCGTAAGTTTAAGTCGCAATTTACTCCATTCCTAATTGATTGAGTGCCGAATGTTATCTATGGGTGCATGCGGCTAGCAAAGTATGACAACTTTTGTATTACATGTTGTTATTAAAAGTTTAATCCTTGGCAGATTTGAGACTTCCCAAGTGGGTACTGTTGGAATAATTGTTATTTTCGTAAAATCAGTCCCCGAATATTGGTAAGCATGCTGTGATCTTTCGGACCTATATAAAGGTACAAATAGTTAAAGTTGAACAGTTCATCAAATAGACAGAAATAATGCCAAACCCGGCCGTTGAAAGGTAAATAATGAATGGAAATTTCATTGCATTAAAAATAAAGTGGGAACGAACCGTTCCCACGGTTACCACGCGAGGCGTGGTGTTTTCCACGCGGTCAGAACACTCGATTTCATGCCAAAATGTCGATCAGGTTTCGTAGAACAAGTTCTGAAAATTGTAAGTCGCTGCCTTCAGCGGTCTGGGCACAGTTCTTGTAAGTCTGAAGTGCTATTTTAATGTCTAATATGCAAATTTTCATTAATCTTTTCCCGCCAAAAAACCTACTCACCGCCGTTTTCTTTTCACTTTTGACTCCTGACGATTCTCTAAGGTTTGAAGGTTGCGTTGGGATCCCTGGGTGCTGTTCTCAAAGAGGCTACTTCGATTTACAGCCATCTCTCCGTCAGACACACTCTATTGTAACTTTTAAGTTGACCTACCCCAAACTGTGCCCATTCGCGCCCTCTTCTTTCGCTCCGGCTTGAAAAGGACCAAATTCAGAAAATTACGTCCTCTCTTCAAAAACGCTATATGTCAGCGAATTCTCGTTGGATTTCCATGGTTGCCCTGAAAAGCGACACGAATTGTGCTTTTTGTCATGTCCAATTCGAAAAGAGCGTATGCGCATGCGCATGAGGCTCCCACGGGTTACGCGATCGGTTTTTGGATTTTTTAGGGACAGGTCGAGTTTGGCAGAGCTTCTAGAACAAACGCTAAAAATTTGGAGTCGCTACTCCAAAAACGTTCTCCACAATCTACTGGACATGGAACGGAGTGTATACTTTTTATGACCTGCCGGCAGTCATAACCACCCTTCTAGTTTTATATGTTATTAATAAAAGTTTAACCCTTGGCAGAGTTGAGACTTCCCTTATGGGTACATCCACGGTGTTTCCACCCGGTTGCAGGACTCAAGAAAGATACTAAACTGTCGAGCGGGGATAGTAGAACACATTATGATAATTTCAAGTGGCTGCATGCGTTGGATGGTCTGGTTACAATTGGCGTATGTCCGACACTGGTGTCTGTTAAATTTTAAAGTCAGCTTAGCCAAATGACAGCTTTTTTGCCACTAGGTCGAGTTGTTAGTTTCTGTCGGAACGATCGAAAATAAACAGTTCAAGTCCAAACTATCGGTCCTCACAAAGGTGCGAGTAGTTAAAGTTGAACAGTTATTTAAATAGACAGAAATAATGCCAAAGTCGACTGATGACACATAAATAATGAATGGAAATGTCATTGCATTGAGAATAGAGTAGGGACGAATCGTCGCCTCGTTTTCCACGCGATCCACGATGTCCCCTCAGGGCCTCGGCACTCGACAAAGATACTAAAGTGTTGAGCGGGGATAACAGAACAAATTCGGAAGATTTCATGTAGCTGCCTTCAGTGGTCAGGACACAGTGGGCGTTTGACCAACAGTGGTGGTGTCTGTTCAATTTTAATATCAAATTAGCCACATTACCACTTTTTCGCCATTAAACCATGCGCGATTTCTGTCAACTTTTCTTTTCTGGAGATTACCTAACTGTTACCGGCTTGCCGGGGCCCATTTGGCGCCAGTGTACGAGATGCATCTTTCAGTCATCAGCATCTCTTCACCAGTAACTGTAAATTATAAGTTTAAAATGGAACTAGTTCAGACAACCACCCAGCGCCAGCTCGCACCCGCTAGAAAAAGACCAAATTCAAACAATTACCCCAACTCATAAAATCGCTATTCCTCAGGCAATTCATGGCCGATTTCCATTAAATTTTCACTCATTCTCCACAAATAGTTATCGCGTCGTCTCACATAGAGAGACACCAATTTCGCATTATATCTTGTTGGATGTCAGATGAGCGTATGCGCGTTTGCAGGGGTTCCCACGGGCCAAGTGCTTGGTTTGGGGACTTTCTTATAATGCAACTGCGTTCAGACGACGAGCTTCAAGAACAAACGCTGAACGTGTGGAGTCGTTGCTCTGAAAACGTTCCCCACATTCTATGATACCAGATACGTACAGGTTGTTATTATTAGTCTTTGTGAAACACACAGACTATAGTTTTTGTACGGTTTCTTTTTTTTTCTTCTTTTTCTTCTTCTTCTTCTTCTTCTTCTTCTTCTTCTTCTTCTTCTTCTTTCTTCTTCTTCTTCTTCTTCTTCTTCTTCTTCTTCTTCTTTCTTCTTCTTCTTCTTCTTCTTCTTCTTCTTCTTCTTCTTCTTCTTCTGGGGTTTTCCATAGGGGTGTTTTGAATGTGTGTCACGTCCATATATCAGGCACTGTAGGATGTTTGGACCTGGGACCAACACCACTAAGTCGACACTCGATGAAGATTCAAAATATGGGTCAAGGTCACTGAGGTCACCGAGGGATCATTGTGTGCATTTTTTTCAGAATTGCTGGAAATCACATTTTTGGACTCCAAAATGCTCTCCCGAAGTTCATACATGCATTTTTACATGAAAAAAGTGAGTGTGGTAAACAATCTTTGAAAGTGGGCCACGCTCATATCTCAAGCATAGTATGATGTATAGACCTGGGACCAACACCAATTGAGTCGACACTCAATGGAGATTCACAATTTGGGTCAAGGTCACTGAAGTCACCCAGGGGTCATTGAGTGCATTTATTAGAATTGCTGGAAGCCACATTTTGAATCCCCTAATGCATTCCTAAAACCCATACATGCATTTTTACATGAAAAAAGTTGGTGTGGCCAAAAATTTTGAAAGTGGACACATTAATCTCAAGCAGGTGTGATGAATGGACCTGGATCCAACAACAAATGAGTCGATCCTGGGGGGGGGGGGGGGGGAGTTAAAATATGGACCAAGGCCGCTGAGGTCACCTTGGGGTCACTGAGTGCACTCTTCAGAAATTTTGGAAAACACATTTTTGCCCCCCCCCCCCCCTCCTAATGCATTCCCTTGATCGAACTCTTTTTTGCTCTGTACATATATGCCTTTTCTGGTTTCTTAGAAAAATGTATCCCATTCCGGAATAAATATCTCTTTAAATACTGTTAAAGAAAACCTATTTCTGATTTCTTTAAAACTTTTTTATCCCCGAAAATAAGCCTCCAAAGTATTCCAATTACATTCATAGAAGGGACTCCGTGGCTAAGTAGGTAGACGCGAAAGCTGCAAACCGGGAGGGCCTTGGTTCGAATCCCAGCTGTGGTAACCCTGTTGTGTTCTTGACATACTTCACCCCACTGCCCACTTGGGGGCATGGTGGCATTGTGCATTAACGCATACTGCACGTTGATGGTGTACTTCTCTTCAACAAATGCTAACCTGCTTGTCTTGTGTGGAATCAGTCTGTTGGGGAGCCTGACAGTTGCTCGCATTTGCTCAGTGGTTCTCTCAGGATACTCCAGCTTCCTCCTCCCATAAAATTGTCCGGCACAAGGTGACAGTGGTTGTAAATAGTGTCGTTAAGCCCAATAAATAAATAACATTCATAGAAGGCATGCCTTGATAGTGTAGTTGCAATATTTGAGTCTTCTATGCACTGTTTGTCAACATGATAACCTAATACAATCAACCCTATCTTAATGTTTTGTTATACTGATAGACTGTTCTTGCAAATGAGTTCACTGAAGTCAATAGCCATTATTTAAAACTTGAAACAATCTCTCATAGACAAAGTGGTCAGAGAGAATGCTGTAAATTTTACATCGAATAGCATTGTATATCTATTTAGTCTCATGTTACAAAATTAACCATGTTGAAAATAGAACCCTTCACATTTCAAAGCATTTTTAAGATGTATTTATTCTCAATCGTAACTCAGCAGGTTTCGGTATGGAGTGGTGTGTGGCTTTCTCAAAGCACTCATCACAATTATAAAGTAATGAAATGGAATATTTAAATGGCCTGTTTTTAACTCTCTTAATACTTCAGAGTGAGTACAATTATCCTTCATATAACTCATTGCTACAGAATGTTTTTACGCTTTCCTTTCTGTAACATTTAATTCTATATGGAATGCGACACCTTTCCGGGTTTACCTTCCAAGGTAAGGCATTCTCAACCCTTTCCCCGACATAACGGCGAAAGGCGGGCCAGCATTATTCTCTGAAATTTCCAGTCAATTTTCATCTCGTTCTTGCTTGATAAACATTGCTGATGACCTCTTATTGGAATAAGCTCCCTTTTAAAGGGTTAAAATGGAGTATTTAAAGGAATTATTTTAACCCTCTCAACATCTTAATATGGGTCCCAAACATTTACTTTTGCAATGCAGGAATAATAATAATACTTTCTGTTCTCACAATGATGCACAAAACACGCATTGGCTCTTGGGGGCCGTTTACCTCTATATTCCAACATTACTGAATTCTTTTACTCGCAATATATTTTCCAGAGGTATCATGTACCTTAACTTTTTCTTGGTAATATGAATATTTGCTACCATCTCTAAACATGGCGTGTCCAGAGTTGGTGGTGCCAATATTGTTAAAGTGGGATACGCTTAAACTTCTGGTTTGGAATGACCTATAGACATGGGACCTACACCGAATATGTTGAAACCTTCTGGAGGTTCAAAATGTGGTCCACCTCAATGCGGGCAATGGAGGTCATTAAGCGCATATTGTTCAGAACTATAAGGAATTGCATTTTATAACAGCTAATGCAGTGCTGAAGATTATCCATGTATCTCATCATTCAAATAATTGGCAAAGCCAAAAATGTCCATTTCTGATTCGTGTATCGAACCCTTTGAATGCAGGTCACATATATGCCTTTTCTGGTTTCTTATAAAAAATGTTCTGATTTCTGTATGAATATCTGTACTGTTAACGAAAATCCATTTCTGATTTGTTTCAAAATATTTTACGCCTGAAAAATAAGCCTCCATAAATTCTCTTTCTATATAGTTTTTTTCCTGATTCTTTAACCCTTTTCATACAGACTTGAATTTACTGGTGGCAGTAAATTTTTTTTCTCTAGTCGTACTCTCTATTTGTCAAAATTCATAGAGTATCATCACCGTCTATGGCAAAAGTGGGGCGAGCTTGTGTTCCCCGATTCCGTCGCCTTGTACGCCACTTTTTATTATTTATTTAGTAAGGCTCACTTCTATAACAAACGTGAGACTTACTGTAATCGCTTTTTTAACTCATTTACTGTTCCACCTAAATTCTGTGACAATAAACAATAACAATTCAACAGTGTACAGCATAACAGCAGAACAATACAACAGTGTATGGGTATTTCGATAGCATAGACTTTTTATACTGTTGGGAAACCACATATTCACAGGAACTGTCTTGCCGTCATCTCCATTAAAAGATTCACGAAAAGTAATATTCACAGTTTTCGACAGGATTCGAAATCTCTGACTCAAAGAAGTCTTCATTTCTGACATGGGGAGGGACATGGGCGCATAAAGCACCGGGGGCAGGGGGTATCAAAAAGGGCAATCGACTCTGGGTATGAGTTAAGGCTGGGAATTTACAGCGTTTCATAAATAGTAATATGACACAATATTGACACTCATTGGTATTGACATAAAATCGCCCTCGAGTGGTACAAGGCGCCCTAACACATTGTTCCAATCAAGGGGTGATTGTATAGAACTTTAGAATACATCCCGCCAATTGTATAGGTCCTTTGTTTGGTGATTATCGACCAGCCTCTGTCGTACTACCTGACCCCTCCCACTCCTCACCCATTGGCATCAGTGCACGCAAAATAAGTTAGAAACGAATACTCGAGAGTTTCTCAGTTACAGTTCTTTGAAAGTAAAGTCTTTTGCACTAGTGAATTTATGGCGAAAAAGGACACTAGCTGGCTCCTTATCCCCTGCTTCCGGTGCAAGGGGAACGTATCCATTGAATTCCTGTGACGTTGAATTTCTATATCCCAAGTCGAAAAGTTTGATGTTACCAACCGGGGCGGGGCTTCAGTTGGAAAACTCCAAGTGGATACCCACTCATTCAACACACTCTAGCCAATACCATGCACCCCGAGCCATTCATATTAGATATACAAAACAGGGTTTGTTTCAATTTTTTTTTCATTACCCATTAAGGTCATCGAGTTTATTACGGGGGTTCCAGTGTAAAACTAGGAATTATCAAATGTCATTTCTACCATCTGCAACTAAATTATGGAATGCTCTGGATCCTGTTACGCGGAACAGTATTTCAATAGTCTTTTAAAGGTAAAACTTAAAAACAGCGACATAAAGATTTCCCAGTACTACAACTGTGGTACAAGAGCAAGTCAAATCAATCACTGCAGACAACATCTCAGGTGGAGCGTGCAGAACGCACCCACCTTTGAAAGATTTTTAACTGTCAACCCACGTTGTGCATGTGGCTACATATATGAAGACACAGAACACTTTTATGTTTCATTGTCCTCTTTATCATGACCAAACAAACTAGCTTCCAAAGCATGCAGATAGAAACGTCCCGGCGTAGGGGGGGGGGGGGGGGTGAGGGAGGACTCTTCCGGGTCGTGGGTTCGTGGAATTGTGGCCATCGTGGGTCCGGCATTTCGTGGACTACTAATTCCAGGAGATGTTGGACCGAGGACTGTGCTTCCGCGGATTCGTACTCTGGGAGAGGGGGGGGGGGGGGGTGGGGGGGGGGATGGACTGTTTTTTTTCCTGCGGACTGCTATTCCCCTTTCACCGGGGACAAGCTTTCGCCATGTCGGGAAATGGTGCATTGAACTTTGGCTCGATGCACCGTTCAGCGACATTTAGATATCGAGATCTAGGGATGTAGACCCGTTAAGGCATCCCTGGGGCTTTAGTGGGGCAGCTATCAAGACTGTTGGCAGCGCTGACGTCTGTATGTAGACGACATCTCAACCAAAAGAGCACAAGCACCTTTATTGTAGTTATTAGTCTGTGTGAAACACACAGACTATTGTTTTTGCACGGTTTCTTTTTCTTTTCTTTTTTCTTCTTCTTCTTCTTCTTCTTCTTCTTCTTCTTCTTCTTCTTCTCTTCTCTTCTTCTTCTCCTGTCTTCTGTCTTCTCATCACTTTTTTGTCCGCAAGATAACTCGAAAACGACTTGCCCTATCTCATTGATTTTTGGCATGCTGATAGACAGCCACAAGTTCTCGGCCACCTATGTTTTTCAGATTCCTGGGGTATCAGGGGTGTCTGTAGGGGTGTTTTGAAAGTGGGTCACGCCCATATCTCAGGCGTGGTATGACCTACAGACCTGGGACCAACACCAAATGAGTCGACATTCAATGGAGGTTCAAAATATGGGTCAAGGTCACGGAGGTCATCTAGGGGTCATTGAGTGCATTTTTTCTGAATTGCTGGAAATCACATTTTTTGACCCCCTAAAGTATTCCTGACGTACACACATGCATTTTGACGTAAAAAAAAAGTGGGCGTGGCCAAATTTTTTGAAAGTGGGTCACGCTCATATCTCAAGCATGGTATGACTTATGGACCTGGGACCAACACCAAACGAGTCGACACTCGATGGAGATTCAAAATATGGGTCAAAGCCACGGAGGTCACCTAGGGGTCATTAAGTGCATTTTTCATAATTGCTAGAAATCACATTTTTTGACCCCCTAAAGCATTCCTGACATACACACATGCATTTTGACGTAAAAAAAGTGGGCGTGGCCAAAATTGTTTAAAGTGGGTCACGCTCATATCTCAAGCATGGTATGACGTAAGGACCTGGGACCAACACCAAATGAGTCGACACTCGATGGAGATTCAAAATATGGGTCAAGATCACGAGGTCACCTAGGGGTCATTAAGTGCATTTTTCATAATTGCTAGAAATCACTCTTTTTGACCCCCTAAAGCATTCCTGACATACACACATGTATTTTGAAGTAAAAAAAAAGTGCGCGTGGCCAAAATTTTTGAAAGTGGGTCACGCTCATATCTCAAGCATGGTATGACATATGGACCTGGGACCAACACCAAATGAGTCGACACTCGATGGAGATTCAGAATATGGGTCAAGGTTATGGAGGTCACCTAGGGGTCATTAAGTGCATTTTTCATAATTGCTAGAAATCACATTTTTTGACCCCCTAAGGTATTCCTGACATACACACATGCATTTTGACGTAAAAAATTGGGTGTGACAAAAATTTTTGAAAGTGGGTCACGCTCATATCTCAAGCATGGTATGATGTATGGACCTGGGACCAACACCAAATGAGTCGACACTCGATTGAGATTCAAAATATGGGTCAAGGTCACGGAGATCATCTAGGGGTCATTAAGTGCATTTTTCATAATTGCAAGAAATCATATTTTTTGACCCCCTAAAGCATTCCTGACATACACACATGCATTTTGACGTAAAAAAAGTGGGCGTGGCCAAAATTTTTGAAAGTGGGTCACGCTCATATCTCAAGCATGGTATAACATATGGACCTGGGACCAACAGCAAATGAGTCGACACTCGATGGAGATTCAAAATATGGGTCAAGGTCACCGAGGTCACTCAGGGGTCAATGAGTGCATTTTTCATAATTGCTGGAAATCACATTTTTTGACCTCCAAATGCTTCCCCAAAATTCAGATGTGCATTTTTTCATGAAAAAAGTGGGTGTGGCCAAAATTTTTGAAAGTGGGTCAAGCTCATGTCTCAAGCATGGTGTGATGCATGGACCTGAAGCCAACACTAAATAAGTTGACACTTGATGGAGGTTAAAAAATGTGGGTCAAGGTCACGGAGGTCACCTGGGGTCATTGAATGCATTTTTTCAGAATTGCTGGAAATCACATGTTTTGACTCTCTAAAGCATCCCTGAAGTCCATACATCCATTTTTACGTAAAAAGTTGGTGTGGCCAAAAATTGTGAAAGTGGGTCATGCTCACATTTCAAGCATGGTATGATGTATGGACCTGGGACTAATACCAAACGAGTTGACACTCGATGGAGATTCAAAATTTGGGCCAAGGTCGAACAGGAGTCACGAGGGCTATTACCAGAATTGCTGGAAATCATATTTTTGAACCTCCTTGTGCATTCCCTTGATTGGTCCCTTTGAATGCTGTGAAGATATATACCTTTTCTGGTTTCTTGGAAAAAATTATCTGATTTTTTAATGAATATCTATAAATACTGTCATTGAAAACCTATTTCTTATTTCTTTAAAACTATTTTATCCCCAGAATAAGCCTCTAAAGTATTCCCATTGCATTCATGGAGGGGCACGGTGGCTAAGCAGTTAGAGGTGCAGGCTGCAAGCCGAGGGGTTCTCAGTTTGAATCCTATCTGCGGCAAGTGCCTTGTGTCTTTAGGCAAAAACAATTCACCCCCATTGCCCACATAATGGCATAGTGATGATGTGTACTAAGACATACTGCATGTCGATGATACACTTGCACTAACCCTGCTTGTGTGGAGTTAGCATGTTGGGGAGCCAGACAGTTGCTTGTTGTTGTTGTTTGGTGGTTCTCTGTGTTCTCTGGTTTCCTCCATCCGTAAAAACTGTACGACACGAGGCGGCCTAGCTGTTGAAGTGTCATTAAACCCCAATAAATTAATAACATTCATGGAATGTCTTCTATGCACTGTTTGTCAACATGATAACCCAAATACAATCAATCCTATCTCAATGTTTTTGGTATACTGATAGACTGCCTGCCATTGGTACTTGGTCATCTATGATTTGGAGGCATGTGGGGCCTTCGGACTCTACATGTTAAAAATATGTTTACAACATTTACTGGGAAATGAGTTAGCTGAAGCAGTAACCATTATCTAAAACAGAAATCTCCAGAGAGAAAGCTGAGATAGAATTCTTTGTTACATTGAACAGCACTGTATATTTATGTTGTATTATGTTACAAAACTTCAGTCTCAATCATTGAAGAGAGAGAGAAACCTTCACTTTTCAAAGCATTTTTTTTTAAATCTATTTATTCTCAATCATAACTCAGGATTGAGAGGTTTTGGGGTGGAGTGGTGTATGGCTTTCTCGAAACACCTATCACAGTTACAAAGTAATAAAATGGAATATTTGAATGGTCAGATTTTAACCCTCTTAATACTTCGATGTGAATATCTTTAATATAACTCATGGCTACAGAATGTTTTTCGCTTTCTTTTCTGAAACATTTAATTCTATGTGGAATGGGAACATTTTCAGTGTGCTTTCCAAACTAAGGGATTCTTAACCCTTTAGCCAACATAAAGGCAAAAACCGGTCAGCTTTATACACAGAAATGTCTATTCAGTTTTAATTACTTTTTCATTTTTGCTTGAAAAACATAGCTTATGACCCTTCATTGGAATGAGCTCATTTTTAAAGGATTATTTATTTATTGGTGTTTAATGTCACATATTTCTGCACAGTGGTTTACCATGACCAGGACAGTTTTACGGGTGGAGGAAGCCAGAGTACCTGGGGAGAACCTCCGGGCAACAGCGAGCAACTATCAGATTCCCCACATACTAACTCCACACAAGCAGGGTTAGCATTGATTGAAGACAGGTGCACCATCGATGTGCAGTACGCTTTAGTACACATCGCCACCATGCACACACGTGGGCAGTGGGGTGAAGTGTCTTGCCCAAGGACAGAGTGAGGACCGCTCGACTTGCAGCCTGCACCTCTGCCAACTCAGCCACTGCGCCCCCATCTAACCCTTTACCCATCGCAGACGATAGCAAAATTTATTATTTCAAATATCATTTTTTTTTTCAAATTTTCCAAACAATTTCAACAAAACCATATCATGGGACCCCTCGTTGGAACTAATATTTTTTCAACTTCTCAATTTGCATATTACGCGGGCGGATGCGGCCGATTCGTTGGGTAAAGGGTTAAAGGATTAAAATGGAATATTTCAAGCGAATATTTTAACCCTCTGAAGATCTTAACATTGGGGCACGGTGGCGCTGTGTACTAAAGCGTACTGCACTTCGATGGTGCACCTCTCTTCGAAAAAATCATTGAGAATAATGAAAACCATTTCCATTCTCACAGTGTTGTTCTAAACACACATGGATATAGATGGGACCTCGGTATTTTGACAATGCCAATAAGTCTTCAGACAGGCTCTCGGGGGGTCTTTAAGGCCTTTCAACGTCTACATTCCAACATTACTGAACCTTTTTACTTGCAATATATTTTCCAGAGGTCCCATGCATGCACTTCATCATTGCCTTGCTAATATGAACATTTGCCATCATCTACAGATATGGCAGATCCGAAGTTGGTGGAGCCAATATTTACAAAGTAGTTTATACTCATACATCAGGTTTGGTATGACCAATAGTAATGGTACCTACCCCAAATGAGTTGAAACTTGCTGGAGGTTCAAAATGTGGTCCACCTCTATGCGGTCAAGAGAGGTTATTAAATGCATACTTTTTCGACCTATTACGAATTTCATTTTATACCAGTTAATGCAGTTCTGAAGATTATACATGTATCTCATCATTCAAACAAATGGCAGCGGCAGTAATGTCCATTTCTTATTCCTTGATCGAACCCTATAAATGGTGTGCACATATATGCCTTTTCGGATTTCTTAGAAAAATTGTTCTGATTCCTGTATGAATATTTTCTCTATGAAAGAATTGCACAAAAAGCAGTAGGGAGAAAGCTGTGACTGTCACATACAATAACATGATCTATTTATTTAATCTCATTGTACATAATTAATTCCCAAACCAAGTTAATATAAAAACAAACAACTTGATCATGAAGAATTTCGGTGTACATGTAATTGTATACTGTCAGGATGCTGGTAAAATATGCAATACTGACATAGTTGACTGTACTGTTAACTGTGTTAGTGCTATGACTGTTTAAAGTTAATTTATTTGAGAAGTTCTAGTTTTATGTATGCCTTGTTTATGTCACTAGATGCTCTTTTATGAGCAGGCCTTCAAATGAGCTCTTGGGGTTTTTAAGGTTTTTATGACAATATCTCCGACATAGAGTCTGTGCACCCTTTGTCAGCGCGACAACTCAAATACGGATCGTCCTATCTCGATGCATTTTGGCATGCAGGTTAACAATACCCAGTTTGCACTCATCTATGTTGTTTTCACCCTTTCCATCTGAATGACAGATGACATATCTGAAGTTGGTGGAGCCATTATTTCAAAGTGGGTTGCGCTCATTCTTCTGTGTAGATGTAGACATGGGACTACACCGACTGAGTTAAAAAGTGCTGGAGATTCAATATACGGTCCACCTGAATGAGGTCATCAAGTGCATATTATTCAGAAAGACTGGGAAATGCATTTACACCTTAATGTATTTCTAAAGTTTATGAATGTATTTCATCACTCAAATTAGCGGGCAAAGCCAAAATTGTCCATTTCTGATTCGTGTATCGAACCCTTTGAATGCTGGTCACATATATGCCTTTTCTGGTTTCTTATAAAAATTGTTCTGATTCCTGTATGAATATCTGTAAATACTGTTAACAAAACCCATTTCTGATTTGTTAAAAAATATTTTACACCAGAAGATAAGCCTCCATAAATTCTCTTTCTGTAGAGTTTATTCCTGATACTTTAACCCTTTTCACGCAGACTTGAATTTACTGGATGCAGTAAATTCTCTTTCTCTAGTTTTGTTACTTTGTTTTGTGAGCTTTACGCGTAATTTGTTCCTGGAGGGTACGTTATCACACAGTTAAAACACAGCCGCGTTATCCACCTCAGTGCATTATAACTCCGAATCGCCAAGGTGAACAAAGGGATCGACGCAAGTGTGTTTTCGGAGAACAATGACTGTGGATTCGTAAAATAATCCACAGTTATTGTTCTCAGAAAACACACTTGCGACAAACCTTTTGTTTCCCGTTGGCGAAAGTCACGGTGTACAGGCACATATTTGGGGGGGGGGGGGGGGGAGCAAATGGACCTAGTGGGGGGAAGCAAAACGATCATTTAACTCTGCTATTATAACTACACATGTCTTTTAACAGAATGTTGTGTTTTAAGTCGGATAATAAACTCGTGGTGAATCATTCGGTGTTAGAAAACACGAGACCCCTTCGGGTCGAGTGTTTTCTAACTCCGAATGATTCACCACTCGTTCATTATCCCTTACGCAATGCCTGTTTACCAAACCTATTTCGGTTCTAGAGAAATAAAATATTGTTAAAAATAAATAAATAAAACAGGGGTAAGCATAACTCCTTTAGATCATACTCTTAGGCCTATAAACCTTCATAGCTTTCTCATTTAACCCTTTATCGTAACGGCCAAAATAGGCCAGCGCTTTTCTAAAAAATAAAAAATAACCAATTATTTTCGAGGGGTCATAACCTATGTTTTTGAGACAAAAAATGAAAAAAAATAGTTGTTCAAGAATTTTTTTGCAAGTGTCGTCTGCTTTCATGTTAGGTAAAGGGTTAAGACCTTATATGCTGCCCGCAGATATTCTTGCCCAGGACAAAAAAAATCTCTTACTGCTGAAATAAGTATAATTTTGGATCATTTAACCATATTATTCTCCTGTAAATTGAATAGACCTTTTTAACCAATGATTTCTTTAGTTAAATTTAGAAGAATGTTTCATCAAATCTAGTTGTGGCTGCTTAGCCGCAGCCATGACTAGATTGTGAAGACAAATACACTCTAAATCGGTTGGGTTAAAAGCAACCCAAATCGACTGGGTTGAGTGAATATGAACCCAATTTGGGTTCATATTCACTCAACCCAGTCGATTTGGGTTCATATTTGGGTTCATATTTGGGTCCAATTTGGGTTCATATTCACTCAACCCAGTCGATTTGGGTTGATTTTTAACCCAACTGATTTTAGAGTGTATATTGAACATATTCATCGGGTTAATATTTACCTCTTTTTTGTTGGATTTTTACGCATGGAGTGCTTATGTGAAGAAGTCGAAACATAGCATATCTTATTCCAATATCTGAAGCAGTATATCACGTTATAACAAACAAAGATGCTTCAAAATTTAATTAGAAAAATATATATAATAAATTAAGGTAAAAACAAAATCTGATCGTTTTTTGTGGAGCTTTTGTATGACGGGCTTTTGTTCACGTGCCAGATTTAACGCCCCTTTTCCCGCCAAAAATTCCATACCAATCAATAATTTTCTGTTTCTGTTCTTGCACGTGCTGTCTTTGGGTGCGGTTGGTGATGCTTGCACGCACGATCGTATATTTTTGTGGCTTTTGAAAATCTAATGTTCAATGCAGGTTATTTGGAGCAGGAAATTTGTACACGAATTGGGGCTGAACAGGTACGGCAGTTTTTATTTCGTTATTGGCAATTTGCAGTCTTTCTGAGCCGTTACTTTACTTAAAATGAAACAAGGAACGGTGTGATTTTCTAAAGCACATTTCGTAGAGGTAGAGAGAATTTCTCATGGGAGCAATAGTGTTCTGAAACTGAAAAAAAAAACAAGGAACGAAAATCTCCGATGGTACTTTTGACACATTTAGGTCATGTACCTTACTTAAATTATGGCCTTAGTGTAATAAAATGTATTCACGATCCTTTATAACCATTTGCCGATACTATACTAATGTCGCCAAAAAGATATATGCCGATTGTTGTCTCAATTATGGCTACGCATTCAGGGATATATAGGGTCAAAGGGTCTTGACTGTGAGAATGGACCTCGACAACTTCCGTTGCATCCGCAGACTCCTTGGTTACTTGCCAACGGGTCCAAAAATAATTTTTTACGCAAGCAAAAAGGTAAAGATAGGATTAATTTTTCGTCAGATTTAAACGTTCTTTCATCAAGTTACACACACATGTGTTAATCTTTTGTCTGCAGATTAATTTTATGTAAATAACTACCGTATATACATGCATATGGCTTCAGATGACTTTACAGTGTTTTCGCATTATTGTTGGCTGCCTGTACAGGCAGCCAACAATGATTAAAAAACAATGCCAAGATAAATGCGTCCAACCAGTAGAGTTATCGAGGAAGAATATACTCGGGACAACTTTTTCAGAGCAATATAGAAGGGGGGGGGGGGGGGGGAAGGGGTAGAGAAGTAGTGAAATTCTGTTTGAGACAACTGGGAAAACCACCAAATTACTCGTTTTAACGACAGGTTTTAAAAGCATTTCCCTGGAGGTCTTCTGGACTCCCTGCCTTGTGCCCTCCCCAGGGCGATGTAAAAGATACCCTGGTTCGTCCACTAGAATGTAACCCCAATATTATTTCCTTACTACACCCCTGACCGCAAAAGGTAAACATTTTTTCCTAAAGCCATTTTTGTTAATGTTGATCATCCATTTGATCCATTATAATATGATAACAGTACAGTACTCTTTAAAATAGACTTTGGCCTGAGAATGCAATCATGACCCTTCCGGAGCATTTTGACTTTCAGAGACATAGAAATCTATTCTCGGCTGTTTTAGGTATAGTCCAATCAATAAAGTCAAATTATAACCCAACCACCAGGAAATTGCTATACACATGTTTATATTATTTTGTGTCAGGAATTAGTATGCAGCATAACAGATGAAAAATCCCTTTAATCCCAACACAGGAAAATGGTTATTTTGGGGCAAAAACATTGAAAAGTGCAATAAATTTGGAATTTGCTCAGTACATGTTAAAAGGGTTCAAACAACAATAATTTCTGTGTTACTTGGATCAAAATAACCAATGACCATCCACCTACACCAAAGACCTTGCTAAATTTAATAAGATGTAACTGTGCCACAGGTTGGGAGAAATCAAGGTGCAGTTGCAAAAAAACCTCCAGACTCACCTCTTTAAATGTGTGTGGGAAATGCCAGCAAAATAATAACTGCTGCAGTGTCGATGCAGATCATCTGGAAATCTGGTTTTGTATAGTGGCAGAACCATTCATCAGATCTCCAGATTATCAGCATTGACATTACAGCAGTTATTATTTTATTTTTATTATTTACATATGACATTGATATATAACTGTAATTTTTAAAACATAAATCACATTTTTTAGCTCAACTTGACAACCTCAAGTATGAGATATTGGGATGAGTTGCGGTCTGTCATCCGTCCATATGTCTGTCCATCTGTTTGTGCATCCATCCATCTGTCCATCCAGGCTTAGCAGAGGTACTTTGTGGGGTTTACAATTTAAGGTCAGTAGTAGTTGTGGGGTTCGGGTAGTATAGTGATTATTTTTTGCACTGTGGGGTTAATCTTTTGACCTTGTGGGGGTTAGGGTTTAACATGGGAAAAACCCCACAAGTAAGAACATGTAAGAATGTCCATACATCTGCCCATATGTTCCTTTGTTCATCCACAATTCCTTTAGTACACACTACAGGCGGCATCTCTCACCCAGTCAGTTCCAAATGTTGGACATGGCCTTGAGGCAATGTCTAGATAGGAGCTATCAATTTTTTTGAATTTCGTTGAAACATGACTGCTATTTGCCATCTTAGATTTGGCATATATTTTATCAACAATTCTTTCGGCACACCTTACAGGCCACACCTCTCACCTGATCTTTTTCAGATTTCATATGTAGCTTTGGTGTTATGTCTAGATGGGAGCAATAAAATTTTTCTGAAATTCATTAAAAAACCTGGCCGCCATCTCTGATTTGGCACAAACTGTCTACAGGCCGCATCTCTCACCTGAAGAGTTCCAATTTCTAGATAGGAGCTTTTGAATTTCTGCATTTTGTTGAAAAACATGGCCACCAGCAGCTATCTTAGATTTGGCATATAAATTGTCAACAATTCCATTGGCACACCTCAGAGGCCACATTTCTCACCCAATCTTTTTCAAATTTCCTATGTCGCTTTGGTGTAATGTTCAGATGGGGGCTACCAAATTTGTGAAATTTGTTAAATTTGTTAAAAACATGGCTGCCAGCCACCATCTTGCATTTGGCACATAAATGTTCAACAATTCCATTAGTACACCATACAGGTCGCACCCTCACCCAAACTTTTTCAGATTTCATATGTAGCTTTGTTGTGATGTTGTTCCAGTAGAAACTTGATTAAATGAGTTGACTTTACAGGAGCTTTCTATTTAGCTTAATCCCTTTTTGGACAAGTTGAGATGCAGTGTCACTGACACTGTCATCTTACTACCATTTATTTGGAGTTTAAGAAAGGTATTAATCATACCGATTTAGTGTATAATATGATGACAGTGTTTGTGCTTGAAACTATTGGAACCTGAATGATGAAATTACAATTTTCGTACATTTTGTTTACTTTTTCACAATTTTCACCCCCAAATTCAAAGGGGGGCCACTAAAAATTTGAAAGACGTGATGTCCTATTTTTTATTTGGCTCCTTTTTACACCCACCAACCCACTACGTGCAAATTTTCTACTACCATTCTCAGACACACCCACCCCCCCACTCTCCCATTAAAATCCAAAATAAGCTTATAAATGTAGTAGGCACAGCTGTCTTTAGGGGGTTTTCATAATGTTCTTAACCCTTTACCCAACGTAATGGCCAAAACCGGCCAGTGCTATTCTAAAAAATTGCCAATTAATTTTTATTTTTTCATTTTTTTGTCTCAAAAACATAGGTTATGACCCCTCATTGGAACGAGCTCGTTAGTTATTCAATCATTTTTTGGCAAGTGTCGTCTGCTTTTCATGTTAGGTAAAGGGTTAAATTGGTACCACCAATTTAAACCTCTATGGGCTGCTGTGGGCCCCAATCTACAAATGACAAGCTGTTCATTATCATGCTTGGCCAGAGCAGGTGTACATATACGGGAAAAAATTTTCATTTGAATTGTTCCCAAAATATTGTCTGCACATTTTCTACATTTCGAACAAGACACCCACCTCATACTAACATGTGAAATTTTCCCAGATTAAGCCCAATATTCTCACATATAAAGCCTCCTAATGTTGTATTTATGTTAAGAGTGTGATGTACAACATCATCTTCAAGGTTTCAAACACAAATGATGGTATATATTAGCTGATATATTGATATATTTTTAAAAAATTAAAAAAATTGCACAAGTTGGAAATGCACATTTCTGGCGCACTCAAGAGACCCACCCACCCCCACATAACGCCTTGCAAATGTTTGGTGGCCTCCCCCTTCCAAATTACACATTTTCTTGTGTTTAGTAATTGGGATTTCAAGTATAATATTGCACACAGGTTATTTTAATCAAAGTACTACAGAAATTATTGTTATCTGAACTCTTTTAATGAGTATTGAGCAAATTCCAATTTTTGCTGATTTTATTGAAGTTTTTCAATGTTTTCACCCCAAAATAACCATTTCCTGTGATGGGATTAATGCAGATTTTTCATATGTTATTTTGCATATTAATTCCTGCCCAAAAACAATACAAACATTTGTATAACAATTTCTTGGCGGTTGGGGTATAACTTGAATTATTTTTATTTTCTAGAAAAGAAATAAGTCATCAAAAACATAATTTACAATTGTGGGACTTTGAGGGATTTTTAGTGTGTGGTTATTTAGACATATATGCTTCATTTAAAAGCAAAATGTTTTGTATAGCAATTTCTTGTGGGTTAAGTAAGTATCAGATTGGTTGGCCTAGTACCGTAAACCGGGTGTATAGGGACACTTTTGAACATTTATATATTTTTAAACTATGTTAGGATACAAAATGTGGGGTTTTCCTAATACTGAACTATGACCCCGATGTGATAATTGGGATCCATCAATAATTTTAGTTTCTGTTGATTATTTAAGTATATATTTTTTTTAATAAACAGCTGTCCCTATTCACCCCTCATTGTGGGGTGAATAGGGACAGTCTGCCATTCATATAGCTGTCTCTTTTCTTCCCTTGCTTGGGGATAATAGGGACTTTTTACAAGTTTTTAGAAAACAAATTGAACAATGATAAGGCAAAATGAACTGATATTTTGGCAGACTAGATTCACAGTAAGTCAACATTGAGCAAGGAGGGGGGCACGAAGGGGGGTTTCAGACAGATTGTCAAAATAGTCATTAACTGTCTCTGGTGAAACCCTGCCCCTTGACCGTTTTATGTTCTGGCACATTCTTTGTGCTATTTCATCTTTATTCCTTTTCAGGAATGAATGCACCCAATCCCCACTCGGCATATTGTTTTTAAATTTTTTTGATGTTATGCCACGCCGATCCAGATAGCCTTCACAATTATTCTGACGTCATACTGATCCATAGGATAGCCCCACTCTGCTGAAGTCTTCAACCTCTTGACTAAGTGATCTTCAGTAGCTTTATCCAGTTCAGTCAGCCCACCCTGTTATCGAGTCTCTGGACATTTTTTATGTCTGTATAGAACAGTTTTGGGGATATTAAATTTTTTCTCGGCCTTTCGAAATGACATACCCCCCTTCACAGCAGCTAATGCAGCATTCAAAGCATCTTTGTCGTGCTTACGATAGATTTTTCCACCCAGCTTTGGTTTATAGTTTTGCGGCATGTCTGTCCCTATTGACCCCTCGAAAACTTTAACAAACACATGAAAAATAGAAAAAACTCATATTAGAACAACGTAATGCAGGAATTCATTGATATCGGAAATTTACCTTTGTGACACCTGGGGTTGAGGTATCAAATGTTGCAGGAGCCCATATCTGCTATACTTAGCTCTGGACATACAAAGTTTTCCCCCTTCCAAATTTTTCAGAAATTACGTCCCTTGTTCTTGGCTCTATCACTACACTTGATATGTGTCAAAACTATTATTCTATCTTGATGAGTTGTCTTCAGTCATAGACCCATCCGTAAATAATACATAAAGAATAAAAAATATATATCTAGGCATGTTTACAAAACATGAAACAACTTTTCAGTTTACTGTCCCTATTCACACCGCAGTCCCTATACACCCCGGTTTACGGTACAGATTATCACTCCACAGAATGAAGGACTCCAGTCATTGACTTCACCAATGACCTTTCTTCAACATTTTAGTGAAGTGGGAGCTGTGAAGAAATGAGGGTCTTGGTTCAGGGGATGTGCACCCTCTGAACATCCCGCTGTATGCCCCCTCCCCCCCCACCCCCCACCCCCCATCAGCTACAGTGTGCAGAATTTTAAAAATGACTAACCGACTGACCCTTCACGAGGTTTGGAGATGGCTAACCAAATGCTCAGCTACATAAAAATTCTTGGGAAACTGCCTTTTTTTTTATCATTAACAAGTAAGTATTCATATATTGCGTGAAATTGAAATATATATAGCCTCTCAAGGCAGAGGTCTAAAAATCTATCAAGATACAAGAAAGGCTGGTTAACTGGTAGAGTGCTAGAAGCTCATATTTGGTCTTTATTCTGAACTGCAGGTACCTGAAGTAAAAGGCTTCATATTCTGTGGATGTTTTTTTATATTATCTTGGAAGTAAAATTACTTCATCTTCATCGATTTTCATTGTTACAATTTATGGGAGTGTGCCTATTGTAACAAGACAAAAATATGTGAACAAATCATAAGGCTGAGAAAAAATTGAGCACTCTACCAGTTCAGTTACTCAGACTTTACCTTCAAGATGCAACTTTTGCCTTACCGGTCATCTGTTCATGTAGACCACCACGCGAACAAACCGAGAGTCCTCAACTCCTCATCAAATTTTGCAACCGGCAGCTACTAAATATTCAACTTTTGAGAAAACCATTTGCAATCTCCCCATTCTCACCCTTGAGTGAGAATTTCCCAACTGATGCCTGTGTTTTTCCAACTTCTGAAGAAATCCAAATGTGCTTTCTCCCCTGTGTTTGAAATATATGCCCAACCGTTGCGTTCTAGAGCAGAATGCACCAAGGTGCCATCTGCAATGCTTTAACATTGCAAATGGTACTTTGTTCCACCCAAAGGGGCAAAATGTTGATTCCAGTAAGAAAATCACAAGAAATGTGTCTATAAGGTGACTAAATGTCTATTAGAAATGGTTACAGCTACAGAAGATATGTATTTGTTTGCTTATTGGGGTTTTAACTACACTTTCGACAACCAGGGGCACCTTGTGTTAGACAGATTTACAGGTGGAGGAAACCAGAGTACCTGGAGAGAACCACTGAGAAGCGACAGTCAACTATCAGACTCCCCAACGTAAACCACTGAGAAGCGACAATCAACTATCAGTGTTATAGCCCCCATATTATATTGAGATTGATATATCCTTAGTAGATAATTATATGAGAAAGATATTTTTTTTTATTGCTGCATTTTCTGACTGGTCTAACTCTTTTGCACTCAGTGACCTTGTTTACATCTTTGTTACACTGATATATTGTACATATAGCTGTTGATTGTTTAATTGTTTAAATAGGTCAATAACCTTGTTTACTTGAACTTTAACAGAATCCCCCAGAAACTAATAGAACATTGCAGAAACTTCCTCTTCTGGGACATTCTATCTGGTTACTATATAAAGGTTTGTCAACAGAATTCAAAAACTCATTCTTAGAAAGCCTTTCAAAAAGACTCACTTCAGTTATTTCCATTGGAGAATATTATTGTTTCAGAACAGTGCATTTATTATAGAAGCAGTGCTTCTTTGTGAATTTGGAGATTGATTCCAAAAGAGAATTTTGAAGAGAATCTATTCGTCTTGGAAAAGAGAATTTATACTTTCTGTGAAACAGAATAATATTATTTTGTGAAAAGCCAGGATTCTACTGGATTATTTGGAAATTACCTGTGGCGCCAATACTTCTTGGATTTTTACTCCATTTGAATTTTGCAGAGCATTTTATTATATTTTATTGGAGACTGCTGAAATTTCAAAGTGAAAATTTTATTACGAATCTACGGGATACTGTTTCTGAGAGACATTCTTGGATTTAATACTACATCTACCAGCTGGTAACTTTCTTCAGAAGATACTTCGCCACTGGATTACTGGATTCTGTCAAACTGTACTTTGGACTAATTCTATAATTGATAAGTACCATTGTATTTTTTTATTTTCTGTAAGCCAATTAGTGTAAAAGATCTTTGTATCATTTTTTTTTATATATTAATTTTTTTTAATTAAATTTCAGAATAGTTAAATTCATAGTTTTGTTGCTGATTCTCAGATTTCTTTCTGTTACCAATATCATTAATAATTCCACACCGTAACAGAAATTGGGGGCTCGTTGCCGAGATTGAATATAAGATAACGAGAAAGCTTTATTTGCATATTTCAATTATTATTTTGGCTCACTTTCAAAACATTTAAACTTTCTTAGAAACTTTCAGTTATATAATCTGAGAACCAGCAAACCTTTTCATCATGGTATTTATTGTGACAGAATTTTTTTCTGAATTTGAAAGATCTCCTAGTTTGGCCCTTTTAGAATCTCTTAAGAAGGAGGATTTATTTCAACTTGCTCAGTGTCTAAAATTACCTGCCACCCCTGGTCTGAACAAGCATAAACTTAAACAGCTCATTGTTAATCATTATATTGAGGAGGGTCTTTTGCCTCAGTCTGGGTCACCTGTCTCTGAACCACAACCTACTGATGCCCTTGAACTCAAAAAGTTAGAATTAGAACTAAAGAGATTAGAAATGCAACAAGAAATGAAAAGGCAGGAAAATGAAATGAAATTAAAAGAATTAGAGGCCCAAAAAGAAAAAGAAGAAAGAGAAAATGAAATTAAATTAAAAGAATTAGAAGCTCAAAAAGAAAGGGAACAAATTCAGGCTCAAAAAGAAAGGGAACAAATTCAGGCTCAAAAAGAAAGGGAACAAATACAAATTCAGGCTCAAAAAGAAAAGGAGGATAGGGAATTAAAATTAAGGGAAATAGAAACTCAAAAAGAAATGCACTTAAAAGAATTAGAAATTCAAAAGGAAATAAAAATAAAAGAATTAGAATCACAGCGTCAAGGCTCAGATGTAATTTCCCCAAGTAGATTTGATGCAACTAAACATGTTAGGCTAGTTCCCCCCTTTCAAGAAAAAGAAATTGATAAATATTTTTTACATTTTGAAAAAGTGGCAACAAGTTTAGAATGGCCAAGGGATGTCTGGACTTTGCTATTGCAAAGTGTTTTAAAAGGGAAGGCCCAAGAAATCTATTCCGCTCTATCTTCTGAGCAAAGCAATAATTATGACACTGTTAAAGAGGCTATACTTAAGGCATATGAACTTGTTCCAGAGGCCTATAGGCAGAAATTCAGAAATTATTATAAAAACGAAAATCAAACTCATGTGGAATTTGCCAGAGAAAAGCAAAATTTATTTGACAGGTGGTGCCATTCAAAAGAAATAGGGAAAGATTTCTCTAAATTAAAAGAAATGATGCTAATTGAAGAGTTCAAAGGAAAGATACATTCAGATATAAAGGCCCACCTGGATGAACAAAAAGTTGACACTTTGAACAGAGCAGCAGTACTAGCAGATGACTATGCCTTAACTCATAAAATGAGTCGTAACGCCACAAATTTTTGGCCCAACAAGAATTCTTTCCAAAGTGGACCTAGACCAGCTTCAGATAAAACTCATCCTTCCAATCATCCTTCCCATCCTACAAACTTTTCACCACCTAAATTTAATCGGAAGCCTAATGAGAATAAGTCATCCAATGCCAGCCCTACACCATTACGACCAAACAGTTCAACTAAAACTTGTAATTATTGTAAGAAAGCAGGTCATTTAATATCTGATTGCTGGCTGTTAAAAAGGAAAAATGAGTCCTCTACTTCACAGAATGCACTAGCATGTGCTCCATGCCCTGAAAATTATGTAATAAAGCAAGATGCTTTAGAAAATTATAAGCCATTTATTTCTGAAGGCTTTGTTTCCCTTGAGGGGGATAAGCACTGTTCCTTACCAATAAAAATACTGAGAGACACAGGGGCTACTCAGTCATTAATGTTAGAAGGCATTTTGCCATTTTCTGAAGAAAGTGCTACAGGGGCACAAGTTCTAATATCAGGTATTGAGTCAAACTCTTTAAAGGTCCCACTTCATAAAATAAATTTAAGAAGTAGCTTAGTAAATGGGACTGTGACAGTAGGAATCAGACCTACTCTACCTGTAAAAGGTATTTCTTTATTATTGGGAAATGACTTAGCTGGTGACAAAGTCACTGTAGAACCTCAAGTGGTGGATAAGCCGAGCACAGATGAAAGTATTATTAATTTGAAGGAATGTTTTCCTTTTGCTTTTCCAGCATGTGCTGTGACTCGGTCCATGGCAAAGAAAGCTGAGGTTGATAACAACCTCAATTGTGTTGATTTAAACAGCAAAGCAGAGGATAAGAACAGTCACAGAATTACGGATTCTGAAGACATTGATTTGTCTCAGACATTTCTGAGTCAGTGTGATGACTCCTCCAAAAATTGTAAAGAGGCCACTACACCTGAGAGTGATAGGGGGACCTCCTTGAATGTCATTTCCCGGACTTCTTTAATTCAGGAACAGGAAAGTGATCCTGACCTTGCAGAGCCACGTGAAAAGGCTCTAACACAGGCTGAAGCCCAAAACTCCCCTGTCTGTTATTTCAGAAAATCTGGTGTACTTATGAGGAAATGGCGACCACCAGAAGTACCCTCCAATAGTGATTGGGAGGTTATTTATCAAATAGTTGTCCCCACTAAATACCGGAATGAAATAATAAGCCTGGCTCATGAAAATCCAATGGCTGGACATTTGGGAGTTAGGAAAACCTACTCTCGTATTCAACAATGTTTTTACTGGCCCAAGCTTCGACAGGATGTTGTCGAATTTTGTAAAACCTGCCACACCTGTCAAATTGTAGGAAAACCCAACCAGAAGATTCCTCCTGCTCCCCTTCAACCAATCCCCGCTTTTGAGGAGCCATTTAGTAGAATTATTATTGATTGTGTTGGCCCATTGCCTAGAACAAGATCTGGAAATGAATATCTTCTTACCATCATGTGTGCTTCTACACGATTTCCTGAGGCTATTCCTCTAAGAAATATTAAAACTAAGACTATAGTTAAGGCCTTGATAAAATTTTTCACGACTTTCGGTCTACCCAGGTCAGTACAATCGGACCAAGGCTCAAATTTTGTCAAACATTTTTCAGCAGGTGATGTATGAGCTCAAAATTAAGCAGTACACATCAAGTGCCTATCATCCCGAAAGTCAAGGAGCTCTAGAACGCTTTCATCAAACACTGAAGACCATGATAAAGGCCTATGGGGAGGATAATGAGAAGGACTGGGATGAAGGAGTACATCTCCTCGTATTTGCAGTCCGTGAGACTGTACAGGAATCTCTGGGATTCAGCCCTTTTGAATTAGTGTTTGGACACTCAGTGAGGGGTCCACTCACTGCTTTGAAGGAGAAATGGCTCGGGGAAGAGCCACCTGAAATTTCTCTTCTGGACTATGTGTCCACTTTTAAGGAAAAACTGCACCAGGCCAGAGAAATGGCAAATAAACATTTACAGAAAGCCCAGAGTCATATGAAGACCTGGTATGATAAAAAGGCAAAATTTCGCACCTTTAAACCTGGGGACAAGGTGTTAGTATTATTCCCTTTAAAGGGCAATGCTTTACAAGCAAGATATTCAGGCCCTTATATTGTTAAGCACAAGATCAGTGATACTGATTATGTTGTTGAGACTCCCGATAGACTCAAAAATACTCAGCTGTGCCATATAAATATGTTGAAAACTTATTATGAGAGAGAACCAAACTCTTTACCAGTCTCAACAGTCACCCACATGGATGAGCTGGAAAATCCTGTAGAGGATATTTATGAAGGCGGCGAAAATGTACCTCTGAAGTTACAGAACTCAGATGTCCTGAGAGATCTACAAAATAAAACAGATTATTTACTGCCTGACCAAAGAAAAGATTTACTTGATTTAATTTTCAAATATCAACACTTATTTCCTGATGTGCCTAGTAGGACATCTGTTATTTTTCATGATGTTGATGTAGGAGAGGCAAATCCCATCAAACAGCATCCATATAGATTGAACCCTTTCAAAGCTGAGATCATGCGAAAGGAAATACAGTATATGCTGGACAATGATATCATAGAACCTAGCCATAGCAACTGGAGTTCACCCTGTATACTCGTTCCAAAACCTGATGGCAGTTACCGATTTTGTACAGATTACCGAAAGGTGAACAGCCTCACCAAAACAGACAATTATCCAATTCCTAGAATTGATGACTGCATTGACAAACTTGGCCATGCTAAATTTGTGACAAAATTTGACTTGTTAAAGGGTTATTGGCAAGTCCCTTTAACAGAAAAAGCAAAAGAAATATCTGCTTTTGTTACACCATTTGGATTGTATCAATATAAAGTTACCCCTTTTGGCATGAAAAACTCTCCGGCAACGTTCCAGCGCATGGTTAACCACTTAATTGCAGACCTAGATCACAGTGAAGCTTATATTGATGATGTTATTATACACACAGATACAAATTGGGCTGATCATCTAAAGCATATTCAAGAATTTTTTGACAAAGTGACCCAAGCCAACCTAACTATTAACTTGGTAAAATCAGAATTTGGCAAAGCAACTGTAAATTATTTAGGTCATGTTGTTGGGCAGGGGCAGGTGAGGCCGATTGCGGCTAAAGTTGATGCCATTGTAAATTTTCCAGTACCAAACTCTAAAAAAGAGCTCATGAGATTCTTAGGCATGGCTGGATATTATAGAAAATTTTGTTTAAATTTTTCAGATGTTGTCTCCCCTTTGACCAGTTTATTGTGCAAAAGGGTTAAGTTTGTTTGGACTGAGGAATGCCAGAAATCCTTTAACAGAATAAAAACTTTATTAAATAATTCCCCTGTCCTGGCCAGTCCCAATTATGAAAAGCCCTTCAAATTATTCATAGATGCAAGTGACAATGGAGCAGGTGGGTATATTGCCCAGGAAGATTCCCAAGGTATTGATCACCCTGTATGTTATTTTTCCAGAAAATTTCTCAAACATCAAAAGAATTACTCTACAGTAGAAAAAGAAACTTTGGCTCTAATTTTGGCATTAACCCATTTTGATGTGTATCTAGGAACCACCCAATGTCCAATTACAGTTTACACCGATCATAACCCCTTAACATTTATCAATAAAATGAAAAACAAGAATCAAAGATTATTGCGGTGGAGTTTAGCCCTTCAAGAATATAATTTAGAGATTAGGCATATTTCGGGAAGAGATAATGTTGTAGCTGATGCTCTTTCCAGAATATCCTAATTTAAAATGATATGATCGGTCCCTATTCACTTCAAGTGTATATATGTTTATTAAAAAAAAAAAAATTGTGAAGATTATGGTGTGTGTGTATTGTAAACCAGTCAGAGTCTGCTAAAATTATGTAAAAAGTTTTCAGTACCTTCAAACTTTTTCTTTTAAGGCGGGGTGTGTTATAGCCCCCATATTATATTGAGATTGATATATCCTTAGTAGATAATTATATGAGAAAGATATTTTTTTTTATTGCTGCATTTTCTGACTGGTCTAACTCTTTTGCACTCAGTGACCTTGTTTACATCTTTGTTACACTGATATATTGTACATATAGCTGTTGATTGTTTAATTGTTTAAATAGGTCAATAACCTTGTTTACTTGAACTTTAACAGAATCCCCCAGAAACTAATAGAACATTGCAGAAACTTCCTCTTCTGGGACATTCTATCTGGTTACTATATAAAGGTTTGTCAACAGAATTCAAAAACTCATTCTTAGAAAGCCTTTCAAAAAGACTCACTTCAGTTATTTCCATTGGAGAATATTATTGTTTCAGAACAGTGCATTTATTATAGAAGCAGTGTTCTTTGTGAATTTGGAGATTGATTCCAAAAGAGAATTTTGAAGAGAATCTATTCGTCTTGGAAAAGAGAATTTATACTTTCTGTGAAACAGAATAATATTATTTTGTGAAAAGCCAGGATTCTACTGGATTATTTGGAAATTACCTGTGGCGCCAATACTTCTTGGATTTTTACTCCATTTGAATTTTGCAGAGCATTTTATTATATTTTATTGGAGACTGCTGAAATTTCAAAGTGAAAATTTTATTACGAATCTACGGGATACTGTTTCTGAGAGACATTCTTGGATTTAATACTACATCTACCAGCTGGTAACTTTCTTCAGAAGATACTTCGCCACTGGATTACTGGATTCTGTCAAACTGTACTTTGGACTAATTCTATAATTGATAAGTACCATTGTATTTTTTTATTTTCTGTAAACCAATTAGTGTAAAAGATCTTTGTATCATTTTTTTTTATATATTAATTTTTTTTAATTAAATTTCAGAATAGTTAAATTCATAGTTTTGTTGCTGATTCTCAGATTTCTTTCTGTTACCAATATCATTAATAATTCCACACCGTAACAATCAGACTCCCCAACGTACTAACTCCACACAAGCAGGATTAACAATATAGCATTGGTTGATGACAAGAATACCATCTGCATCCAGTATGCCTTAGTATACAGCGCCACCATGTCCCCACGTGGACAATCAGGATTAAGTGCCTTGAAACACAATGATCAAGATGCAGTTACTCCTGGCAGGGATTCGACCGTTCAGTAACCTAACCACTGAGCCACTGTGCTACCTAGTCACAGATAAAATGCCATAAAAACTACAGCCAGTGCATGCCATTTCCAAGAGTTGGTGCTTAACCCTCATCTCAACACATACACTGAGTTTAAACTAAATTAACTGGTAAAGTGCTGGTAAAGTGCTGAATTTTTTTTCAAATGTGATTTGTAACATGAGTGTTTTTTCAAAGATACCTTGCTACCAGCATGGGGAACATTAGTTTAGCATCATCTTGCTAAAAAAAACTGTTTTGTTATAATGTATTGGAGAGTGTCTGTTGGCACTCTCCAATAAATTGTAGAAAAACTATTTTATATGAACAGTTTTTCTGCTTCTATCCAGTAAACAATAACTAATGTATACAAGGTAAAGCCACTAAAGTGGCTTTCAACACTTTTTCTGCAGAGCCATGATTGTGGCTTCTAGCACTCAACCAGTTTGAAAAAACCTATAGGTGATGCATAATAACAGAACATAACATAAACATAAAATAAAATTTGGCACTATCTGATGATGTGTATCGCAGATTGCTGCCTGAAATACTCTTATAATGGTTAAATTACCAGCTAGTACTGGCAAGCACTAAACAATTTTAAATTTATCTTTATGTATAGATGCAGAACATTGAGTTACAAGCAACGCATACTACAGTACGTGGAGAGTGGATTGTAACTAAATCACCCACAGAGTGGAGTTATCACCCAAAGTATCACTTTCAAATCCTGTACATATGGACATAAAACACAAGCAATGTTTCAGCCAATGGACCTCAGGGTTTAACCCGGAAGTCCATTGGCTGGAACTTTGCTTGTGATGGTTATGCTTTACAATAAATTTGTAATTATTGCTCGGATGGAATCTCCACTCTGCGGGTGATTTAATGATGATACCCACTCCACGTACTGTATTTAAACCATGCTTTATTAAAGCTGTCAGTCTGGTCCATTTCTCCCATCATTGTTCAAAATAGTGTAACAAGAATTAAGACACAGACAGACACAGACCTTTTGATCAGTCTAATTTGGGCACAACGGCAAATATGGATGTGGCCTGAATGGTTGGAGAAAAAGTACCGGTATTTTCTTCTTCTTGGCATCTGTTTTGGGTTTAGGTCCCCCCGTCTTAAAATGATAATTTATAACCCATTGTGATAGTTTACAACCCCTTGCTATCAGTCTTCACCATTATCACTGGTTCCGACCACCCTTTGACTTAAGTTTACTCAACTACCTCTTAGTTTCCCAGTGCCGAGCTAAAGTCCTATTTGAATGTAAATTACACATGACCTTTACCGAGAAATGCCACAAACATGAATATAATAGATCTCAAGCTTTAAGTGCATGATCATATAGAATTCGCCACAGAAAAGTAATTGCCGTCGACAGTGTGACATTTTTATAACACTGTTGACGCCGATTGCTTTTCTATGGCGAACTCGGTGGGTTTTTAAAAAAATTATTAATCTGTGGTATTGTTTGATTCGAAGGTAAGCTCTAAGCTGTATTGCAAGCATCAGGGAAACCTGGCCAAACTATATATTGCTGAAACACTGCAAAACATTGGAAAAAGTTTCAAACTCCGCATAATTTGGGCACAATTATCTTTTGTGGGCACAGCATTTACCGTCGTTAGTTTGGAAGAATTTAAAGGCCTGGACAGACAAGATGAGTAACCTTTGGTTCTCTCGTTAGATAGCCCGGAAGTCATAAAACCTAACCGGTCTCCATTTCAGTCCGTTAGAAGACCCTTCAGTCATTATAACTCACTTTGGTGTATGTTCGGGAAGCTGCAAACAAAATTCCATTTCTATCCATCAACCATTGCCATTGGTGAAGTTGTGCAAAAAAGTCCTTCATGGTTAGAATACACTGTTTTGTTGTATAATTTGTGTATATTTAATTTGAATTTATGGAATATCGGGGTGGGAATTTCAAGGTCAACAAATTTCTTTTACTTATATAGCATCTTAAATGTAGGCTGCAGACATAACAGCGAAATTGGGCGAAAATATTCATGCAGACATCTCATCTAATATAAGGGTGGCTGTATCATAACAAAATGGTTTTAAAAAGTACTTCTAAGTTTGGAGGAGGCATAACACAACACGAATACTGATAACATTGAGTACAGTGAATCCCAGATAAATAACAAATTCTGCATATTAGTGTATCCAGAATATATACGGTTCCATTTTTTTTGTTTTTCGAAGTCAATTGAATCGACCTAAGAATTCAGAATTCAGCATGATCTGGAGCTATTATTATCCCAATATACAAGCGCATACACACGTTGAATAAATGCACTGAACAATTGGTGGGAACATTAAAAATAGATCCTTTGTACTTGGACCACACAATACTGTAGTGATGGTTTGGGACTGTTATGGTAACCCTGTGATTCTGTTTATATTGCTTAATCTTGGATGAGGTTGATCAGTTAATTTCACTTTTTATCCACCCACTTATTTTTCAAAAGGTTAATTTTTTCTCTACATCTGCAGCAGAAATAATAGTGTTAGGGTGAATGCTTGAGTGTGACAGCTATACTCAGGTGTACTCATTTTTGTTAGACTCACCTGTTATGAAAGAATTGAGCACTTTTACTTCTAGCTGAATTTATAAAGGAAAACACGATTATTCACTATACATTTGGCTTCCAAAAGCATCTATAGTACACAACACTATTGCACAACATCCATAATGTATAGCATTCACAATACATGGACTAATTTCACATGACTCGCTTTGAGTATCATACCTTGCAGGATTGGTGAATTTTAGCTCAACTTGACAAAGTCAAGATAAGCTATTGCCATCACATGTGCAGAAGTCTGTTAGTCTGTGAGTCTGTTCACATTTTCCTTTAGCACAGGCTACACCCTGTAGTTCTTGTCTGATCGTCACGAAATTCCATAGTTTGGGGTCATGTCTAGATGAGAATGTCCCCTTTTGGTCCCAATCGGTCAACCGGTATGGCTGCCCGAGCCCAAAACCCGAAAACTATTAGCACAGTCTACAGGTCGTATTTATAAAGGGATTTCATTGTAACTTGGTAGGATGCCTCTGTATAATGCATAGATGAGAACGTCCCCTTTTGGTCATGATCTATCAACTAGTGTTGTGCGGTTTTATTTTTCTTGTTTCGGTTCGGTTTTTAAAAAAAAACTTGGTTTATAGGTCGGTTTTTTATAGTAAGACATCTGCAGTTTCCAACAGAAACTATGTAGTGTCAATATAATGCCCATACTGTCATATTTTCAATGATATTTAATTGGCAGTGACGAGCATTTGTGCTAAGTGTATAAATGACAGGCATTATCAAAACAAAAAAGCTTTAGCTTTCTGCTGAATCCATTTCCATTTATTTACGTACTAATTTTTGTAACCTTGTATGTTTGTTTTCTGGAAATAAATACTGTTTATACTAAAACAAAAAAATATAAAAGAAAATAAAATGTAACAGTGTTCGCAGAATATCACCACTCACCAATTCTAGGCACATGCCCCCCCCCCCCCCCTCCCCCTCACCTCTGGTCTTTAAGTTCAGGCATAAAGGAGTCTATGATGAATTGATATTAACACATGGGTGCGAAAAGAGCTAATTCACAATTTCCCAGGGCTCTGTTCAGTTCTCACTCCTGGGTGGGGTCCTGGGCAGCCTAGCAAAGTGACCCTACCAGGCACTGCAAATAATAACAAGCATTACCAAGTTGGTCACCTAGACACCCATCCTAACATATTTGACAATGAACTGATGTATGGACTCTTTTCAGTACCCCCCCCCCCCCCCCCCCCCCACACACACACACACACACACACACTCACAATGGTGACTAGTACCACCACCCGCCCTAGTAAAATAATCAATCATTTCATGTCAGCCTGGGATGGGAAAGTCATATTGTTTGTAGCTGGGTGGGCTTCAAAACGAACCACTTTACCAAATACCTATTGTCTATCTACACCCTCTCCCCCCCTCCCCCCCCCCCCCCCCACGGCAATGGTTTTAGCTCAACAGAATTGATGTCACAAATTCACTGATGCACTGTTACATATTGTAACGTTTTTAGGTTTGCCTCTTGCCATTCCACTTTCTATTTCTACCGCTGATGTGTTCCTTTGGTTGGCCCCCTTAAAATTAGTTGTGTGGGAATGCAACCGTGGCACGTTTACAGCGATATTACAGAACGCAGCTTTTTTCCCGTGGATATGGACGATTCGGTCTTGGGAGGTTTCGGCCTCGGGATGTTTCGGTTCAAGATGTTTTGGCCTTCATATATTGAACTAAATAGAATAAGAACTTGCGGTTTCGTGTTTTTATTGGGCCGAAACCTTCAGGACACGTCGTCTCGGGTCGGAACGTCCCAAGACTGAATCACAGTAAAACCTCTTCCCGGATAAGCACATCCAGGGAGGCAACAGACCTCAACCGAAACACGTGGTGGGGAAACCTGTGACAAATGTTATTTTCGAATACGACACTGAAATACCAAGACCTTTTTCTGATATGGTATTATTCAACAGATTGTAGATAAGTAATTTTAATTAAACTTGATTGACTATGTCAGACAAACCTGTTCAAAAACGAAGCCAATTGCACAAGGTATTTCCTGTAATCAGTGAAATATAGGCGTGTTGGCTGTCTGTTTTGTCATTCTCACAGAAAACACAACCCATTTTTACGTCAACGATGTGTGATTGACAACTTGTCATACATCATTCTCGAGTGATCTGGACATGCTGCAGTGACCCCTTTACACCCAGAATGTGGCCTGCATTGGTTGTTTCCTGGCAAAGCTTGACATTTCAGACATTGTTAGTGCAAACTGAATAATGAAAACATCTCTTCCCGACATTTTAGGTAAAAACCGAAACCGTACTCAATTACCAGTTACACGGTTTCGGTTTTCAAGCAAAACCGAAACCGACTTATAAAACCGGTAAACCGTACAACACTACTATCAACCGAGATGGCTGCCCAAGCCTGAAACCCAAAAACTTTTAGCACAGTCTGCTGGTCGTATTTAATATGGAGGGATTTCATTGTAACTTAGCAGGATGACTCCGGATGATGTCTAGATGAGAACTTCCCCATTTGGTTGCGATCTGTCAACCGTGACGACTGCCCGAGCCCAAAACCTGAAAACCTTTAGCACAGTCTACAGGTCATATTTATGGAGGGATTTCATTGTAACTTGGTAGGTAGACTTCACATAATGTCTAGATGAGAACGTCCTCTTTTGGACGTGATTGAGCAACTGTGATGGCTAAAGGGGCCCGAAGCCCGAAAACCTTTAGCACAGTCTACAGGTCATATTTATGAAGGGATTTTATTGTAACTTGATAGGATGACTCCAAATAATGTCTAGATGAGAACGTCCCCTTTTGGTCACTATCATTCAGCCTTGATGGCTGCCCGAGCCCAAAAACCTTTAGCATAGTCTGTAGGTCGTATTTATGTAAGGATTTCATTGTAACTTGTTAGGTTGACTCGGACTCCATAAAATTCCTAGTTGATAACATCCCCTTTTGGTTGTGATTGGTCAACTGTGACGGCTACAGGTGCCCGAAGCCCGAAAACCTTGAGCACAGTCTACAGGTCATATTTATGAAGGGATCTCATTGTAACTTCATAGGATCACTCTAGATGATGCCCAGATGAGAATTCCCCTTTTGGTTGCGATCATTCAACCATGATGGCTGCCCAAAGCCTGAAAACCTTTAGCACAGTCTAGAGGTCATATTTATGAAGGGATTTCATTGTAACTTGGTAGGTTGACTTCATATAATGTCTAGATGAGAAAGTCTCCTTTTGGACGTGATTGGGCAACTGTGACGGCTACTGGGGCCTAAAGCCCGAAAACCTTTAGCACAGTCTATAGGTCATATTTATGAAGGGATTTTATTGTAACTTGGTAGGATGACTCCAAATAATGTCTAGATGAGAACGTCACGTTTTGGTCACTATCATTCAGCCTTGATGGCTGCCCGAGCCCAAAAACCTTTAGCATAGTCTATAGGTTGTATTTATGTAAGGATTTCATTGTAACTTGTTAGGTTGACTCCATAAAATTCCTAGATGATGACATCCCCTTTTGGTTGTGATTGGTCAACTATGACGGCTACGGGTGCCTGAAGCCCGAAAACCTTGAGCACAGTCTACAGGTCATATTTATGAAGGGATTTCATTGTAACTTCATAGGATCACTCCAGATGATGCCCAGATGAGAATTCTCCTTTTGGTTGCGACCATTCAACCATGATGGCTGCCCGTAGCCTGAAAACCTCTAGCACAGTCTAGAGGTCATATTTATGAAGGGATTTCATTGTAACTTGGTAGGTTGACTTCATATAATGTCTAGATGAGAAAGTCTCCTTTTGGACGTGATTGGGCAACTGTGATGGCTACAGGGGCCTGAAGCCCGAAAACCTTTAGCACAGTCTACAGGTCATATTTATGAAGGGATTTTATTGTAACTTGGTAGGATGACTCCAAATAATGTCTAGATGAGAACGTCCCCATTTGGTCACTATCATTCAGCCTTGATGGCTACCCGAGCCCAAAAACATTTAGCATAGTCTATAGGTCGTAGTTATGTAAGGATTTCATTGTAACTTGTTAGGTTGACTCCATAAAATTCCTAGATGATGACATCCCCTTTTGGTTGTGATTGGTCAACTTTGACGGCTACAGGTGCCCGAAGCCCGAAAACATTGAGCACAGTCTACAGGTCATATTTATGAAGGGATTTCATTGTAACTTCATAGGATCACTCCAGATGATGCCCAGATGAGAATTCCCCTTTTGGTTGCGATCATTCAACCATGATGGCCGCCCGAAGCCTGAAAACCTTTAGCACAGTCTAGAGGTCATATTTATGAAGGGATTTCATTGTAACTTCGTAGGATCACTCCAGATGATGCCCAGATGAGAATGTCCGCTTTTGGTTGCCACCATTCAACCATGATGGCTGCTTGAGCCCGAAAACATTTAGCACAGTCTACAGGTCATATTTATTAAGGGATTTCATTGTAACCTGGTAAGTTGACTTCATATAATGTCTAGATGAGAACGTCCCCTTGTTGAGGTGATTGGGCAACTGTGACGGCTACAGGGGCCTGAAGCCCGAAAACCTTTAGCACAGTCTACAGGTCATATTTATGAAGGGATTTCACTGTAACTTGGTAGGATGACTCCAAATAATGTCTAGATGAGAACGTCCCATTTTGGTCGCGGTCATTCAGCCTTGCAGGGCTCGATTTAACTGGATTAGCAGAGCACTTTCCTCTCCAATTTCTGAATTTTGCTATTCAAGATTTATTAGTTTCAAGTGCTTTTGGATCAACTGCTAATCAATTTTCCAGGGTGAATAGTAAATTGCTATTCAAAATTTTCAGATCAAATCAAGCCCTGCCTTGATGGCTGCCCGGGCCCAAAAACATTTAGCATAGTCTATAAGTCGTATTTATGGAAGAATTTCATTGTAACTTGTTAGGTTGACTCCATATAATGCCTAGATGATGATGACATCCCCTTGTGGTCATGATTGGTCAACTGTGACAGCTACAGGTGCCCGAAGCCTGAAAACCTTGAGCACAGTCTACAGTTCATATTTATGAAGGGATTTCATTGTAACTTCGTAGGATCACTCCAGATGATGCACAGATGAGAATTTCCCTTTTGCTTGCGATCATTCAACCAACCATGATGGCTGCCCGAGCCCAAAGCCCGAAAACCTTTAGCACAGACTACAGATCATATTTATGAAGGGATTTCATTTTGTAACTTGGTAGGATGACTCCAAATAATATCTAGATGAGAACGTCCCCTTTTCGTCGCAATCATTCAGCCTTGATGGCTGCCTGAGCCCAAAACCCAAAAACCTTTAGCCAGGGTTTCCGCTAGGGGAAATTTTGTGGGTCCGGTAGTTTTAAAGAAAGTGAAACTTCCCCCCTAGGAAAATTTTGATTTTTAGGTGCTCTCTGGTGGCCTCTGGGGCATTCTGGTCGCTAAAATGCTGAATAATTGAAGTGGAAAATATTTTTTCCTCCTACAATTCTCTAAATTCTCATGGGACACACAATACTACATCTGGTCGGAGGTTTCATAAAAATACAAACCCAAAACAACACAAAATCCACGAATCCTGACAGTGACTGCGACGCTTGACCTCAATTTCTTTTTGCAACCCGATATTTGAAAAGAACCATGATGCGGACGTTTGACGTCATGCACATGCAATTACATCATTTATCGCTCGAAATAAAAGCCAGTGATTTCGGACCAAACACAACAATTTGAGTCCGAAATTTTATAGGCAACGTTTAGGATTTGAACTTTGTTTCCCCCTCTCGTCTGGGGGTTATAAAGTATCAGGTTGTCGCCAGTAATAGTAGGCATAGTATACAACGTAATTATGCCTATATTACGTGGAAAGAAAGGATCCCGAGTGTCGTTACGATACAGCATTGTACTCGACATTTTAACCACCAGCTTTTCTGACTGATCATAGTATGATCGGCGGGGGAATGAGTCCGGTCGACGGACCCGCAGCCGGTCTAGCGGAAACCCTGCTTTAGCATAGTCTATAGGTCGTATTTATGTAAGGATTTCATTGTAACTTGTTAGGTTGACTCCATAAAATTCCTAGATGATGACATCCCCTTTTGGTTGTGATTGGTCAACTATGACGGCTACAGGTGCCTGAAGCCCGAAAACCTTGAGCACAGTCTACAAGGTCATATTTATGAAGGGATTTCATTGTAACTTCGTATGATCACGCCAGATGATGCCCAGATGACATTTCCTTTTGGTCGTGATCATCCCACCATGATGGCTTCCCGAGCCCAAAACCCAAAAAACTTTAGTACAGACTACAGGTCGTATTTGTGAAGGGATTTCATTGTAACTTAGAATGACTCAGTATAATGTTGAGATGAGGACATCCTCTTTTAGTAGTAATCAGTCAACCGGCATGGCTACACAGGCCAGAAGCCCGAATACCTTTAGCACAGTCTACATGCCATATTTATTAAGGGATTTCTATGTAACTTGATAGGATGACTCATTTTGGAATAATTTCACTGTAACTTGGTAACTTTTGTTGACATACGTTCACTGTGAGGGCCACATACATTATCTGTGAGGTCATATTAACCCACCCCTCTGCCCTTTAGTACAGTGTACGTGTACACCTCATATTATTTTTATTAAAAACATAGCATACAGGGAACAGAAATTAACATATTCCCAATTATCACAATTCTTGTTTTATTTCATAATCCTTTCATAAACATTGAACATTATCCTCTTCATCAAACACAACACATCGACAAGTTAAGCTACAGCGTCATTGACACTTTCATTTATTTAAATCAGATTGTTTGGATTTAAATCGATTTAGTTGATTTTTATTTCCATTTTATAAATTATTCACCAGAGGATACTTTTTCTCACACAACTTCTTCAGATGAGAGGAACAGATTACATTGTCAGCAGTTTGTATCAAAGGCTGCCCAAAGAATGGACACAAATAACTGATACTAAAACATTTACCTGTGTTAAACATTTCAGTCTTTGAGGTGATATGGGGGAAGAATTTCAGAATACATTTGGCATAGAATAGACATTTGGCATAGATATAAATAGAAAGGAATCATTGAAACTAGGGCTGTCACGATTTTTTAATTTAGAAATTGATTAATCATCGCAAATAATGGATAATAATCGATTAATCGTAACTAGATGACCCCCTCTCCCTCTCTCTGAAGTCGATAAAAAATAAAGTTCAAGTCAGTTGACCTACCTCCGGTAAACAACGAAGACGATCTTCTTTTAGGTACATTCAAAGCTTTGATGTTCTGAACTTCTGAACCGTCAGTGTAATAATCAAGACCGGTCGGCAGTTGCGAACTTCGCAACTGCCGACCGGTCTTGATTAGTACACTGACGGTTCAAAAGTTCAGAACATCAAAGCTTTGATGAATGTACCTGAAAGACAAATGCTTCCAACGGCTTCTTGGGGTTTAACATCGATGTTCTTAACTCTTTACCTTTAGAAACAGTAGTTTTTTTCATCAAATTTTCTTTTTATTATTAAACGTCTAAAGCGAGATACAATTTATCGATTATTCGACAACAAAAAATATCAATCGATTTTGCCGTGACCGATCAACAATCGATTAATCATGACAGTCCTAATTGAAACTTGTCTTTTCTCACAGTTACAGCATTGCTGGAAGGAGAATGATTTCTTGAAAACCATTTTTGATCACTGATCGTTGTTCTCAAGTTGATTTCGTGTGTTTGATGGGTTCATTGAAAGATTATCATATATATGGATTAAAATCTAGGTTCACTTTAATATAATTTTATTCATATTAGCTGAAAATTATATAAACTTATAAAACTTATTCAGGAATATTTAACTTATCTACAGCACGCGGGGGCGCGGTGGCATCGTGGTAACTGGTTCTTGGCAGATCACCGAAGTTAAGCAAGGTCGAGCACGGTTAGTAGTTGGATGGGTGACCATTTCAGCAACTGATTCGTGCTCCCGCGTTGTGTCCTTGGGCAAGGCACTTAACCCCGATTGCCTACCTGGGGGCACGATGATGCTGTGTACTAAGGCGTACTGCATGCCGATGGTGCGCATGTCTTCAACCAATCTAACCCTGCCTGTGCCACGGTGCAGATTTCAGAGTTCCGATGTTGGGGAGCTGACAGCTGCTTGTCGCTGCTTGGTGGTTCTCTCGGGGTACTCCGGCTTCCTCCACCCGTAAAACTGTCACCTACATGATGTGACCCTGGCTGTTAATGTGTCGTTAAACCCTAATAAGTAAATAAATAAATCTATCTACAGCACTTTCCAGCTGTCAAGACACAGTGGGATGTATATTCCCACTCCATAGATTAGTTCTGTCATAAACAAGGGCTAATTACTGTATTTCAACAGTTAATATGCACTCCATCTTGTTTCAGATCATTTCCAAGTTGTTTTGAAAATATTCCAGGATATTTGTAAATTTTTTATTTGGATTTTCCTAAAGGGAAAATCTATTTGTTATTGCAAAGATTATTTTTTTAATTTTTTTTTTTATTATTCTTCCACACTTTTATTTTCAGTATTTCTCGAAAACGCTTTGAACGATTTTTTTTAAAGTTTCTGTACTCATAAAGGGTCATAAGTTCTAACTAATCGTCACATTCCCATTTTTCTGAAAATGGTTTAGTTAACCTTTTAACAAAAATAGTCGGCAGCTCATATCTTTGGACTGGAAAGGGCGATTGACTTGAAATTTTCTCAGACATGTCAGCAAAACACCCCTCTATCAGCCTATGGTACAAAAATGTATGTAGTTAACACCTTTCTGCCAAAACATTTTTCAAAACGAAAAAAAAATTCAAATTTTGACCATTTTTGAACTCAATCTCGGGACAGGGATATGCTGAACCAACTAAAATGGCTTAGAAATGAAGTCTGTATCACCGAATTGTAAAAACCATCGAAAAAATTTCGATTCGAATTTCCGACAATCCAAAATGGCGGCCGAAAAATCGAATTTTTATTTTCGGTTATTTATGCGTTTCAGGCCATTTAGAGACGAAAAAATTTTTTTTTTGCACCAGAAAAATTTTCGGTTTGGACTTAGAAATTTTCGACCAAAAGTCGGAAATTTTTGTTACAACAGGGCTACTTTGCCGTCACAGTACTCAACAACGGGGATGATTTGAAAGCTTCTAAGGGTAAAAATGTTGAATGCACAGTGTACATGAACAGTTATCGTCTTTTGGAATTGGAGTTGTTCTTCGTTTGGCTTCTGCTGGCAGTCAAACATGGCTTCGGGACACTCTGACCAAAAATTGAAAAAAATTTTCTTGTGTTTTTTTTCATTTTATTATGTCTAGATTCTTTAGTTCTCATAAATAAAACCATCCGCATATTGTGGAAAATGTTTTTCCAGCCAAAACCACCCAAAAACGCCCAAATGTGCGGGAGCTGATATCTTTGGGCTGGAAGGGGCGGTTGACTTGCAGTTTTCACAGGAATGACTGTAATACACTTCTCTATTAATCAAGGGCACAAAATGGTAGTTGGTTAATACCTTTCTGCCAAAACCTTTCATGAAACCGAAAAAATTAAAGTTTTTATTTGGTATCGAGCTCCCTTAGGTCTTGCTGAGAAGAACAGTGAGTGAAACCACTAAGGAAAATCCTGTGTATTGTTCCGAAGGTACAATCACATCCTCTAGTTTAAATCAATGATTTAAAAAAAAAATTCATTGGTTTTAAATCATGATTTAAATCGATGATTTTATCAATTGATTTAAATCAGCCAACCCTGACCTTGGAAAATGGGAGTGGGTGCCTGAAAATGTTGAAATAAACAAAATTGTGGTGGGAGCTGAAATCTGTCAAAATGAAAAAAATAATAGCCTGACATTCCTAGAACCTTTTCTTAGCCTGCTCCCCTCTCCCCTCCCCCACTGGCCCACAATTTCCAACATTTTACATTTTTTGTCTGGAAATGTCCAACTGTTGAAGTTTGGGACCAGAATTTTGGATGGTGTGGGGGGTTCAGACACAACAGCTTATGAATTTTGCTGTATCAAATATGGCATATGAAGTTAAGGCCATCATTTCCCACCCAGCATAAAAAAATATCGCCACATGTAATGCCCTTACAAATTATAAAATGAGGCAACCTGAATGTTTGCCTTTACTTTTTCAGGCAACCTTTTTCAGAAAACCAGTTGTCTGATTTTTTCATGCAAGAGAAAGATAAAATACTACTGATCCAGGGTAGGATTTGTTTTAAAATTTTTGTTTAGGATTTTTTGTCCTATCTCTTGAAATTGATTAGCAAATGGGTGTAATTGTTTAGCAGTTTTCATTTATGATGGTTACACCCTCAAAAGTACTAAAATAAGTCAACAATTACATGTATAATTAAATCATGTTTCAATCAACCAAATAAAATAAAACAAACTAACATAGCAATGTCACACTCACTGGGACATGAACTTTAAAGACTCCACTAGTCTATATGATGAACAACATACCAGACTTTCTCCCTCCTGGCAGGCATCATGCTGATTGTGCCCTCTACATATTTCCTGCCAGTCTCCCACCCAAACTAAAAAAAATTGGCAAACAGTAATGGGGAAACGGGGAACAGCGGTGTATGAAATATGGTGGCAGTCACATAACAAGGGCATGCAATGCCACAATCCTGAAATACTCCAAAATCAGTTCATGTTCATTGACGAGTTAATAAGGCTTTTGTTTCGGTCTCTTACAAATTTGTTTCACATACTAAATGGGAGGGGGGGGGGGGGGGGGGGGTCAGTAAGTGGGGCGAATTTATAGTGGTATGAAACCTCCTGACATAGTGGTTTGAAACCTCTTGGGATGAACCAGTAGTGGTACAAAAGTGTACTGGGACGAACTTGTAGTGGTACAAAACCTCCGGACCCCATTATAAGAATAATTTTTTTGTATTAAACCTATGAAAAAATACTAGGGCGAACAGACCATAGGGCGAATGAACCCGATACCTAGGGTAAAAGGACCCACATTTAGGGCGAACAGACTCGGGGTGAACATGTATTCAGGAACGGACCCGATACCTATTAAAAGACAAAAATGCCTTAACCATTTTTTTATATTTTTAGTTTTGTTTCACACGAAGTGGGTATTTCTACATGTTAAGGTTATAACCACTGGGCACAATGTAGATAATTAAAACCTGAAAACTTGGGTGAGAAGGTTGCATGTTCTGTTTACAGATTATTAAAGAGCTTTATTTTTACACCGAAAACCAGAACACTCTAGATGGTCTTCTTTCCTGGAACAGCTCAATGACCTCCAAGCAAAGTACAGTTGATTGGTTGGTTAGCAATCATGTGTTTCTGTATGCCATTCACATTTGTGAGTGGCTATTTTGAACAACATCTCTCGTAGTTACAATGTGCCGAAAAAAGCATCCTTTGTAGTTATGACGTGCCTATATACTTTGCCAGGAGAACAAAGAGGGATAATCCTATTCTGTTTACAGAAATACATGTGCATAGCACTTTGCGATCCTATTTTATGGAACTGATACGCATTAGAGGAAAATTCCATCGCAAACTTCGATGCGAAACCGAACAAATCCTACCCTGTGATCAGTTTACGAGTGTAGTTCAAATGGTGGGGTAAGCAACCCAGAACACTACTGCCTATACAGGCCTGTTGCAGGTCTAAAAAATTTATCTCCATTTGTGACAATCTGTTTTGATTCTCGTGAGCTCCTGTTGCAAGAATCATTTTGTATACCCCCGTAAAGAGTTGTGGGGGGGGGGGGCGTGGAGGGTGTACTGGAATCACCTTGTTAGCTCACCTGACTGAAAGTCAGAGTGAGCTATTCTGATCACTTTTTGTCCGTCGTCTGGCGTCCGTCGTCCGTCGTGAAGGTGGTGTTTAGGCCCTTTTCTCCCAAACCACTGGCCGCATATTAATGAAATTTCATGTGCTTAGGGGTTATATAAGGGCATTTTGATTTTTTGTCAAATTAGGTTTCGGCTCATATTGAGTAGAGGGATTGGGCAAAAATGCTCCAATTCTTAAAAAATCTTCTTCTCAAGAACCAGTAATAGCAGAGACTTGATATTTGGTATGCAGCTTCCTTTTGAGGTGTAGACTCAAGTTTGTTCAAGAGAAGTTGGAGGGGCTATATTTGAAGATGTTAAAGGAGGGCCAAAAATTTTGGCCCCGCCCCAAATTTCTATTTTCCAAACCGCGAGGCCGATTTGAACCAAATTTTACGTGAGTGCTTATTGGGTCATAAGTACCTAATTTATGCAGAAATTTTTTTTCCCATAGCCCCGTGGGAACCACAGGAGCTAAAAATAGAAAAAAATTCAAACGCCCATATCTCCAAAACTGCACGGTACTGAGAATTCTTATTTGTTGTGAAGCTTCCTTAGGACCAACAGAGTGGAATGGTAAAAAAAAATTGCCAACGGTTTTATCATGGGGTACTTTTTGGGGACTTTGAAAAAGTGCTGAGTCAGCAAATTAGAAAATTTTGGACCAAAATGTGGAAAAAATTTTTTTTTTTTTTTTTTTTATGCGTTTTGGTCAATTTTAAGAGAAAATTTTTTTTTTTTTTTTTTTCCCTGAAAATTTTGGACCAAAATCCGAAAATCTTTTTTTTCGTTTTTTCTGCGTTTTGGTCAATTTTAAGACAAAAAGAAAAAAAAAAAATTTTACCCTGAAATTTTTTTTTTTTTTTCCCTGAAAATTGGGGGTCCGGGTGGGACTTAGAAATTTTGGACCAAAATCCAAAAATGTTTTTTTTTCTGTTTTTTATGCATTTCTCTCAATTTTAAGACCCCAAAAAAATTTTTTTTTCCCCTGAAAATTTGGGATCCGGATTGGACTTAGAAAATTTTGGGCCAAAATCCTGAAAATATTTTTTTTGTTTTTTATGCATTTCTCTCAATTTTAAGACAAAAAAAAAAATTACTTTTTTTTCCCTGAAAATTTGGGGTCCGTGTGGGACTTAGAAAATTTTGGACCAAAATCCTGAAATTTGTTTTTGTGTTTTTTATGCATTTCTCTCAATTTTAAGACAAAAAAAAAAAAAAAATTTTTTTACCCTGAAAATTTGGGGTCCGGGTGGGACTTAGAAAATTTTGGACCAAAATCCGGAAATTTTTGTTTTTTTGTTTTTTAGGCATTTGCGTCAGTTTTAAGACAAAAAAAAAAAAAAAAATTTTTACCCTGAATATTTGGGGTCCGGGTGGAACTTCAAAAATTTTGGACCAAAATCCATAATTTTTTGTTTTTTTGTTTTTTATGCGTTTCTGTCAAGTTTAAGACAAAAAAAGTTGGTTTTTTTTACACCGAAAATTTGGGGTCCGGAAGGGACTTAGAAAATTTTGGACCAAAATCCGGAAATTAGTTTTATCGTTTTTTATGCGTTTTAAGAAGAAGAAAAAAATTTAGGCTGAAAGTATTTTGTTTGGGGAAAAAAATCTGTTTTTTATGCGTTTATCTCAATTTTGGGACGTAAAAGTGCAGGAACTGAAAATAGAAGGAAAATCCTGTGTATTGTGTGGGCACAATCGCTTCATCTAGTTGGTATATGCTTTTCTTAGGAGGGGCATATGCAGCTTATTCAAGTCAAGTCCCTGGTTTGATATTTAGACTACCATGTCAGGTGAGCGCCCTCAGGCCCCCTGGGGCCTCTTGTCTGTCTATCTGCCCACCTGTCCATCCATAATTTTGTCCGGAGATTTTCACAGACGTTTATGGACCATTGTCATCAAAATTTTGTTTGAATGTTCACCACCATGAGAATCTGCACTCCTGCGATTATAGTTCCGGTTGGACTATTTATGCCAGAGTTATGCCCTGTTTTCACATGTCTTTAAATGCTAGAATTTTGTCCGGAGATTTTCTCAGATGTTCATGGGTCGATTCCTTTGAAACTTAGTAGGGATAGTCACTACCATGGTAACCTGTGCACCAGTGATTATAGTTTTGATCAGACTTTTTTTTGTGCCAGAGTTATGCCCCTTTTCATCTTAGAATAATTAATTTTGTCCAGAGATTTTCTTGGATGCTTTTGGGTTGATTCCTTTGAAACTTGGTATGGATATTCACTACCATTGGAACCTGCACACCAGCAATTATAGTTCTGATCAGAATTTTTTGCCAGAGTTATGACATTTTTCGTCGTAGAATGCCTGAATTTTGTCCGGAGATTTCTTGGATGTTTATGGGTTGATTCCTTTTAAACTTGGTATGGATGTTCACTATCATGGGAACCAGTGCCCCAAGTGATTATAATTAGACTTTTTTTTGCCAGAGTACACCCCTTTTCATCTTAGAATGCCTGAATTTTGTCCGGAGATTTTCCTGGATGTTTATTGTCGATTCCTTTGAAACTTGGCATGAATGTTCACTTCCATGGGAACCTGTGTACCTGTGATTATAGTTTTCATCAGACTTTTTTGTTACCAGAGTTGTGCCTCCCTTCATCTTAGAATAATCATAGTGGGGCCAGTGGGGGGTATGGACAGGCCCATCTGGGGCAGTCACACCTCTAGTTAGTTCCTAAATAGTTTAGAATTTGATAGTACAGTTATACCCTTGTGAGTATAACCAATATATATTCCATAGCAAAAAGCAAAGCTCATATTTATACATTTACATGTACTTCAGTTTAACCCTTAAGTTCCAATTTTAGAGAGTTTCATGTAGAGCAAATGTCCCAACAGGCAGTCTTTTGGTGGTCTTGTTGATAGAAGTTACAATACCTTAGCAGTGGTTTATAGTGAAGTCTTGGCTGCCTGTATGGGCAGCCAAGACTTTACCAGACAGTACTGCAAAGTCAAAGTGTTAATTATTATGATGCTGATGGAAGTTACAATACATTGGCAGTGATTTCTACTCGTGAAGTCTTCGTAGCTGTATAGGCAGCCATGACTTCACTAGACAATACTGCCAAGTCAAAGGGATCCTCTGCCCCTAGAGAGAATCCCTGGCCTGGTTAAAGCAATGTGCTACATGTGGAATGGCGAAACTTTACAGAATAATTGCCAGCAGACTACTGATGTGCAACATGTATATTAAAGGAGGGATTCATCAATTTTGTTTTTAGTTACTTCCCTTGATCAACCAAGAAAATTTAGTATATTTATGAGGGAGGGTACTCATATGGTGGAATAAACTCCCACATCTTTTAGTTTTTCAGTCGCCCATACAGAATTACTGCCAACAGATTGCTGATGTACGACATGGATATGGATAATAGAATTCTTCAATTGCTTTTGGAGTTACTGCCCTTGTCTGACTTGACAATTTAATGAAGATGGATACTATGATGGTTGAATCGACATTTCTTACTCTTTTGAGTTTTGGGCAATGAAACTTTAAAACATTATTATTGATGGTTCACCAATGTGCGTTTATGGATGTAGATGATGGTACTTGGGGAGAGTTTCTGCTCTTGTTTGTTTTCAAGTTACTGTTCTTGAAAAGCTTACCCACATTGTGAAATCAACTGTTATTACAGTTTTAATTTTAAATTTTATTGATGAAATGATTTTTGTTTGAGTTATGGCATATCACATTTCAAGACTTGAATAAGTTACTTCCAGTTAGATACTAGCTAGGTGTGATTTTTGAATAGATTACCGGTAAGATGATGAACTGCTGAATACCATAGCCATTCTGGCCACTCTAGTCAGGTCCAAAGCTAGGATCACAAAATTTTCTGATATGGTGGAGGCAAGAGTTAAAATTTTCTGACATTGTTCCCAGTACGTAGATGCCAGTAGAAATTTGAAACCTTACTCAATATAATTCTTTAAAACAATAATAAAGGAAACAGGAGGAAGCATTTTCTTTATTATTATTATTTTAAAGAATTACTTTCATTTAATGATAGTAATTCATGAAAAAAATAATAACAATACACACAATTTTTTTCATGGATATCAGGGCCTAAAATACATGCAAGAATCAGAATCATTTCTCGTAAATGATTCTTGCAAGGAAAACAGTGAGAATCACTTTGATTCTAGCAAAATGTTCATTTGATTCTAGTGTTCAACCGATGATCAGAATCGGCCACTCCAATCGGCTGATTGTGGGCAATCGGATGACAACAGCAACAGCTCCTGAAACATAGGTTCAACCAATTGTTGCCAAGTATTTTTTGTGATGATTCATTAACCACATCGTATTGTCTTCTGCAATTGTTCAGTTTTTAATGTAAAATAATGTCAATGGTACCATTCAATGAAATTGAAAAAGCACCACAATGTGTATTCTTAATCTCTCTAGACACTCCTTTACGGGATATACAAGTTAAACGATATGTAAAGCTTACAATTGAGCATACTTGCAGCAATCGCCAGTTCATACTGGAAAAGTGAAGGTTTCACTCTATTGACTTAGGTCACAGTAAAAATTACCAATTGCACGCACTTGGGTGGTAAGCGTGGCTCTGAGAGCTATGTTTACCGCCCAAGTGTGTGCGACTGGTAATTTTACTGGACCTGAGTCAATGGAGTTTAACATTGTGAAATATGTTTAATTTAATGTAGTTTTTTTTTTCGAGTCTCAACTTATCTAGTAGTAAACTGGCTGTAAACCCTTAAAATAAGTTCAATTGAATGTAGTTCTTTCGAGTCTCGACTTGCCTAGTAGTGCACGGTATTACAATCGGAATCTGCATCGGAATCAGCCGATTGTGAGCTCAAATAACCTGTAATCGGTCAGCGGCCATTTTTGTAATCAGTTGAACACTATTTGATTCTTGTCATAGATTGTGAAGGTGTCCTTAAAGGCCTTGAGAATTCTACGTATTTTTTCCTTTCTCATAACAAGGTAACACTTTGACTGAACAGTGTAGTGTTGAAACAATTATTTGACTGGTCATAGTCTATGTGATTTGTACATGTAGTCGATTACAAAATTGCCCATTGATTAGTCAGAACCCACCCAAATCTACTAGTCGGAACCCTCCCCAATCTTCTAGTCATCATCGGTTTTATGTCATGCCACATCAAAGACTGGGTGATCAGAAAATGACCCCGACTGAAACATCTGTCAGCGACAGTGCTTTTAATGTGCCACTTGACCTCATGGGTCACCGGCACATGTAGTCTCTGTATGACTCTTATGACCTCAGGCCTACATTGACTCAGCCCAAGCCCAGCTAGGCCTGAGATGGTAAGGAATCTTACGAAGACTTTAGTGCTTATTTCCCAAATTCCCACCTGCTATCACTGTATGCCTCTATTGCTTTTCCACGTACAAATTTGGTATTTAGTACATGATGTCCCTGAATGATCATACAAAAGTGAGCGAGTTTGCATTGATAGTTCCTTAGCCAACAGCAGAAGCTCATCTCACTAAAACAATTTTGTTTATAGCCTTACATAATTGGAAATGATGAAAATAGTTGTAACCGATCAATTTATATTCGGAAACCATGAGGAGTATGAATAATGGTTGTTGACTTGAAAACAAGCCTGAAAATAAGCAATCGGTCATTTGTAGAATGAGGTCCTCAGAGGGTGAATTTGCTGATGCTATCCCATGCAGTGGGCCAATTTATCCTCTGGGTTCCTCTTTTTGTTTGGATTTGAGACCCTGATTCAGATGGAGGTTCACAGAGGGTAAATTTAGTGATGCTACCCTGCTGTGCAGAGTAGCATCACCAAATTCACCCTCTGGGGACTTCATTTTACAGATGACAGTTATTCTTATTTTCTGGCTTGCTTGCAAAGCATTCTGTTATGAATTTGATCCCAAGATATTGGTGAGGCAGGAGAGAGGGGTGTTAACTAATCAGCTAGTACTCAATGGCAGGTAACTGGTCGACTAGCAAATTCACTTGTCGTTTCAACATAAGAACAGTGGTGTCTGGTGAAGTCTTGGCTGCCTATATGCCAAAAGCAAGACCTACAAAAGCCAGTATTTTGGAACATGTGTTCTGCATGGTCCATGTGAGACAAGAAACTCACCAAAATTGGAACTAGATCCTCAAAGTTCAAATTCTAATAAATATTCATTTATTGAGTTCAAATTATTGAATTTAAATATCGGTGTGTTGAAGTAAAAATCAATAAGCATTAAACTGGCAGTTAGACATCAAACAGTGGTGTTGAGTACTGTTCTACAGCTGGGTGATGTCATGTTCAGAGTCCTTTGACTTTTGGTGAATGGTGATAGTCTAGAGCTTGAAATGTTTGCCTCTCCATCTATCGACTACAGAAATTAAGCATTGGGAGTTCAAAATAAGCACACCTCTTGCATGTGATAGATCAGTTAGCAGTCAGTGAATGATTTGATTCTGAAATCAAAGCATCAAGATCCTTGAAAAGTTAAATCTTGAACAAGAGTTGAAGCAATCAAAACACCTTGTATCATGAGAAAAACATACATGACATGTCCATTTCGGTGACAGTTTGATACACTATCAGGCCTTGTGCATAACCTTAACTATACAGGTTGGCACATGCTAATTATGTCTTCCCTTCACTGAAGGGAGACATATTGTTTTACCCTGAATTCTTTTCCTTCTTGTCGTTGTTCTCATACAACCGTGTCCAGGCCAGAACTTTTTAGCTCACCTGACTGAAAGTCATGGTGAGCTTTTTAGCTCACCTGAGCGAAGCTCAAGGGGAGCTTTACTAATCACTTTCTGTCCGTCGTCCGGCGTCCGTCGTCCGGCGTCCGTCGTCCGTCGTCGTCCGTCCGGCGTTAACTTTACATTATCGACTTCTCCTCCTAAACCACTAGCCCAATTTTATTCAAATGTTGGCTAAATGTTTATTACCTAATGCCAATTCAGATTTGTTCAAATGAAGTTGCCCCTCCTCCTGGGTGGTGCCACGCCCCCAAGGGGCACCAAAATCTTTGTAAATCTTCTTCTCATGAACCAGCAGTAGCAGAGACTTGATATTTGGTGTGCAGCTTCCTTTTGAGGTGTAGACTCAGATTTGTTCAAGAGAAGTTTGTGGGGCTATACTTGGCGTTGTTATGAGAGGGGCAAAATTTTTTGCCCCGCCCAAAATTTCTATTTTCCAAACCGAGAGGCTGATTTGAACCAAATTTTATGTGAGGGCTTATTGGGTCATGAGTACTTGATTTATGCAAAAAAAAATTTTCCCGCAGCCCCGTGGGAACCGCAGGATCTAAAAATAGAAAAAATTTAAAACTCCCATATCTCCAAAACTGCACGGCACTGAGAATTTTTATTTGGTGTGCAGCTTCCTTAGGACCAACAGAAAGGATTGGTAAAAAAAAATTGCCATCGGTTTTATCATAGGGTACAGTTTCGGGACTTTGAAAAAGTGCTGAGTCAGCACTTTTTAACGCTGTAGGCAATGGGAAAAACATTAAAAAATCTTCTTCTCCAGATCCAGCAGGCAGAATCTTTTGATATTTGGTATGCAACATTGTAGGGTGGATCTGATTCAAGTTTGTTCAAATCGGCCCCCTGGGTTCATATTTGGGCTCAGTATAGGAGCCCGATTTCGAACTTAGTGCATTTCAGGCAAATTTCTTAAAAAATCTTCTTCTCCAGATCCAGCAGGCAGAATCTTTTGATATTTGGTATGCAACATTGTGGGGTGGATCTGATTCAAGTTTGTTCAAATCGGCCCCCTGAGTTTATATTTGGGCTCAGTATAGGAGCCCAAATTTGAACTTACTGCATTTCAGGCAAATTTCTTTGAAAATCTTCTTCTCCAGATCCAGCAGGCAGAATCTTTTGATATTTGGTATGCAACATTGTAGGGTGGATCTGATTCAAGTTTGTTCAAATCGGCTCCCTAGATTCATATTTGGGCTCACTATAGGAGCTTGAAATCGAATTTAGTGCATTTCAGGCAAATTTCTTCAAAAATCTTCTTCTCCAGATCCAGCAGGCAGAATCTTTTGATATTTGGTATGCAACGTTGCGGGGTAGATCTGATTCAAGTTTGTTCAAATCGGCCCCCTGGATACATATTTGGGCTTACTATAGAAGCCCGAATTCGAACTTAGTGCATTTCAGGCAAATTTCTTAAAAAATCTTCTTCTCCAGATCCAGCAGGCAGAATCTTTTCATATTTGGTAAGCAACATTGTGGGGTGGATCTGATTCAAGATTGTTCAAATCGGCCCCCTGGGTTAATATTTGGGCTCAGTATAGGAGCCCGATTTCGAACTTAGTGCATTTCAGGCAAATTTCTTAAAAAATCTTCTTCTCCAGATCCAGCAGGCAGAATCTTTTGATATTTGGTATGCAACATTGTAGGATGGATCTGATTCAAGTTTGTTAAAATCGGCCCCCTGGGTTCATATTTGGGCTCAGTATAGGAGCCCGATTTCGAACTTAGTGCATTTAGGCAAATTTCTTAAAAAATCTTCTTCTCCAGATCCAGCAGGCAGAATCTTTTGATATTTGGTATGCAACATTGTGGGGTGGATCTGATTCAAGTTTGTTCAAATCGGCTTCCTAGATTCATATTTGGGCTCACTATAGAAGCTCGAATTTGAACTTAGTGCATTTCATGCAAATTTCTTAAAAAATCTTCTTCTCCAGATCCAGCAGGCAGAATCTTTTCATATTTGGTAAGCAACATTGCGGGGTGGATCTGATTCAAGTTTGTTCAAATCGGCCCCCTGGGTTTATATTTGGGCTCAGTATAGGAGCCCAAATTTGAACTTAGTGCATTTCAAGCAAATTTATTAAAAAATCTTCTTCTCCAGATCCAGCAGACAGAATCTTTTGATATTTGGTATGCAACATTGTGGGGTGGATCTGATTCAAGTTTGTTCAAATCGGCTTCCTAGATTCATATTTGGGCTCACTATAGAAGCTCGAATTCGAACTTAGTGAATTTCAGGCAAATTTCTTAAAAAATTTTCTTCTCCAGATCCAGCAGGCAGAATCTTTTGATATTTGGTATGCAACATTGTGGGATGGATCTGATGCAAATTTGTTTAAATCGGCTCCCTAGATTCATATTTGAGCTTACTATAGAAGCTCGAATTCGAACTTAGTGCATTTCAGGCAAATTTCTTAAAAAATCATCTTCTCCAGATCCAGCTGGCAGAATCTTTTGATATTTGGTATGCAACATTGCGGGGTGGATCTGATTCAAGTTTGTTCAAATCGGCCCCCTGGATTCATATTTGGGCTCACTATAGAAGCTCGAATTCAAACTTACTGCATTTCGGGCAAATTTCTTCAAAAATCTTCTTCTCCAGATCCAGCAGGCAGAATCTTTTGATATTTGGTATGCAACATTGCGGGGTGGATCTGATTCAAGTTTGTTCAAATCGGCCCCCTGGATTCATATTTGGGCTTAATATAGAAGCCCGAATTCGCACTTAGTGCATTTCGGGCAAATTTATTAAAAAATCTTCTTCTCCAGATCCAGCAGGCAGAATCTTTTGATATTTGGTATGCAACATTGTGGGGTGGATCTGATTCAAGTTTGTTCAAATCGGCTTCCTAGATTCATATTTGGGCTCACTATAGAAGCTCGAATTCGAACTTAGTGCATTTCAGGCAAATTTCTTAAAAAATCATCTTCTCCAGATCCAGCAGGCAGAATCTTTTGATATTTGGTATGCAACATTGCGGGGTGGATCTGATTCAAGTTTGTTCAAATCGGCCCCCTGGATTCATATTTGGGCTCACTATAGAAGCTCGAATTCAAACTTAGTGCATTTCGGGCAAATTTCTTCAAAAATCTTCTTCTCCAGATCCAGCAGGCAGAATCTTTTGATATTTGGTATGCAACATTGCGGGGTGGATCTGATTCAAGTTTGTTCAAATCGGCCCCCTGGATTCATATTTGGGCTTAATATAGAAGCCCGAATTCGCACTTAGTGCATTTCGGGCAAATTTATTAAAAAATCTTCTTCTCCAGATCCAGCAGGCAGAATCTTTTGATATTTGGTATGCAACATTGTGGGGTGGATCTGATTCAAGTTTGTTCAAATCGGCTTCCTAGTTTCATATTTGGGCTCACTATAGAAGCTCGAATTCGAACTTAGTGCATTTCAGGCAAATTTCTTAAAAAATCTTCTTCTCCAGATCCAGCTTCAGAATCTTTTCATATTTGGTAAGCAACATTGTGGGGTGGATCTGATTCAAGTTTGTTCAAATCGGCCCCCTTGGTTTATATTTGAGCTCCGTATAGGAGCCCAAATTTTAACTTAGTGCATTTCAGGCATATTTCTTAAAAAATCTTCTTCTCCAGATCCAGCAGGCAGAATCTTTTGATATTTGGTATGCAACATTGTGGGGTGGATCTGATTGTGATTCATGAACATATTTATTTGTAAAGTTGATAGAATCTTAGACAAAATTTGCAGAAAAGATCTACTATAGAAGGGGTGGTATCCAGGGTGAACCGTTTACCCAAATCTAGCAGTACTAATGCATTATTCACACAAATCTCCGTTCAAATTTTATGACCCCTCATTGGAACACACGCATTCAGCTCATTCCAACAAAGGTCATATGCCATGTTTTCGAGACAAAGGAATAAAAATTTTAGTTATTCATGAAATTTTTAGGCAACTGTTGTCTGTTATTCACATTGTTTCATGAAATTTCAGTACTTTTAGAAGTTACCTCAGTAATCAAGGGTTAATTCCCCTTAATTAAATGTCGCCTCTAAAAAACAACCACTTTCCATATCTTACCTTTTTACCAGCATAACTGCCAAAACTTGTCAGCATTCTTCGCAAAAATCGCTATTCAAATTTTAATTTTTGTCTCTTAAACATACATGTACTTATCGCTTGTAAATACCCCATTGGGATGAGCTTTTTGAGCTCATTCCAATGAGAGGTCGCACACCATGCTTTTTGAGTCAAAAAAGCAATTTTTTTTGTTATTCCAGAATTTCGTACGTACAACACAGCTTTATGACTTCACATTAAAATGAGCTCTCTAAGCTTGTTCCAATCAACATTCACGCACTATGTCTTTCACACAAAAAATAAAATTTTCCATTTATTCAGGAATTTTGTTTGCAAGAACACTCTTACCCCCCCCCCCCCCACACACACACACAAACACACACACACACACACACACACACACACACACACACACACACACACACACACACACAAACACACACACACACATCTAAAAGTTTGTCAGCAAAAAAACAGTTACTTCAATTTTTAAATGCATTATAGGAACAACTTGCCTAATCAAATTTAAATACTTTTGCATCATTCTGTATCTAGAACAAACCATTTACCATATCTTTACGCAAAATTCTCCAGCATCATTCACAAAAAAACACCATTATTTATATATTCACATTTCTGTCTCAAAAATATACCTGATCTTCCCATACCCCTATTGGAATAAGCTGTTTGAGCTTGTTCAATGATGATAAAAAAAACTAATATTTTGGAAAATTTGTGAAAATTTTTGTTTTCTTGCATGCAAATATATACATGTAGCACATGGAAGATATCCACAGTTGGGGAGAGATGTCCAAGGCTATCTCTTCACATTCCTTGTTTGTGCTTCATGCTAAACCAGTTTGTCTGCAGAGATAAATTTGCTTTATTAAAAATCATTGGAGATTGGCCACACACCAACGATTTTAAATAAAACTAATTTTAGGTAACAAATGTTGAACTTCAAACAAAATCTATCACTCAACCAGTTAATGTTGATGAGGCATGACATGGTGAAGGTGACCTAAAATACTTCTTAGAGTCACTTTGTCAGGTGAGCGATTAAGGCCACGTTGGGCCTCTTGTTTTTTATCCCTCTTCGTCCGTCGTCCGTTGTCTGTCGTCCGTTGTCTTTCGTCCGTCGTCCTGCGTGAAGGTGGTGTTTGAGCCTCTTTCTCCTAAACCACTGGCCAAATTTTAATTAAATTTCATGTAAGTAGTGGTTATATAGGGGCATTTTGATTTTTATCCAAATTAGGTTTCGGCTCATATTGAGCAGAGGTGTGAGAAAAAAATGGCCAAATTTTTTGAAAATCATCTAATGAACCACCAGTAGCAGAGACTTGATATGTGGTATACAGAGTCCTTTTGAGGTTTAGAATCAAGTTTGTTCAAGAGAAGTTTGTCGTGCATTATTTGCCTTCGTTATGGGAGGGGCAAAAATTTTGGCCACGCCTAAAATTTCTATTTTCTGAACCGTGAGGTCGATTTGAACCAGATTTGTTATGAGATGATAATGGGTCATAAGTAGTTGATTGATGCAAAAAAAATTCTTCTCATTGCCCCATGGGAACCTCGGGAGCTAAAAATAGGAAAAACCTTAAAACTGCCATATCTCCAAAACTACACGGCACAGAGAATTCTTATTTTGTATAAAGCTTACTTTTATCCAGTAGGATAGAGTGGTTAAAAAAAATCCCTATCGGTTTGAACACAAGGTACTTTTTTTAAGGACTTTGAAAAAGTGCTGAGTCAGCACTTTTTAACACTGAAGGCAATGGGAAAAAGATCAAAAAATCTTCTTCTCCAGATCCAACAGGCAGAATCTTTTGATATTTGGTATGCAACATTGTAGGGTGGATCTGATTCAAATTTGTTAAAATCGGCCCCCTGGGTTTATATTTGGGCTCTGTATAGGAGCCCGATTTCGAACTTCATGCATTTCAGGCAAATTTCTTGAAAAATCTTCTTCTCCAGATCCAGCAGGCAGAATCTTTTGATATTTGGTATGCAACATTGTGGGGTGGATCTGATTTAAGTTTGTTCAAATCGGCTCCCTAGATTCATATTTGGGCTCACTATGGAAGCTCGAATTCGAACTCAGTGCATTTCGGGCAAATTTCTTAAAAAGTCTTCTTCTTCAGATCCAGCAGGCAGAATCTTTTGATATTTGGTATGCAACATTGTGGAGTAGATCTGATTCAAGTTTGTTCAAATCGGCCCGCTGGGTTTATATTTGGGCTCAGCATAGGAGCGCAAATTTGAACTTAGTGCATTTTAGGCAAATTTCTTCAAAAATCTTCTCCAGATCCAGCAGGCAGAATCTTTTGATATTTGGTATGCAACATTGTGGGTTGCATCTGATTCAAGTTTATCAAATCGGCCCCCTGGATTCATATTTGGGCTCACTGTAGAAGCCCAAATTCGAACTTAGTGCATTTCAGGCAAATTTCTTCAAAAATCTTCTTCTCCAGATCCAGCAGGCAGAATTTTTTTGATATTTGGTATGCAACATTATGGGGTGGATCTGATTCAAGTTTGTTCAAATCGGCCCCCTGAGTTTATATTTGGGCTCAGTATAGGAGCCCAAATTTGAACTTCGTGCATTTCTGGCAAATTTCTTCAAAAATCTTCTTCTCCAGATCCAGCAGGCAGAATCTTTTGATATTTGGTATGCAACATTGTGGGGTGGATCTGATTTTAGTTTGTTCAAATCGGCTCCCTAGATTCATATTTGGGCTCACTATGGAAGCTCGAATTTGAACTAAGTGCATTTTGGGCAAATTTCTTAAAAAATCTTCTTCTCCAGATTCAGCAGGCAGAATCTTTTGATATTTGGTATGCAACATTGTGGGGTGGATCTGATTCAAGTTTGTTCAAATCGGCCCCCTGGATTCATATTTAGGCCCACTATACAAGCCCGAATTCGAACTTAGTGCATTTCAGGCAAATTTCTTAAAAATCTTCTTCTATAGATCCAGCAGGTAGAATCTTTTGATATTTGTTATGCAACATTGTTTTTGCATCTGATTCAAGTTTGTTCAAATCGGCTCCCTAGATTCATATTTGGGCTCACTATAGAAGCTCAAATTCGAACTTACTGCATTTCAGGCAAATTTCTTCAAAAATCTTCTTCTCCAGATCCAGCAGGCAGAATCTTTTGATATTTGGTATGCAACATTGTGGGGTGGATCTGATTCAAGTTTGTTCAAATCGGTCTCCTGGTTTTATATTTGGGCTCAGTATAGGAGCCCAAATTTGAACTTAGTGCATTTCAGGCAAATTTCTTCAAAAATCTTCTTCTCCAGATCCAGCAGGCAGAATCTTTTCATATTTGGTATGCAACATTGTGGGGTGGATCTGATTCCAGTTTGTTCAAATCGGCCCCATGGATTCATATTTGGGCCGACTATAGAAGCCCGAATTTGAACTTAGTGCATTTCAGGCAAATTTCTTCAAAAATCTTCTTCTCCAGATCCAGCAGGCAGAATCTTTTGATATTTGGTATACAATATTGTGGGGTGGATCTGATTCAAGTTTGTTCAAATCGGCTCACTGGGTTTATATTTGGGCTCATCATAGGAGCCCAAATTTGAACTGAGTGCATTTCAGGCAAATTTCTTTGAAAATCTTCTTCTCAAGATCCAGCAGGCAGAATCTTTTGATATTGGGTATGCACCATGCTTAGGAGGGGTGGGGGGGGGGGGGGGAGGGGGGGAGATTCAAGTTTGTTCAAACCAAGACCCTGGGTTCATATTTGGGCTCACTGTGGTAGCCCAAATATGAACCCTAGGTCCATATTTGGGCCTAGGGTTCATATTTGGGCCCTAGGCCCAAATATGGACCTAGGGTTCAGCCATGACCCTAGGTCCATATTTGGACTCACTATGGGAGCCCGAATGATAACTTAGTTCAAAATGAGGGAATTTTCTTTAAAAATCTTCTTCAGATCCAGCAGTCTGAATGTTTTGATATTTGGTGTGCAGCATCCTTAGGGGGGTGAGATTCAAGTTTGTTAAAGCCAAGTACCTGGGTTCATATATGGGCTCCCTGTGGGAGCCCGAATTATAACTTAGTTCAATATGAGGAATATTCTTTAAAAATCTTTTTTTTCTTTTAGATCCACTGGTCAGAATCTTTGGATATTTGGTTTTAGCTTTTCTTAGGAGGAGCAGATGCAACTTGTTGAAATCAATTCTCTGGTTTGATATTTCGGCTACCATGTCAGGTGAGCGCCCTCAGGCCCCTTGGGGCCTCTTGTTTATCTTTTGATCTAGGCTTATAATATTTAGCATGTGGGTGTATCACCATGAGACAATGTGTCACGTAGCGTCATGACCCACATATGACCTTGACCTTTGATCTCAAGGTCAAATTACTGATTTTTTGGCAAGTAAGCTCTCCGGGCAAGAACTTATTTACCTTTTCACCTTGGTTTATGATATTAGGCATGTGGGTGTATCACCATGAGACAATGTGTCACGTACTATCATGACCCACATATGGCCTTGACCTTTGACCTCAAGGTCAAATTATTGATTTTTTTTTTATCTTTTGACCTAGGCTTATGATATTTGTTGTGTGGGTGTATCACCATGAGACAGTGTACCATCATGATCCACAAATGACATTGACCTTTAACCTCAAGGTCAAATTACTGATTTTTTTTGCAAGTAAGCTTGTCAGGGCAAGAACTTGTTTACCTTTTCACCTTGGCTTATGATATTTGACATGTGAGTGTATCACCATAAGACGATGTGTCGCGTACCTTAAAGACCCATATATGCCATTGACCTTTGACCTCAAGGTCAAATTACTGATTTTTTTGGCAAGTACGCCAGAACTTTTTTACCTTTTCGCCTCGGTTTATGATATTAGGCATGTGGGTGTATCACCATGAGACGATGTGTCACGTACCATCATGATCCACATATGACCTTGACCTTTGATCTCAAGGTCACATTATTGACTTTTTTTTTTTAATCTTTTGACCTAGGCACATGATTTTTGGCATGTGAGTGTATCACCAAAAGACGATATGGCACATACCATCATGACCTACATATGACCTTTGACCTCAAGGTCAAATTATTGATTTTTTTTTTTATCTTTTCACCGTGACTTATGATATTTGGCATGTGAGTGTATCAGCATAAGACAACATTGTTTCATGTACTGTTGTGATGACAGATGACCTTGATCTTTGACATCAAGGTCAAATTATTGAATTGTTCAGCTAGGTTTATGATATTTGGCATATGAATGCAACAGCCAGGCTGATGTGTCACATACTATCTTCAACTTCTTATCAACAGCCAGGCTGATGTGTCACATACTATCTTCAACTTCTTATCAACCTACCTCAGTTGTTTACTACAGGCTTGCACTACAGTGGAAGAACCTAACTTGGATAAAATGCTCTCTATTTTAATCTTTCCCAAGATTTGGGAAAGAAAAGTGGTGTAAAAACACCACGAAAAAATAAGCTAAAACTGGGTCGAGCGCCATCGGCGCACACCCAGTATGGGACGCTCTTCCATAGTACAAATCCACGACTTTCGTAAAACAGTGCGCAATGCGTCAATTCGTCATTCTTTTGATTATCCGCACACGTGGTGGATGTGTGTGCCATCTTTGCTGCAGTAACAGTGATATTTTAACTCGTCGATAATGGTTTTCCTGTGACTGGATTTATGGATCTGAAGATCGTATAATAACAGGTCTGTGTTTTATATATTTTCGTTTATATTTTCAACCACATTCTCATTGTTTATTATTTACTATTCCGTTTTCGCGAATGTTTTGTTTTCGACATCACGTGATTCGACAATTAATTTTTCGGTTGATGAATTAATTTTTGGAGTTAGGTGTCAATCTGGGACTGTCTGGACAAGATTTCTTCACTCTGTTGAGGGCTGAATTTCTGTTTTTTCAGTCCTTGTCGACCGTCTGGGTTCTGTCATGTACCCACCGGTTTTTTTCTGCCACCTTCTCCCGTAGTTGAGGGTGTTCTACTTTCTATTTCTGTTGAGTTCACCTTTTTCTTCTACTGCTCTCACCTCTGTTATTTCCAGTTCTGTTCCTTTAGGGCAATTCCTTTTGCCCTCACCTTGGTGTGTTCTCGTGGCTGTTTCTTCCGCACCCGCGGGTGGTGCAGAATGCTGTCGTTTCGGGAGCCTCCCGACTCGACCACGTCTGGTGTGAGTTTACCCCCTCCGTGGGGGATGTGCAGCTCCTCCCGCCCCCCTGGATTCGGATGTTCTTAGTGGGACACTATGAACTCCGTGGCGTTTCCGTCCACTCATTCTGGCCACATGACCAGTTTTGGGGGACCAACGTCTTTTGTGCAGCCTGTACCTTCTGCCCTGGAGACTCTCATGAGTTCCTGCTATGTTGATCCTCGGGATGTGTCACACCCCTATACACGTCTGCCTTCAGATGTTTCGGCTGCTGCCCGTCGTCCCACATCGGGTGTTTTGGAGGATCGTGACCCTTCGCTGGTTAAGAGGGTCAGAGGTGAAGCCAGTTTGCTGGTTCATTCCCCTGTCGAACCGGCCAGTACGGGCAGTGAGCTTAGGGATTGGAAACAGGCTGCTTTCTGATCCCCCTGGTGTTCTGACACCATGGGAGGCGTCGGCTGGTTTACCCACGATGGGCTATGTGTCTTCCGATTCCGGGGAAGAGTCAGACATGCTTGATGTCGAGAGCCAGCAGTTTTTGGACTTGGGGGCAGCTCTTGATTTCGTGTTTGGGTTCCTTCCGGATCTCAAACCATCTAACCAGTCGACAGTGTCAGCCAGGCCGCGATCATCGGTTGCGCACATACAGTCTATGGAGCAACCCGCTTCTGGGCGTCTTCGACCGTGCCAGTCGGTACAGTTGGTTGAAGCATTTTCTCAGCCTTGGACTCTTAGCTAAGTTCCAAGGCTATGAAGGCTCCGTTCTTCACCAGGGTTGATACCTTTTTTACCTCTGGCACGTTATCATTCCTACGATTCCGCCAATCCGTCGGTCTACCAGACTTTGACGGTTTTGGATCAGGACTCCAATTTCCTCGAGCTTTCCAAGTCCAAGTCTGCCGTCATTCCGATGACGACTCTGGAGTCCACATTGGGCTTATCGAGAGAGATGCTTGGTTTCTCTCTCCGATCATGTCGTCTCAGCTTTAGCTGCTTATCTGCCCCCAGATAAGTTTGACGAGGTACAGGCTCCTTTGCGTGTGCTGTCCAAGGCGCTCATGCATCTTACTCACACGTATGCCTGTAACACGGCTAATCTGGAATTAGTTCGAAGGGACTCTGTGCTGGACACAGGCCAATCCCTTCCTGAGGAGCAGTGCGCTACTCTTCGATCTGCTTCTTTGGCAGGTCCGCAACTTTTCCATGGTTCTGTGTTGACGGTCCGGGATGACGTCCTATGTCATTCCAAAGATCAGCTGCTGTTTCTTCAGCTTGATCAGCCTTCTAGGGTAGGCACGGGCCATTCCAAGCCTAACAAGTACCCTCTGCTTCCTCTGCGAAGCAAAGGGGCTGATCCTTCTGCCTCCGCTTCTACTTCTTACTCAAGGGGTAAGGGTAAGCATCGGCAGTCTTGAGGGAAGTCCCAGGATTCTTCATTCAGTAGAGGAGGTGTTTTCTCCTCTCGCGAGCCTCGTCGGGGTTCGAAATGAAGGTCCTCACCATCGACTCGTCCCAGGTTGGAGGAAGGATAGCAGAGTTCACAGACCGTTGGGCCACAGGCCTGGCATTCTGAAAAATGCAGGAGGGCAAAAAATCGCTCTCCTCAATCAGCTTAGGAGAGCAATTAGCTTTACACAGCATTTTAAGTATCCAGTTGAAGGAACTCATTGAAACTGAAACCAACAGACTACATCAGTGATTTTATTAACTTTACTAAGGTAAAGCGAAATCTCTTAGACATCTAGATGTCTCACTCAACAACCGAACACACACTTGACAAGACCTGTGTGTGTACCCAGACCTGTTGTCCAAGAAAGTCATACGCCTACCACTACCACCTTCAACCCCCTAAGGGGGGTTGAAGGTGGTAGTGGTAGGCGTATGACTTTCTTGGACAACAGGTCTGCTTGAATCTACAGTCACATCCTGGTGCAAGTGCTTCAAATGACAGGATAGTAGTAATGGTAGTATATTATAGTGTCAATATTCCTTGAATAATTACCACTCAAACTGTGATGTCAGTTGTTGAACTTAAAACTGACAGAAAAAAAAATATTGCTGTGACCCATTTTGATTCAAATGATTGCAACTGTGTTTGGGTATGGTTGCAGCCATTACCTTTTACCACTAAACCAGTTTCAAAATGAAATTACGTGATGTTATGTGACTTCGAAGTTAAATTACATTTTTGCTTTACAACAAAAATTTAATGTGAGCATAATACATGTAATCTCAATCATCCCAGACCAAAATATTTAGGAGGGCAATTTTTCGCTCTCCTTAATTTTTTCAGGAGGGCAGTAAGGAGAGCTAAAAAATCGCTCTCCTGAAATTGCCCAGCCTGGGCCACCATCACATCCGATCCTTAGGTGTTAGATGTTGTTTGGTCCGGGCTGCGAATATCCTTCCGAAGGCACCCCACTCTGTCCAGGGTGCCTCTTCCAACCACAGTTCCTTCAGACATTTTACGTCTGGAACTTTTGTCCACGGAGATAGACAATCTCCTGACAACGGGGACAATTGAGGTCATCAAGAACATTAGGTCAGTGGGTTTCTATTCCCGCCTGTTCTTGGTGCCGAAGAAGGATGGCCGACTCCGACCGCTTATCGATCTGAGTTTCCTGAACCAGTCTATCATTGCTCCCAAGTTCAGCATGGAGACTTTCAGGTCGGTCCTCCGTTCAATTCACCAGGGAGATTTCGCTTCCAGCTTCGACCTGCGAGACGCTTACTTTCACGTATTCATTGGGCGTTACGGAAGTATCTCAGGTTCGTTTTTCTGGGGCAAGTTTACCAGTTCAAGGCCATGCCTTTCGGCCTCAACCTGGTTCCTTGGGCCTTCACCAGACTGATGTCGCATGTGATAGCTTTCCATCGCACACAGTCCAGGGTGACTACTTCGGCATATCTGGACGATATCCTCCGGGGGCATTCCAATGCTGCCTTACTGGAGTCGGATGTTGCCACTCTGTTGAGCTTGCTCACGTTGCTAGGTTTCAGAGTCAACGAGGGGAAGTCAGATCTGGTCCCTTCTCAGTCGTTTTATCATCTGGGGATGGCTTTCCGCACACAATTCAATTTAGTGGCGGTTCCCCAGGCCAAGGCTGTGATTCTCTCAGCTTTTGCTCTGACTCTGCCCCAGTCCACTTCCACGATGGCTCGGAGTATTCTCCGGCTAATCGGTCTCTGCTGTTCAGTGACGGATCTCATTCCTCTAGGTCGGCTGCGTGTCAGACCTCTCCAACACTTTCTGCTCAGTCGTTGGAGGCCGAATGTAGATTTTCTGGATCTGGTGCTTCAGTTTCCAGAATATCTTTATCCTCACCTTCTCCTCTGGGCAGATGTCCAATGGCTTTCGCAGGGTGTTCCGTTGGACTTACCCACGTCCGATCGCGTTCTGACGGCAGATGCCAGCGATCTCGGATGGGGTGCGACATTGGATCCTCTAGGTCTTTCCATTCACAGGATGTGGGACCAGGATCATGCAGCTCTACACATCAACCAGAAGGAGCTTCTTGCTCTTCTGAGTTTCAGGCAGTGGATCCCTTACCTGTCGAATCGCCAGGTCCTTCTGTTGTCCGACCATTCGACAGTGGTTGCTTACATTCGGAACCATGGCGGCACGCACTCTGTTCCAATGTACAAATTGGCTCGGGATCTTCTACTGCTTGCTCAGGATGTCCACACCGGGGTGGCTGTTCGTCACATTCCTGGTTGTCTGAACGTCCTAGCCGACTCCCTGTCCCGTCGGGGCAGGGTCATTTCCACCAGGTGGATGCTCCACATGGCGTGTTCCATCGATCTCTTGCGACTCGTTGGAACCATCCGGTGGACACTTTTGTGTCCCCGTGTCCAGATGCTCTGGCTTTCGCCGTGGATGCTCTGGCCCTCCTTTGGGATGGTCTTGTCGGCTACGCCTTCCAACCGGTTCCGATTCCACCTCCTGTTCTTGCCCAGATATGAACCTGCAGTCGTCGAATCCTTTTGATCACACCCGTCGCCTCGGTGGGTGTGGATCAATCTGCTCCGCTCTCTGTTAGCAGCGGTTCCAGCATGTCTCCCTCTACCTCGCGACTTTCTTTGCCAAAGTCGCCCGAGGAGGTTTTACGTTGACCCGACTTCATTGTGCCTTCGCACATGTCCTTTATCGGGTCCTGTCTCCTCCGTGGTGGTTTTTCGAGACACGCAGTGGAGTTGCTTTTCTTCTTCAAGGAGGCACTCACTCCACTGGTTTAGCCTCTGTGGCTAAGTGGAAGGTTCTTCTGTCGATGATGTGCGATCACTCTGTTGCTTCTGTCACTCCTTCGATCACACTGCTTGCGGAGTTTCTGGTATATGTTTGTTGCTGGGGGTCTCCAGCAATGGGTACATGTCCATGCTTCGGAGACATTTTTTCATATGTGATACCGCATTGTTTCGACACTCATCCTTGCCTCTCCAAGCTTGTTCAGCTCTTTTCCTTGAAAAGGCCTAGGACTTTGCAGTTTCCTCCAAGATGGTCACTTTCTTTGGCGCTGCTCTGCTTGGGGGTGGGGGGCATTCACGCCTTTATCCTGGATGAATATGCGTTCTCTCACATGCCAGATCTCTCCTGCATCCATTTCTTGATGGATTTGTCTTGCTATTCGTGCAACTTCCGCTCGTCTAGCTACTGGTGATTGTATTACCAATTGTTTTTTCTGCCACGAGGTGCATGCATTGTCTTCTTCTTTTAATAACTCTGTCATGTTGTTGGATGACGGATGTTATTCTGGCAGCCTTCTGGAGAAATGCTACATTCTCCTTTTATCTGCGACAGTTGCAGGAGCTGATAGATAGAGGACCTTGGTCCTTGGGGGCCTCTTTCTTCGGCTCAAGCTGTTGTCTATCCCAGCCTTTCAGCTTTTTTCAGGGTCAGTTCCAGCTTTGTGCTGTTACTGCCCTTTCTGTCTGTGCGTCGCACTTCACCATACGCCTCATCTTTCATCGTCTTCTCTAATGTTTGTGATGCTATGGTTTGATAGGCCTAGGGATCTCTTCCTCTGTCCACGGTCCCAGCGCTATTGAGTTATGTGTGGGTTGGTTATGTGATTCCCTCCAGCCTTTTGTCTACTCAGCCTGTAGTAAACAATTGAGGTAGGTTGATAAGAAGTATAAATTTTATAGTAAATTTCCTTTCTTATTATACCTTCCGAAATTGTTTACATGGAGGCCCTCCCGTCTTCTTATTCGGGTAAGAATCCTTCCTCCCCGCTGATCACATAACTCCAGTGTTGTTCGGCATCAAAAGAATGACAAATTGACGCATTGCGCACTGTTTTACGGAAGTTGTGGATTTGTACTATGGAAGAGCGTCCCATACTGGGTGTGCGCCGATGGCGCTCGACCCAGTTTTGGCTTATTTTTTTGTGGTGTTTTTACACCACTTTTCTTTCCCAAATCTTGGGAAAGATTAAAATAGAGAGTATTTTATCCGAGTTAGGTTCTTCTACTGCAGTGCAAGCCTGTAGTAAACAATTTCGGTAGGTATAATAAGAAAGGAAATTTACTATAAAATTTATACTTCCATGATCTTGACATTTGACCTTTAGTTTGATCTTTGTTAGTCATAAGTTGGAAGCATGGAACTAATCGAAGGGGAGACATATGTTTTAGTTCACTAAACAGTTCCCTCTAGTTAAATAATATATTTGTTTGCAATTGGCACTGTATGCCATTGGTGCACTTACCTCAACTACTGCTAACTCGTCTTGTGTCAGGTTTGTAAGTCGGGAGTTTCCAACTTAATGCTCACCACTTGAAAACAAAACTGAATGCATTAATGCAGATGTGTGTGACCTAAAGACAAACAATAGAGACTTGAACAATTCTGTGAGTCATTTACAAAGTGAAGAGAATCATGTTCGTGAGTCCTTGTCATACATTCAAAGAGACAATGCAGCGATCAACGAATCATTTATTGACCTTCAAACGCATTCTATGCGAGACAATTTATTGTTTTCGGGTCTGAGGGAAATCGAGACTGACAAAATAACCTCTGAAGATATTATTATTGACTTTATTAAGGACAAAATGAAAATTGATAAACCAATATATTTCGAAAGAGTTCATCGATTAGGAAAAAAACAACCAGGCAAAACCAGACCGATTGTGGCAAAATTCACGTATTACAAGCACAGGGAAATTGTTAGGAATCGTTCATATATCCTGAAAGATACAAATTACTTTGTTTCTGAGCATTTCCCAAAACCTGTAGCAGATTATAGGAAATCAGTAATTTGGCCCTTAGCAAAAAGTGCAAAATCGGAGGGCAATAGGGTGAAAGTGATTGTAGACCGGTTGTACATAAATAATAATCAGTACTACCCAGCCACCCCACCCCCTTATCGTGTTCTGCACCACCCATCCACCCCAGAAAACAACAACAGTCAGAGTAACTAGGATCGCCGGAGAAGACTGAAACTTAAATTCCTTTCATTGAACGTCTGTGGGCTGATGTCTAAACTCAATGACCCCGAATTTCTCGAATATATCTTAGATTTTGATGTCCTCTGTTTCCAGGAAACTAAAACTGACGAAATCGACGAAGTCAAAATTGAAGGTTTTCACGTATACAAACCCCAAAACCGACATAAATTAGCAAATATTAGATCGGGAGGGATATGCACGGCAGTAAAACTCGAGTTTAAAAACCTATTCTCCATTATTCCCGATGACGATGAAAATACCCAGTGGTTTAAATTCTCTTTCGGGAATTTCAAATCTATACTTGGGAATGTATATTTACCTTTTGAGGGATCAAAGTATAATCCTGGTGACCTACATGACAAACTGCATATTTCAGTATTGGATAAACTGGATGAAACTCCCCTTATAGCAATAATGGGGGACTTTAACTCACGATTAGGAAATTTAAATGAACTTTCCGATAACGTTCAGGAAAAAATCGCCCATTCAACAATATATGAAATAGATATTAACAGAAAATCACAAGATAAGGAGACAAATAATTTTGGTAGGAGGCTCGCTAAAATATGTGAAACCAATAACCTTCTGATAGTCAATGGTAGATTTGGCAGGGACAAAAACGTGGGTGCTACCACTTGTAAAGGTGTAAGTATTATCGACTACTTAATTTGCACACCTGAGTTCACGATGTATTTGACGGACTTTACCGTTAGAGACTTCAATGAACTATTGTCTGATGTCCACTGCCCAGTTGTTTTTACAGTTGATTGTGCTGTTGAACAAACAAACGAAGATGTTTGTAATACACATCAATCAGCGACGTGGGCTAACGGTACTTCTCCGAATCATGATGACGAAAATACAAACACAGATCTGAATCGGATTAACCCATGTGCCACAGACAAGGATATTAGCTGTCCAAAATGGGATTGCAATAAAACAGCTGAATTTCTAGAAAACATAAAGGAGACAGATATCTTAGAACTAGAAAGTAAACTTAGTGCCCTAGAATTGGAGACGAACCCGGACCCCCGAGTAGTTGAGGAAATAAACCAAGGCCTCTGCAATATATACCAGCGGGCCTGTAAGGAAACATTTGGTGTAAAAGGAAGAAATAAGGCTAGAAATAAAATAAACCAGATTAAAGTTTATAGTCAAAGAAAGAGACCTTGGTTCAGTAAGGATTATCTTGAATCACGGACAAACTTAAGGCGAGCGAGGAAATTTTATAGAATGAACCCATGCACGGACACAAAAAACGCGCTACTTGAGTGCAGAGGAAAGTTTAAAGTAACACTTCGAAATAGTAAAGTACGATATAATAGCCAACTGAGGGTTAAGCTACGACGCTCCCAAAAACAAAATAGCAAAGAATTTTGGAAAATATTCAAATTAATAGATAATAATAAAAAAGAAAATAATACGCCCTCTGTAAGAGATTTCTATGATTTTTACAGAAAATTAGAGAATGATACACCTCCTAACCAAGGTGAAGAAATGAGTAGTTGTTACCCATGTCCCAACTCTTCTGACGGCATTGATAAAACTCTTCTAAATGATTATATAACGGTCGATGAGATAGAAAGAGCTGTTAAAAAATTAAAAAATGGGAAAGCCCCTGGGTATGACGGAATCACTAACGAATTTATTAAGTCATCTCTCTCAAAGTTTATTACTATCTATCTGAAGCTCTTCAATGTAATCCTAACTACGGGTATTCTTCCAAGTGATTGGACAGTCGGAGTTATTAAGCCTATATACAAAAAGAAAGGATCCCCCCACCAGCCAGATAGTTATTGCAAAATTACCTTGCTGAGTAATATATCAAAGTTATTTACAAGTATCCTAAGTGAACGAATATATAGTTTTCTCGACGAGAACAAACTACTAAGTGAAACCCAAGCAGGTTTCAGAAGAGATTATTGCACAACCGATCGCATATTCTCCTTAACTGTAATAAGAGAATTATTACTGAGGAGCAAAAAAAACCTTTACTGTTCCTTTATCGACTTCTCTAAGGCATTCGACATGGTTTGGAGAGCGGCGTTGTGGAAAAAAATAATAGATTTACATATAGATGGAAAAATACTTAGAGTTATTAAAAATATGTATAATGATATAAAATCCATTGTTATGATCGATGGTCAAAAATCTAAATTTATCCCAAGTTGGGTCGGTGTAAGGCAAGGGGAAAATTTGTCGCCGATACTTTTTGCTATGTTCTTAAATGACCTAGAAACATTTTTGTTCAATAAAAACTGTAGTGGGTTACGATTTGAACACCCTCCACTGTCACCGAATACATGCAGCACACAGTTTTATTTGCAGCTCCTTGTACTGCTATACGCGGACGATACCGTTTTGCTCTCCAACACGGCAAAGGATCTGCAATTTACATTGAATAGTTTTTTCGAATATTGTCTAAAATGGAAACTTGAAGTTAATTTAAATAAAACAAAAATAATAAAATTTGGTACCCGCGTTGGAAAGAACGATAAATTCTATTTAGGGGGGACCGCAATTGAAATTGTCAATAATTATAAATATTTAGGCGTAACATTTTCAAAATCAGGTAAATTCACTACCGAAATATCCTCATGATGTACAGAAGCTAAGAAGGCAATGTACTCCATAATAAACAAAGTTCGTTGACAAAATCAACTGACAATTGATATTATTTTAGAAATTTACGAAAAATCTGTAGTCCCAATTCTAATTTACGGTTGTGAAATATGGGGGTATGAAAACATCTCGACAATAGAGAAACTTGAACTATGGTTCTTTAAATTCATTTTAAAACTTAAAAAATCAACTGGAAACAATTTTGTATTTGGTGAATTAGGGCTTACACCCATTGGTATTAAAATTAAGATCCGTTCCCTAAATTACTGGACTCAATTAGTATCTGGAAAGGAAAATAAAATCTCGACTATACTCTACTCAATTTTATATCTGAACCATCTGAGTGGGTTGCATACAAGTCCCTGGATTAATTACATATCTTCATTGCTTGACAAATTAGGAATGACAAACATATGGATCAATCAAAGTATTTTAAATAGGAAACATTTTAATTTCGTAATTAAAGAGAGATTTCAGGATAACTTCTTACAAGAATGGAGATCAAACATAGAAAATTCTGGAAAGTACCAGTTTTATAAGGTAATTAAACTTAGCTTTGGTTTAGAAGAATACCTCCGAAAATTGCCCCCATCTTTGGCCATCCCCCTTCTCCGTTTTCGAGTCAGAAATCATAGGCTCCCGATCGAAACCGGTAGCTGGACGGGATTAGAACTGTCCCAAAGAAAATGCAACCTATGTCAAGCTGATATTGGCGACGAATACCATTATATCCTTGTCTGTGACGAATTAAAAGAATTAAGGACTAAATACATCAATCCCTTCTACAGGCGACACCCTAGCATCTACAAAGTTCAGAATTTATTCACTAGCTCAAATACTAAACAAACTCGCAATCTAGCAAAATTTATTAGGGATTTGAAATCAATTTTACAACCTTCTCTCGGCTGACCTCATTACTTCTACCATCCCCTCCCCCCACCACTCCCTCCCCAAGCTAAATTTACAGAATTGATAAAATTACAAGATTAAATATGTGGAAGAACAATACCGTCGTCGTGCATATCATATTTATGTAACAATGGCCTTCAACAGCATTTTGCTCAATATCGCCTGTGCAAAAAAGCTTGCTAAAAACATTAAACACCTTGCATTTCTGAGATCGCCCTCCCGCAATTACAGATGCAACTTTCACCGTAAGGAGAATCCTCCTTGCCATTTTTCGCCCATAGCGTGCATTGCGGGAGGAAGAATTCTGGGGTAAATGTAATGTGTCGAATCATTTTAATATGGTACATATTGCATCGCGATATATTAATAAGCATGCAGATGAAAGAAAATAATTTTAAAATTGACTCGAAAACCCTGCATGCAATATGATGCCTGTTCAACTTATCATATGAATAGCTACAATACTTACAGTTATTGGAGGCTGTAATGTAATTAATTATATGGACTGGAGCCCGATGGACTGTATCACGAAAGAAAGAGCACGTTGTGCACTTTCAGACAGGATACAGTCGATCGAATTCCTAACTAAAATGAAAAATATTGATTGATTACAAATACCATGGCGGATACGATAGAATATTTAAAAATCAGAATCCCCCCTCCCCCCCCCTCCCCCCCCCCACCTTCGACAGAATGCGAGTACTTGACCATTTTAAAATTAAACGCCTGTTGAAACGCTCGAAAGCCAAAACATCTGTTCCCCATACATGTATCTTATATTTTGTTATTTCATGTAATAACCACCACGGACCTGCGCGATCTTGTTTTGTTTTGTAAATTACTGTAAAATGTATTACGTTTACACTTTACGCCATAGCAATGGTTAAAAGTGGAGAAATAAATTGAAATTGAAAAATACTGCTCAGTGGTTTTCTCCAGGTACCTCCTCCATCAGTAAAACTGTTCAACACAGTATGACTCTGCTGATGCAAGTTTTGTTAAACAATAATAAAACAAACAAAACAAACATTTGTCAGTGGCATTCACTACAGAAATCTGTTTGGTGAGCTTGATTTGTAAAACATGATAATCCCCAAAACTCACTTGAAAAGACAAAACAATGTCGAATTGTTAATTAATGTTATTGCACTCATCACCTTGTAATCACCTGTTAAAATTAGCAACTTGTTGGGGGGGGGGGGGGGGGGTGCATTTTCTCCAGCTGTGAACATGTTTCCCATACCATCTAGTGAAAAGAGAGCTTTCCAGTAAATGATAACATTCCTATAGTTGGGTATTGGTAAAGCCTTATTTGGACATGCAATTCAAGGGGCAGGCTCAAATTTAATTCAAAGAAATTGTCTTGGTCATTCTGTCATAATAAGTGAATTGATGCCTGTCAAAGATGCAAGTTGTGCTTGTCAGCGCCCAAGTCAGGTTGCTCATTTGCATGTCTGCTTCTAAAGCGATTTTCGCATGGAATAACAGGAATTCTTTTGGGTGTCTTCAGTGGCAGAATATGGAACCTTTTCCTGATGGCATTTTGGCATGATTTTTCCCATCCAAACCCCAAACTTCCCAATCTCAATCCTCATTAAAAAATTTTTTTTATTCTTCTTCAAATATTGAAGGCGTAAGTTTGACTTGAATCACTTTTTTCTGCAACAAAACATGTGCATCAACAGGCAGTTTTTAAATCCATTAGCAAGTTACATCCCAAGAACCTTGCCTAGACACAACTGCAAAGCCACAGAATATAGACTGTCTAAGTTTGGCAAAATGCACCGCTATCCTCATCAGTTAATAGTATAAAAACAATTTATTTAATTGAGATAAGCTACTTATTTCTTGTGACTGTATGTTATAAAACTTACTACATGTACTTACATGCAGTAGTTTCTGTATTAATGATCTCAGTTCAATATGAAATTAACATATCTAATTCTTTGTGTGTTTTTTCACCCAAATTCCCAATTGGAGCCTTCATGAATCTAATATTCCCAAGTGCGTGGGCCCCAGACCCTTTCCCAATGAGGGCAGAAGAATCCCTGTTTATTGTCAGTGCAGTTACATAGCTGAAGTATTTCCTCTCTTATATTGCAGGAGAATTGGAGTTGGTGCTCTGTGCAACTTAGAATAACAGAAGGATAAATGGTCAGAAAGATACAGTGACAATTCTGAAAGTGCATCAAGGGAGTTAAAAACTGTGAATACTTTATTTTTCCAGAAGAATTCATGGTAAGCATGTTTGTTGTCAACATTTCTTCATTGTAGTTATATTTACCTCAATATTTTTTATTTACCTCTTTTCTAACATGTCTAGCAGACAGTACTTGTAGAGATAAAATTTCTGACTAAATGAAAATTGTTCGCCGAAAAAATATTGCTTATGACCCCCATATTGGATTGAGCTTGATAAGGTATGTTTTGAAGGCAAAAAAAATTGTAAAAAATCATAAATTTGAACGATGATTTTTTGAAATGTTTGGTTTTATTGGGATTTAACCCTTTATCTAACACGCAGAGCAGACGACACCTGCAAACAAAATTCTTGAATACCTACATTTTTTCATTTTTTTGCGTCAAAACATAGCTTATGACCCCTCGTAGGAATGAGCTCAATGAGTTCATTCTAATGAGGGGTCATAAGCTATGTTTTTGAGATAAAAAAAGGAAAAAATAAGGAAAATTGAATGGTGATTTTTGCGAATAGTGCTGGCCGGTTTTGGCCATTACGTTGGGTAAAGGGTTAACAGCACTTTCAACAGACAGTGTCACATCGTGTCGCACTGTTTTATGGATGAAGGAAGATAGAGTATCCTGAGAGAACCACAGAGCAGTGGCAAGGAACTGTCAGACTCCCCAATGTGCCAACTCTTCACAAGCAGATGTTGAATGCAAGTGTACCATCGACTTGCAGTATGCCTTAGTATACAGTGCCATTGTGCCCCCCAGGTGTGTAATCGGGATTAGGTGCAAGGACAAAACACCCCTACTGCTGGCCAAGATCAGTCGGTTAACCTTTCTGTTTGAAGTTCAATATTTTAACTACTGAGCTACTGCGTACCAAATTTTTAAAATAGCACTGGCCTTACATGGTCATTACATTAGGTAAGGGGTTAAGCATTGATTTATTCATTGTTATTTATTTATTGAAGTTTTGAAGAAACTTTTGACAGCCAGCCAGAGTCACCTCGTGTCAGACAATTTTATGTGTGGAGGAAGCTGGAGTACCCAGAGAGAATCACCGAGCAACGGTGAGTAACTGTCAGACTACCCAACGTACTAACTCCACACAAACAGGGTTAGCATTGGTGGAAGACCAGTGCATCACCAACGTGCATTATGCCATAGTACTCAGTGTCCTTGTGCCCCCACATGGATAATCAGGATTAAGTGCCTTGCCCAAGGAAACAAAACAGTTACCCCTGGCGGGGATCGAACCATGAACCTCTCGGTTTGAAGTTCAATGCTGTAACCACTGTGCCACTGCACTCCCAGTTAACCCTTTACCTAACAAGAAAGGTGCACACAAACAAAATTTTTGAAGAATTATTTTTTTTAATTTTTGCATTAAATACAGAGCTTATGACCCCTCACTGGAATGAGCTCGAGATAATTCCAGTGAGGGGGCCATAAGCTATGTTTTTGAGACAAAAAAGAAAAAAAATAGTGAAAGTTGAATGATGATTTTTGTGTATAGCGCTGGCCAGTTTTGACCATTATTTTAGGTAAATGGTTAAGCATTAATATTTTACTGAAAGAATAAGACAGAACACAATGAGAGTGGATGATGAGGGACTGGATCAAAGACCTAAGTTGGAGTTTTTCCTGTATTTCACAAACACCTAATGTCTTTGATTCCTGTAAATGTACTCTACCTGAATTGTGTTCTATATTTATGTCACATTTGAACTTGAAGTAAGTGAATGAAGCTGACATTTTTAAAGAAAAATATCACCTTCGGCATTCTGTTTACTTGCTTGTTTGACACTGTTTGTGTCAAAGCATTTCACGCTCACCATAACATCAATTAGATGCATAATGAACAATCTGCTGCATTTTTAGCTCAACTTTGGCGAAGCCAAATTTGAGCTTATGTCATGGCCAGTCGTCCGTCTGTCCGTCAACAATTCAATACGGCTCGGGCTAGAGGCCGTATTTATGAACCAATCTTTACGAAACTTCTTGGGTACCTTTGTTATGAACGTGGGATGAGAACAAGTGTTTTGGGGTCCAATCTGAAATTCAAGTTGGCCACTGGTGGCCATTTCATACAGACTTAGGTGCAATCAGATTTTTGCGCAGAACTTCCATAAGAAAGCACTGATTTGAATAATTTTTTGTGTGAATGTTTAGTACCATGGGATACATCACATATAATACGGGTTTTTTTCTCGTACGTAAATTATGCAAATTAGACTAACTTTGATTTATTTTAGTGTTACTTTCAGCACTGTAAGTGCAAATGCCAATACGGCTCGGGCTAGAGGCCGTATTTATAAACCGATCTTTACGAAACTTCTTGGGTACCTTTGGTATCACCGTGGGACGAGAACGAGTGTTTTTGGGTGCGGTCCGAAATTCAAGATGGCCGATGGCAGCCATTTTGTACAAAATTAGATGCAAGCAGATTTTTTCACAGAACTTCCATATGAAAGTGCTGATTTGAAAATTTTTTTGTTTGAATGTTTAGTACTATGGGATACATCACATATAATACAGGTTTTTTTCTCATGTAGAAATTATGCAAATTAGATGAACTTTGATTTTTTCAGTGCTACTTACACACAGTAAGTATACATGTCAATATGGCTCGGGCTAAAGGCTATACTTATCAACAGATCTTCACGAAACTTCTTGGGTACCTCTGTTATCACCTTGGGACGAGAATGAGTGTTTCTGAGTGCGGTGCAAAAATCAAGATGGCTGCCAGTGGCCATTTTGTACCGAATTTAGGTCTAATCAGTTTTTTGTACACAACTTCTATACGGCTCAGGCTAGAGGCCGTATTTATGAACCGATCTTTACGAAACTTCTTGGGTACCTTTGTTATCACCGTGGGATGAGAACAAGTGTTTTTGGGTGTGGTCCAAAATTCAGGATGGCCACCAGCAGCCATTTTGTACCAAAATTAGTGCAATCCGTCTTTTGTACAGAACTTCTGTATGAAAGTTCTGATTTGAATAAATTTTTGTATGAATGTTTAGTAAAATGGAATACATCACATACAGTACAGGTTTTTTTCTCGTGCAGAAATTATGCAAATTTGATGAATTTTGATTTATTCAGTGCTACTTATACACTGTAAGTGCACATGTCAATACAGATCAGGCAATAGGCTGTATTTATCAACCGATCTTCACGAAACTTCTTGGGTACCTTTGTTATCACCTTGGGACGAGAACAAGTGCTTCTGAGTGCGGTCCAAAATTCAAGATGGCTGCAGTGGCCATTTTGTACCGAAATTAGGTCCAATCAGTTTTTTGTCACAACTTCTATACAGCTCGTATTTATGAACTGATCTTCATGAAACTTCTTTGGTACCTTTGTTTTCACCTTGGGACAGGAATGAGTGTGTTTTGGGGTGCCTTTGTTATCACTGTGCTATGAGAACAAATATTTTGGGGTTCAGTCAGACCCACTCAGGGACTCAAAGATTTCTTCTCTAATTTAGTATCTGACTGTCACCCACCTTGACAATACTTTACCTATACATTTGTTACAGGTTATGGTCAGTATTTATGTACAGACCGTTACAATACTTTATATGTACCTTTGTTATCAGGCCATTACCTAGATGTTTGTCATTGCTTTGTCACATACTATACATGTACATGTCTTGACAAGTTGAGCTACAGTGTCATTGACACTTTCATTTCATGATATTGTTACTCGTAGGCCACATTCCTCAATGTTTATTCTATGGTAACATTGAATATACACAGCAGATGCAGTATAAAAGGTATTATAGGATAATTGATCCGAAAATCCCTTAATGTCTTTGAATTCAGAAATGTGTTTTTGAACTCCTTATTGGAATGACCTCAACAAACATGTTCCAATGAGGGTCCATAACCTAAGGTCAAGCCAGAAAATAAGCAGACTGCCATCTGCAAAATGAGGTCCCCAGAGGGTGAATTTAGTAATGTTACCCTGCACAGCATGGTAGCATCACTAAATTTACCCTCTGGGAACCTAAATCTGAATCAGCGTGTCAAACATAAACAGAAAGAGGTAGCCAAAGGATACATTGGCCCACTGTATGGAATAGCATCAGGACATTCACCCTCCGGGCACCTCATTCTGCAAATGTCAGACTGCTTATTTTCTGGCCTGCCTATGGTTTTGAGACAAAAAAAATGGAAAAAAATTAAAGGAATTTGAATTGCAATTTTAGTGACTAATGCAGGCTGGTTTGGGCAGTTGCATTGCTAAGGGTTATTCAAAGCTTGTCTGAAAACATCTTTGGCAGATACTTAAAAAATACAGAAAATCTTTGGCTAATAGAAGGTGGTGGGGGGGGGGGGGGACAGAATATTTGTATGATGCCAATGGCACAGGAAAAATATCCCTCCCAGTTCATCTTGTGCTGGGCAAAGAGTATGTCTTCCCATAGGGGTAAGGTTCAAGGTGTTGGGGCAAAAAAAAAAAATTTTTCATGTTCATTGTAGCACCCTGAGTACTTTTTGAAGGCTCAAGTATCCAGACTGTGGAGGTATAAGTATAGCAAAATGACCCAAGAAATATCAAGGTAAGAGTACATTAACCAGTTTTAGGAACTTCAGGCCAAGCCAGAAAATAAGCAGACTGTCATCTGCAAAATGAGGTCCCCAGAGGGTGAATTTAGTGATGCTACCCTGCATAGCAGGGTAGCATCACTAAATTTACCCTCTGTGAACCTCAATCTGAATCAGGGTCTCAAAACTAAACAGAAAGAGGTACCCAGAAGATAAATTGGCCCACCGTAAGGGATAGTATCATCAAATTCACTCTCTGGGGACCTCATTCTGCAAATGTCAGATTGCTTTTTTCAGGCCTGCTTCAGGCATGAATGTATATAAGGTTTACATTTTTCAGAAAAAGTCCTCCCCAATCCATCCAGGGTTACACGACTACTATTGGGCAATAAAAAGTTCACCCAGAATTATCAAAATTTTAAATAGGCCTTTACTACTAGCATGTCAGTCATTTCAAATGTGTTGTAAATTTACTATTTTACAAATTTTAAGTTTTCTCATTGATCATTACACAGCTGTTACGCGTGACCATATGTGGACATGAGGGTTTGTACCCTGTTCTGTTTATTCCACATGAAAGTACAGTATGTTACTTGTGTTGTTTTGTAGAGTAAATTGTTTGATCCATTGATATGAGTGATAAGTGGTATTTGATGTTGTTCTCTTGTTGTTCTAACAATATGGTCACAGCTGCTGGAAGTGATAATTCCAGTTAACCAGTCAATCACAGTTTTGTCAGACAACCACTCAGCCACGAAACTCTGAATGGAAAATTTTTACATCAATTCGAAATGGCATAATTATACCCCTACAAAACGAAGTTTAGGGGGGTATATAGGAGTCAACTTGTCGGTCGGTCGGTCGGTCGGTCGGTCTGTCGTCGTCAGTCCGTTGCACATGTAAACTTGTGGTGCAAACTACTACTTCCACAGTTTTAGCCACATTTTCATGAAACTTCACAAAAATGCTTAACATGATGAGGGGAAGTACGTGACATAATTAGCTCACCTGACTGAAAGTCAGGGTGAGCTATTCTGATCACTTTTTGTCCATCGTCTGTCGTCCATCGTGAAGGTGGTGTTTGGGCCTTTTTCTCCCAAACCACTGGCCGCATATTAATGAAATTTCATGCGATTAGGGGTTATATAAGGGCATTTTGATTTTTTGTCAAATTAGCTTTCGGCTCATATTGAGTAGAGGGATGGGGCAAAAATGCTCCAATTCTTAAAAAAATCTTCTTCTCAAGAACCAGCAATAGCAGAGAATTGATATTTGGTATGCAGCTTCCTTTTGAGGTGTAGACTCAAGTTTGTTCAAGAGAAGTTGGAGGGGCTATATTTGACGATGTTAAAGGAGGGGCAAAAATTTTGGCCCCCGCCCCAAATTTCTATTTTCCAAACCGTGAGGCCGATTTGAACCAAATTTTACATGAGTGCTTATTGGGTCATAAGTACCTAATTTATGCAGAAATTTTTTTCCCATAGCCCCGTGGGTACCACAGGAGCTAAAAATAGAAAAAAAATTAAAACTCCCATATCTCCAAAACTACACGGCACTGAGAATTCTTATTTGTTGTGAAGCTTCCTTAGGACCAACAGAATGGAATGGTAAAAAAAATTGCCATCGGTTTTAATAAACATGGGGTACTTTTTGGGGACTTTGAAAAAGTGCTGAGTGAGCATTTTTTAACTCTGTGGGTAATGGGAAAAACATAAGACTACTTTTCTCCCAAACCACTGCTCCAAAAGCTTTAAAATTTCACATATAACATCTTTGGAAGATTGTTTCACATGTTTATTGAAATGAATTGCCTGGGTCGATATTTGGGCTCTCTATTGGAGCCCAAATTTTTAAATTAGTGCAGTATGAGGAGTATTTTTTAAAAATCTTCTTCTTCAGATCTTGCAATAAGAATGTTTTGATATTTGGTATGCAGCATCCTTAGGGGGGTGAGATTCAAGTTTGTTGAAGCCAAGTCCCTAGGTTCATATTTAGGCTGAAAATTTGGGGTCCCGTTGCAGACTTAGAAATTTTGGACCAAAATCTGGAATTTTTTTTTTTTGTTTTTTATGCGTTTCTGTCAATTTTAAGAGAAAATTTTTTTTTTTTTGTCCCCTGAAAATTTGGGGTCTGGGTGGGACTTAGAAAATTTTGGACCAAAATCCGAAAAAAATTTTTGTTTGTTTTTTATGCATTTTGGTCAATTTTAAGAGAAATTTTTTTTTTTTTTTTTCCACTGAAAATTTGGGGTCCGGGTAGGACTTAAAAAATTTTGGACCAAAATCCGAAAAAAATTTTTTTCTTTTTTTATGCGTTTTGGTCAATTTTAAGACAAAAAAAAAAAAAAAAAAAAATTTTCCCCTGAAAATTTGGGGTCCGGGTTGGACTTAGAAAATTTTGGACCAAAATCCGGAATTTTTTTTGTTTTTTATGCCTTTCTGTCAATTTTAAGACAAAAAAAAAATTTTTTTTTTTACCCTGAAAATTTGGGGTCCGGGTGGGACTTAGAAAATTTTGGACCAAAATCTGGAAATTTTTGTTTGTTTGTTTTTTATGCCTTTCTGTCAATTTTCAGACAAAAAAAATATTTTTTTTTACCCTGAAAATTTGGGGTCCGGGTGGGACTTTGAAAATTTTTTTTTTGTTTTTTATGCGTTTTGGTCAATTTTAAGACAAAAAAAAAAATTTTTTTTCCCCCTGAAAATTTGGGGTCCGGGTGGGACTTTTTTTGGACCAAAATCCTGAAATTTTTTTTGGTTTTTTTTATGCATTTCTCTCAATTTTAAGACAAAAAAAAAATTTTTTTTTTTACCCTGAAAATTTGGGGTCCAGGTGGGACTTCGAAAATTTTGGACCAAAATCCAGAAATTTTTGTTTTTGTTTTTTATGCATTTCGGTGAGTTTTAAGACAAAAAAAAAAAAAAAAATTTTTTACCCTGAATATATGGGGGCCGGGTCGGACTTCGAAAATTTTGGACCAAAATCCCTAATTTTTTTTTTGTTTGTTTTTTATGCGTTTCTGTCAATTTTAAGACAAAAAACAATTTTTTTTTTTCCCCTGAAAATTTGGGATCCGGATTGGACTTTAGAAAATTTTGGGCCAAAATCCTGAAAATTTTTTTTTTGTTTTTTATGCATTTCTCTCAATTTTAAGACAAAAAAAAAAAATATTTTTTTTTCCCTGAAAATTTTGGGTCCGTGTGGGACTTTTTTGGACCAAAATCCCTAATTTTTGTTTTTTTGTTTTTTATGCGTTTCTGTCAATTTTAAGACAACAAAAATTTTTTTTTTATACCGAAAATTTGGAGTCCGGGTGGGACTTAGAAAATTTTGGACCAAAATCCGGAAATTAGTTTTATCGTTTTTTATGCGTTTTAAGAAGAAGAAAAAAATTTAGGCTGAAAGTATTTTGTTTGGGAAAAAAATCTGTTTTTTTATGCGTTTATCTCAATTTTGGGACGTAAAAGTGCAGGAACTGAAAATAGAAGGAAAATCCTGTGTATTGTGTGGGCACAATTGCTTCATCTAGTTGGTATATGCTTTTCTTAGGAGGGGCGTATGCAGCTTATTCAAGTCAAGTTCCTGGTTTGATATTTAGACTACCATGTCAGGTGAGCGCCCTCAGGCCCCCTGGGGCCTCTTGTTTGTTTCCCGCTCGGTTTCAAGATGGCCGACTGGCAGCCATATTGGATTTTTTTTATGAAAACTTGTGGAGCGAACTACTTCCACAGTTTTAGCTGCATTTTCATGAAACTTCACAAAAATTATCAACATGATGAGGGGAAGTACGTGACATCATTTTTTTCCCGCTCGGTTTCAAGTTGGCCGACTGGTGGCCATATTGGATTTTTTTTTTACTTGGAAAAATTGATTGCCCCTTTTCAGTCACCCACACTAGGCAGTATGTCATGGTGGGGGTATACCGGGCAACAGACCATCTCAAGTTACATCAGAATGTAAAATAAGATTTTTCTATAAGGGGCATTTGCTCTGCTTGCATTTTTAGCAAAGCCTATTTTTCTTAACTCTTTGAAAAAACTTCTGCAAAATAAATTTTAACCCTTTATTTAAGACAAGTAAAAGATGACGTGCAAATTTTTTTCTAAATAGCAAAATTTGAATTTTGGCCTCAAAAACATAACTTATGTCCCTTCATTGAAAAAATCCTAATGAGAATGTTCCATTGAGAAGTCACAAGCTATGTTTTTAAACCTGGAAATAAACAATCCACATCATAACCCATTAACTGGTAACACTATATAAAAATGGTGATAACCCCAAAAAACAAAAAAATGTGTTGTGATTCTTTTTTGCCTTTTCTGTTTTTACTATGCCAGCCGGGCTGTTTAGTCTAACAGAATTTCTGCCGAATTAAATAGCAACAATGAACCTGCTATATCATTTTGTCGAGATCACGTGGTAGTTGTTGGTATCAGGCCTGGAAATAAAGAGCTTACATCGTAACCTCTTAACAGATTGCATTGTATAATATGTTGGTAACCTGTTGGAATTAAGAGTTGTGATGTTTTCCTGCTTTCTCTGTATTTACAATGCCAGCCATGCTGTTTACATTTTAACAGAATTTCCACAAAAATGAATAGCAACAACTCCCTCGACCATTATCCAGCCGAATACCAAAGGTCTCATGTATTATTCTTATTCTTTACAAAGTAAGAGCTGGCTGGTATGCCAGGTTAAAGGTAAAAAAATTTCAAATAGTAATTTACCTGTTGCATTGTCGCAACATTTTGTCATTAGGTGTGTCACCACAGGTGCTCAGCACAAATTGAGAAGTAAATAAAATGATACAGTAAAACTTGGTCATAGCGAAGTCAAGGTGACCGCTGAAATGACTTCGCTATAACCATTATTAGCTATATCTGTGTAACGAAATGATTCGCTATGTCCATTTCTCTGCACATGTGCATTGATGTAGGGAGAAATAAGACAAAGATAATTTTTTCAACGTGTTATATTCTGGTATGCAAAATATGATACTGTGGAGTCCACTTAATTGGATATCTCTTAACTTAATAACTGTGTTAATTGAATATAATTTCCCAACACAAAATCATTTACCATACCTCCAGTACAAAATTTACCTGTTAATTGAATATAGGTTATAGAGTAAACTTCTGTTAATTGAATAAAAAAAATTGCAACTTGTCTAGAAATTACCCTGACTCTGACCAATTTTCTTTCGTTTATAGACCTATTTGGCCTTTGTATATCCAATACAGGCATTTAATCTATTAGATCTAAATATCTCAATCTGAAAAAATATTTATATTCACTGACTTTATATGTGCTATTTAAAAAAAACAAACTCAGTTAATGTTGACTGGTGCACAGTGATGTACCTCACCGCATTTTCTGCATTAAATAAATGTCTAAATGCTGATTCTTTTATTTTGTTTTGTCCCCCCAAATATCTTTCAATTGTTGTGAATGCTTCCAGTGCTGCTGCTTGTTTGGAGGGTAAGGGTTCACAAATGTCTTTTTCATCATCATTCTCATGGTCAATGGCAGCTGCATCATTTGTGGTAATGGACTGAACTTATATCACTTTCAGTTTTAGTTTCAGTACTGACAACACAGCAGGGTATTTTTTGTTTTTAAAAATTTGATTAGCAGTTTCCATCTTGGTTTCAAAAAGTGATGATAAATAGTGAATGTAAGGCCAATATGAAAGAAAAATGGTTAGCAATTGGACATTTTTGTATAGCATTTTGCAATGTGAATCCAGCCATCAAATACCCTGCACAGTCGTCAACAGAAACTAGATCATCAACAGTTAGTTCACAATCTTTTAAATATGGTCTTGGACGAGACAGGGGTAAATCATCTTTGTCAACAGACCTACCCCCAAGGCTTGCAATGGGAAGGTCATCTTTACTGTCAGAGTTTGAACACAAAATGTCTTTCTCGAATCCAGCTTTTTTTTTAGAAACATTTACCACACTTTTTTTGGTGACCTCCTGCCAAGCGGCATAAGCAAATCTGATTGCCTTCAACACATGAACTCCTGGTTCAGACTTTTTATCAAAACACTCCAATAATAAGCTTTTGTTGATATTTCAATTTAAAATTATTCTCTGATCACATGGTTAGTCCAAATGCTAACCCCCTTTGTTGTCTGAGCTTCTCTCAAAGCAAACATAGCAGGCTTTCATGCAAAAATCAATTAAGAGCAAAGGCAGAACAGCAAAATGAAAATAAAATTTGCTTTATATAATGTAACTGAGTAAAGCCAGGGATCAAAATTAACTTTGCAATAGCTGATAATTCACTATAACCGAGTCTTCTCAATAAGCATATATAATTACTATGAATTATGAAAGATTTTGCTGGGGATTTGAAAAAACTTTGCTACAGTCAGTTATTTGTTATATACGACTTCGTACTAAATGAGTTTTACTGTGTATGATAACATTTTTTTTAGCACTTCTGTACAGCTCTTAGAGTCAGATATAAAGCAGGATGTTCAGCAACAGATGAACTAATGGCCTGTTTTCTACAGGGAGATAGGAAGGTGATAAACCCAGAGAAGAATCTCTGACTAAATTTCTTCCTCAAAAGAAGAAGGGAATATTCAGAACATGAGCTAATCTGTGTACACCTCATCCTTTTCCTCCTTTGTAGTCTGGAAGCAAAAAGTCTGTTTTCTTGGGTAATTTTTTGCAGTGATTCTGAATCCAATTGATGCCACTCTGTAACACTTCGGAAAATTGAGATATTTAACCCTTTTCAGACCTACCCAATTCTTTCTTGAGTCATTAATTTTGCTTTACATTTAGGCTATGTATGTTTGTAATGTACCAACAATGCATTTATTTCCAGATTTTATTTGTTTTTGATACTATGGTTGAGTAAAACCATGAAAATTTGATGAATTTGGGATAAAAATAACTAAATTTTGGAATTTTTGGATTTTAGTATTTGTCAAGAAAAAACTCAACAGTAGAGTGTATAATGTGTTTTAATATTTTTCACGGATAAATGTGGCCATTTATTCCCAATCTGATCCCTAACACTCAAGAAATATTGGGCGAATCCTGTAACAAACTATTTTATAATATGAAATGTGATTTGCAAAAATAAGTTGATTTCAAGGATTGTTGCTTACGAGCATCATTGTATTGTGTGTGCATGAAGTAAGATGGATCTAAAAATTGCACTATGTCTTCTCATCCACCAACAGATATCTCATCTATTACCCAGATTGTAGATTATCACCAAGTCATCTTCATCATCAGTTTCTACAGAGATCGATGTGTGCTGGTGATGATGCTCTGAAAAATTGCCCCAACAATGGCACAAAGAACTGCAACTCACTTGTGCAGCTGCACCGCTACATCATTTAGACCCACACAATTTCTCAGAGCTACAACTACACTTTGATTACCATAATCACCTGCAAAGGTGCTGGGTCTATCCCATCAGGAATACCAATTGAAAGCAGAGACTTACATGGGTCACCCAGTCTCCAGAGTACACTCAAACATTGTTGGGTCAGTCTCAGGGTGTTTACTTAATGGATCAGCCTATCAAAGCATCGATTGAAAATGTGCTCATTTGGCATTTTCTGAGAATGCTTCACTTGTTGGTAGAAGAGTGGCAAATTCCATTGCCTTCTTTGTCATGTGCATACAAACATGACCAGTCAACTGAATTTTGTTTTTCACATTGTTTAGTGTAACAGTCTTGACCGGAAGTGGGTTTTTAAGAGCAAGTTTGTATGGTTTTGAGATGCTTTTACCATGTTCTTCTCAGGCAGCTGACTTAATACTATATTCAAAACATCTATCAGATGTGAGGAACTCATAACTTGTGGTTTTTGATGTGAATGCATACAAAATGGTTAAATATCTCAATTGCACCAATATCTAGAGAGTAACATCCAATGAATTTGGAATAAATGGATAAAGATACTCAAGAAATGATCCCAAAAAATACTTTTGTTTTAATTTTGACAAATATTAAAAATCCAACATTTAGTCATTTTTGGCCAAAATTCACCAAATTTCCACCTTTTTACACAGCTAAAGTACCAAAACAAATAACAGCTGGGGATAAATGCATATTTGGTGTCTCGTCAACATATATAACCTAAATGTAAAGCCAAATTTTACCACAAAAGTTGGTATTTTACATTTACTCATTTGCTCAATTTTAGGCTTGAAAAGGATTACATATCTCACTTGGCATCAACTGGATTTGGAACGGCACAGAAACAGCAATAAAATGCTTTACAAACTTTTTGAACAGGATACCCCTTCTGGCTGTTAAGACTATTAATACATTCCAACACAACCAGTTTTTAATAACCAAAGAGGGTTGAAAGGAGCTAATCTATCTGTAGCAAACCTTCATCATGCTGAGACCATTCTTTTGGTTTTCGTAGAGTCTTGGGCAATTAAGATGACAAAGGATAGATACTTTCTGTAGGAAACATAGTGTTTTCCTGCCAGTGTTAGATTAATAATCCCAATAGATGCCTTTTTAAAATTTGAAAGTGAATTTGCACAGCCCCTAAATATTTCCAATGCCTGTTTGGTGAACTTAAATATGTTTTACCAACTATACACATCTCACAGTATTAATTCTGATTATGTTATGAGTCTGTTGGTGCAGATCCTACAAACAATGATAATTGAAGGAGATTTGAAATCTTTTTACAGGAGTAAGAAAAAAGTCATTAGTTTTTTTTAACTGTTTGGAATTCATATACTGGGAAACCATTTTATTTTTATGTTGCTAATCCTTCATTAATTGAACCATTCTGGTCGAACCACCCCAAGTGATCTCGACCCTGAATCTGTGTTTGGCTTACTCACCTCTGAGAGTGATGAACACTTTTCATCTGATTCTGACATCACAAATGTTCCACAACCTAGTACTAGTTCTGCAATCCTGACTCAAATTCTCGGTTTGCACCCCCGGATATTTTACTCAATTCCTCTTCTACAGGGCCAGCAATCAATGACAATAGTCTTGCCAAATTTATCAACAAACTTTGTACGGAGCAATCAAAACCTAAAGATATTTCAGATTTACTTGACAAATATCCAAAGCCTGACAACTGCCGTCTGATAGGTGCCCCAAAGGTCAACCCTGAGATCTGGGCTCAGCTAAACCAAGCAAATAAGAAATTTATCTGTCAAAAAGACATTCAACTACAATATATTCAAAAAATGTTGGCGGGTGCTATCACCCCTCTTCTGATAACCATCCTGGAACTGTTCAATGATACTTTTGATACTGATAAGATCAAATCTCTCATAATTGATTCACTGTCCCTGCTTGGGGCATCCACATTTGAAATTTCTCTGAAGAGACGTTTTTTTCTGAAGTCCGTGTTGAAAAACAAATACAGTTCATTGTGCTCACCAGAGACACCCATTACTACTTTACTTTACGGTGATCATCTTTCTAAATGGCTCAAGACTATCAGTGATCAAGAGTTCTTACTTCCTCCCACTTACAGGAATACATCCAATAGACCATACCGTGGCTCTTTTTTTAGGGAGAGGCAGGCCAAACTGGCCAAGAGGGAACTATCCTTGAAGACGGGGAAACTTCACGCCTTGGAAGAAGCAGAACACTTTTCCCAGGAACAACTACCAGGGAAAATAAATAGGGTAAGTACACCTTCTGGTTTGCTCCAATATTTTCTAGACACATGGAAACTGTTTACCTCAGATCAATGGGTGTTGGACACTATTCAGGGTTATAGAATATCATTTATCGCACCCCCTTTCCAACTTAATCTGCCTTGCAGTATTCCATTCTCTAACTCCGAGTCTGATATCCTCTGCACCGAGGTACATTCGTTATTAGATAAGGGTGCCATTTCAGTGTCTACACCAGAAGAATCTCAATTCATTTCTAACATTTTTTTGTGCCGGAAGAAAAATAGGAAATATCGAGTGGTTATCAATCTTCGGCATCTGAACAAATTCATCCCATATGAAAAATTCAAACTTGAAACACTGGATTTTGTCTTAGAACTTATTCAACCACAAATGTTTTTCACATGTTTATTTCCGTGTACCGATCCATCCTAGCAGTCACAAGTATTTAAAGTTTTTTTGGAATGGGACACTGTATGAGTTTACGTGTCTCCCTTTTGGGCTTTCTTCGGCACCCCTAGTGTTCACAAAAGTTTTAAAACCAATTTTTGCCTACCTCAGAAAATGGGGAATTCTCTGCTCTTCATATCTCGATGACTCTCTCATTCTCAATCAAGACAAATCTTTGTGCCAGCGGGACACTCATTTTCTTGTGTCCACATTACAGTCTCTTGGTTTCCAAATTAATGTTGGAAAATCGATTCTTCTACCATCCCAAACAGTTACTTACCTTGGTTTCAGACTTGATTCTCGGACATTCAAACACCAAAAATAACAATCCTCAAATGGGAATCCATGCTTTTACTCAGATCGACGAGTGTCACTGTTCGGAAATTAACCAGAGTTATTGGCCTCTGTGTGTCAACATTCAGAGCCATCAGACTTGGCCCATTACATGTGCATTATTTAGAAAAAGACAAAGTCAAAGCTTTAAATGGAACGGATAACTATCACCGACTGGTCACACTCTCACCAAATTCAAAAACGGAACATCTTTGGTGGACTAAACATATTTCTACCCACAATGGCATATTGATTCGTCCACCTCCTATTGATTCTTATTTGGAAACTGATGCGTCTTCAACAGGATGAGGAGCTAAATTTGGCAAATCCGAGACTAATGGTAAATGGTCTCTTCATGAATCCACCTTTCACATCAATAAACTTGAATTATTGGCAGTTTTCTTTGGCTTGAAGAG